>CM054181.1:48689758-49289758 GCA_028829895.1 Sinotaia quadrata | reverse complement strand
TCTTGCCAGTTCAACTTTCAGTCCTTATCCACCGATGACTCCACTTACAAAGTGACGATGACGCCAGGCAACGTTAGGATAAAAAATGAATGGATCATCAGTAAGTGTTAGAAACACAGCGCATTATTTTCTGACTGTTTTATTTTGTACACAATGTGACGTTTTTAACTCATTTTTATTATTCAATGCTTTCTAAAGTTCAACTGCTTCTCCATTTCTGAAGTTGTGGACAAGTCCAGTCTTTCTCTCAGCATATTCTTTCAGATACCCCATGTTAAGTATAGGCAGTGAGTTAGTAATGTCTGTTCCTAATTGTGACGTTCTCACTTGAGTTTAGCTGAGTAATTAATTATAGGTGACGATAATATTGCTGTTATTTACTCATTCCGTGCACTTCTTGAGTGTAAAACTTCATTTCGTAATTCCCGCGACTTTCCATGAACGTTTTTGAGCCAACCTTGGCATTAACTGGTACTGATACTCCCAGTGGTAATTGTTAGAAATAGTGTTGTTAGTGTTGTTATTGCAAGAAATTAGTTTGTGATCGTTGATGATTGTTGATACTCCCAGAGATAATTGTCAGACATAGTTTTGTTACTCCAAGAAAGTAGTTTGTGAGTGTTGTGTTGATACTCCCAGAGATAATTGTCAGACATGGTGTTGATATTCAAAGAAGTTAGTTTGTGAGTGTTGTGTTGATGCTCCAAGAGATAAATATGTAATAGATGTGTTGTTACCCCAAGAAATGATTGTGTGAGAGCTGTGGTCATTTCGAGATTTCTGTAGAATTAAATTTCATTTTACAAATTATTTTTCAAATGGAAATATGTAAAGCTACTGCTGGAGTCTACATTTTCTTTATACTAGACAATATAATCTATGTAGCTTTAACTTTCACTAAAGGTCACATAATGGCTTATGTGCCCCCCATCCACCCTTCCTCTAAAAATAGACTGCATATAAACCTACTTCCTAGAAAGGCTGGTCCTTAACCTACAGCAGGAAACATACCTGAATATTCCAGACACTCACTGTAAATTAACCAATCAAATCACAGGTCAGCTATGCAAACAAACACACTAGAAACACCTGTAAATTGTTGGTCGAATGCAGCTGACCTCTGAGGCAACATATTTTGGCTCCCTACGCACATGTCATGGATTCGTGTCCAACCTTTTTCATTCAGAATTTTACCGACCATTTATCACTTATTCCCTAGCTCATGGATGTGATTGCTTACAGCTATTCGGGAATTACTGCAAATAAGTACACAGTCATGTTAGCAGTAGTAGTAGTAGTTCAGTCACTCTTTTTATTGTTCTGGTAGTGGAAAAACTCATTATTTATTTAAAGTTTAGTATTATGGGGAGTTTGTATTTGGTGGGTTTCTGAAATCGACTGATGGCGTGTAAGGCTTAGAGACTGTGCAATATTATTATAGCATTGGTGAATTTATGATGAGATGAAATAGTCTTAACGTTGATTGATTCTCACATCCAAGTTCATATGCAGAGTTAGGTTGGCGTGACCCTAGGGGAACTAAAATAGTTTGACGTTCCACACACCCATCAAGTGTTTGATGAGCCAACCAATGCAGCGTTCACTCTGACTCAGGAGAAGACAACTTTTCTAATAAACGGAAGTAAATTTGGCTACCGTTTAACTATCAGTCTATTCTCACTCTCTTTAAGCCTAGTAGATTAAGTAGTTAAATAGTATACATAATTATGTATACAAGCCTCTGACCTTCTGCTGGACAAAAATATTTTAAGACTGTTTTGTTTTCTTCTTGTCTATAATAATGTGTAGAAGGATTAACGAAATTATTGAGTGAACAAGCCGTATTTAAAGTTGACATTTTTGTTTAAGATTAGAAAAACTCTAATCTTGCATATACTAGTGCATATACTTTGATTTTAATGTAATAAAAGTATTTAAGTGTGGGCTTTGTGAAATCAACTGTTAATTATTTATCTTTCTACATTTTATATTAATGAGGTGTATATCATTGACATGTTATATTAATGATATGTATATCATTGACATGTTATATTAATGAGGTGTATATCATTGATGTTTTATATTAATGAGGTGTATATCATTGACATGCTATATTAATGAGGTGTATATCATTGACATGTTATATTAATGAGGTGTTTATCATTGACATGTTACATTAATGAGGTGTATATCATTGACATTTTATATTAATGAGGTGTATATCATTGACATGTTATATTACTGAGGTGTACATCATTGACATCTTTATTTGGGGGGAGGAGGGAATAGAATGACACATACACACATAAATATATAAATTCTGGCCGACTATGCAAGGAAACAACAAGGGATGTAAGAGATGGAATAGATAATGTAGATTTAATTATCTTGTACACAGCTCAACGCTACTCTAGAGTACTGTGTGAAATTATGTCATATTTTAATAACGTTTCATGTTTGTGTTTTTGTCTACAAGTGAACTTATATATCTCTTTGTCTATTTGCTTGTATTTGTGCGCGTTGGAGATTATATTGATAGAGATTTGTTTCTAATTCCAGGAAAACCATCCTCCGATCTTACACACTCGTGTCCTGAGAGCATTGAAAAGGGTTCAACCCTCAACTGCACGTGTTCTTCAGTAGACATGGGTATTCCAGCTGGATCCCTGCAGTGGATCGACACAAAAATGGAGCAGCTCGTCAAACATTATGTTGGTCCTGATGACGACGGCACACAGTTCACCTGTCAGCTGTCTTGGAATGGAGTGGTTGTGAAATCCTTAACCTACACCCTACAACTTTACTACTACTGTAAGTTTACGTCACCTTAGCACGTTTATCAGAGTTCCAATTAGGAGTAATGACCAGTGGTATACCTTTACGCATTGTGTTTCAATTTTAATGTTTAAGGGAAATTACACTCTTCCCCCCACAGTGTGCATATTTTCTAGTGTAGGAGGAGTTATTTGTGGTAACATTTTAAGTGTAAAATATTCCATCGTGTGTAAAGTTAATGTATTAACTTACAAATTAAGAAAGAGTTAAAAGGCTTTATCCAAGTTAGCAAACATCATCTCGTAATTCTCAAGAATGTTTTTGTCTCGTCGTTAGCAGAAGGCCAGAAGTAGAAAGCTTAGCGGGAAGGGAAGTAGATGTTTTTGTCTCGTTAACGGGAGTAGAACTTTTCGCCTCTCTAACGGTAGTATAATGTTTTTGTCTCGTTAATGGGAGTAAATGTTTTTATTTCATTAATGGGAGTAGAATGTTTTAGGTCGAGGAAAAGGACAATAGTTACCTGCATATGATGTCATTTCCCTATATAAACAGAAAGATTAAAAAACCATACATATACACCAATATGTAATTATATACATACACACACTTTTTCCCCAACACGAAATGCATCCAAGAGACTATTCTATACCGATGTACATCATTATCTGTGTATTATTATGCAATTCGTATCATCAATACATATTATTTTCTAATATCGCCTTCACATTAACTCAAATTAGTTTTTCTTCGTCAAAGCTGCATATTACTACAGCCTATGACGAGAAGGTTAATGTATGTTACAGTCTGATAAAAATCTGTCATGACTTCTTGACCCACTTGCTGTTTTCAAATATCAAAATTTGAAGCTCCTTTGTTAAAGTTCTCCCATGATACATCAGTATCGAGAAGCTTCTAGCAAAGAGGTCAGGACGTTATGTAACTTTAGGCCATTGTCTAGATTCTCGAACCAACTACATACCACGTGACGCACTCTATGCATTTTGATAAATACGGTAACACACGCCCGAATTTGTCACTCCAAAATCCAGAAACAGCGACCGTCGTACCAACAGCCTGTACCGTCGCATATTCGTGAGTCGATAGAGGAACCAACGCTATTGCTCTGAAGATAACACTTCAACTTCTCGCAAAGGTACTGCATTTATTAATTGTATTTTGCATTTTGAACCATGTATGTAATTTTGTGCTATGCATTGCTACTTTAGCTTAAGCACGGTTTGCTTGTAAATGACAAAACCTATAAGTTATTGTATATAAATCATTGTAACTCTTTTTCATTGTAACTTTAATTTATATAACTTTAAATTCACTAGTGCCAGGAGCGCCTGTGCCCGACATGAATTTCCTATGTAATTCAAATTATTGCATGTAATTTTAATGTTAAATTGTAAAGCGCTTTGCTTGGTTTGAATTGTCCCTTTGTATGAACTCTAAATTTTAAAGTTGTAAATATTTGGTAATTCATACGTCATGTATTGTTAAATGTAACATGCGTGAGATTTTCTAATCTAAATTGTAAACGACGTAGTTCTTTTCCAATTACATTCCTACTGCCATTGTTGGAAGGGTGCTGACGAGCAGGTCTGCACATCCTTTGTCTACACTTACAGTCTTCGCCCTGCGTGTTAACTGAGAGACAGTTTCCATTTTTATGCTGTGTGCATTTGCTGGCGGACGATCAAGTGATGTAGACCGGTTTGGACTGGATCAAGAACCACGCGGCATAAATCAAAAGCTAAGTCATAGCTTGCTGATCAAAAATCACAAGGAACATTTCTCATGGCATATTTCTCACGAACAATGATAAGCGTATACCTTTAATTGCTGAGTAGAATTAGACTTCGCGTTCGTATATTGATTATCTTGTTAATTGTTAAATCTTATTAAATCTTATTTTAATTGTTAAACCCTCTTTGTAGTACATTTTTATGCATTATAGACCTAATGTTAACACATGGTTTGGATGGGGGCAGATTGAGCTGAATGACGTAATGAATGCATATTAATTTAGAGGAATTTAACGACTCCAAGCCAGCTTTTGTACGCAAATTGTCAGTTTGTAAATCTGTTGTCTGCACTACAAGACGCATTTTTAAGTTAGTCGAATGATAATTTGGGCAACCAGTCTGTGTAGGATAGAGAGAAGGAATTAATTTAAACAATCATTTTTAAAGTCCTTAAAAATCCTAGGCAGGGTCTATAAAGAAATACTGGAAACGTAACAATGTACATCATCGCATTCATTAGTGTCAACGTTATCACCATTTAAAATCAACTTTCTTCATCAATGTTATCATTAGCACGAGCCTTTATCGTCAAGACCACATCACATGACACGCATTCATGTTTTTTTTTGTCTTTCAGCTGAGGACCTTGATGACGCGAAGTCTAAAGGCATCGGAGCTGGAATAGGCATTGGTATTGCTGTGTGTGTGGCGCTGGCAGCCATTGTGGTTGGCATCTTCTTCCTGTGGAGACGAGGGTGGAGACTTCCGGCATTCTCAGGTTACTAGCAGTCATTAGTAATTAACCTCTATTCAAATAATTCAGTTCATGTTGAGTGCTTACTTCCTCAAATTTAATCATATCTGTAAATATGCCAGCTACATAGATAGACATAAAAAGAGAAAAACAGTAAAATACTAACAATTAAAGTCTGTATTATACATTCCCGTTTTACCGAATTATACATTCCCGTTTCAAACTTCTCTTACGACAGCATTCGCCTGCGACTGCAACAAGATACGATCCATGCTGCCAGCCCGACAAGGAAAAAAGCAAGGTAAATCTTGTATGATTTCTTATTTCCCCTGACTAGATTTCTCGCTTTTATATTTTTGTGTGTGTATTTCTCTCAAGACATTTCTTGACTTTTTTAATGCTCTTTATTTGTTTACAGTAACTTTGTTTATTCACTTTCATGTGTTTATGCATGTGTCCGTGTGGGAATTTGGCTGTGTATATGTATGGGTGTGCGTGTGTATAGGACTTTTTGTGTAAATATCTGTTGTGAAGAAATGTGTGCCTATTTCTGCGTGCGTGTGTGTACGTGTTTGTGTGTGTGTGTTATGTGTTTAAGTGCAGAAATATTTTTAATTGATTAGTTAATTTCCAATAAACTATATTTTTGTTTAAAATCTAATAGTCTTCGTTTACTACTGTATTGCTACTATATCAACCACTGCTACTACATGTTTTGTTACTACTTTTTCTCCCGCTTTAACTTCCTACTACTATTTCTACTACATGTTTTGTTACTACTTTTTCTCCCGCTTTAATGTTTCTTCTACTATTTCTACTACATGTTTTGTTACTACTTTTTCTCCCACTTTAACTTCCTACTATTTCTACTACATGTTTTGTTACTATTTTTTCTCCCGCTTTAATGTTTCTTCTACTATTTGTACTATTCTATATTTACTGCTTCTACTTTACTCAACGTACTAAAATTACTTACATTCTTATACTACCTTTGTCACTAGTAATAGTACTACTTCTACTATATTAAATATACTAGCACTTTAACTACTGTACTAACTCTACTACTACTATTTGTATTTCTATACTACTATTTTCCAACTAACTACTCCAGTTACTACTTATCTTCCACTCTTTCTTCTTCATTTACTATACCAAATATAACCAAATCTACTCCTAATCATTCTAAATATATTGCTACTACTTCTATTACTTTAACTACTGTATTAACTCTGAAAACGGCTAATAATACTATTACTAGTTCTATAATGCTAAATCTCCTACTAGTGTCCTGTAACGACTAACAACAGCAGCGACAACGGTGAAAGGTAGATTTATTTTGATTACTTAAATCATCATTCAAAGCTCGTCCAAACGCTAGATTGACTAATTACAGGATTGACTGATTAATACATAATGTTTCCTGCAAAGCATATCTTTATTATGTACGGCAAGCATTCCCCACACAAGAACGCAGACATGCAAGTGCAAAAGTTAATCTCAGAAATCTATACACTAAATGAGTTCCAGATTACATTATTTGTAAATAATTACGAAATATAACTATTCAAATAATGAAACTGCGAACTTACACAAGCAGTCACTTAGGTTACTCCCATGAGTTTAACACTTTGCACACGTTGCTGACAGTTTGAAGTGATGCCTTTTTTTTTTTTTTAGTAGACTTAAAGAAAAATTAAAATAATGTTTGAATATAAAGTAGTGCATGTAAAATGAAAATGACCTGCCTAATTGCATTGTCCTTCAGATGCAACCCGAGTAAATATGTACGACATTGTGCAGAAGAGCGAACCCGAAAAATATGAAGCTTTTGTACAGAGCACGGCCGAACCAAGACTGAGGTCAAGGTCAGACCCAGATGGCGGTAAGGAACTTTTTCTTCTATAACAGTTAAGTGTAGATAAACAGATGGCGTTAAGCAACTCCACCCCCCCCCCGTTTAATACTTAGATTCAAAGTTAGATCTAAAGGGGTAAGCAAATAGTTTTAATAGCAAAACGATTACAGCATTTATTTCTAGTGTTCTTGAAAGTGAACAAAATGTTCCATGTTAACACTGTCATAACAGTATATGTAACTGTGTCTGCATTTCAGTGTCTGTAGAGCAGGAACTCTCGCCCTAATGGGAACTATGTTAGCATAGTGCTTGAACTACTTAATCACATTCAGCCATCAGTCAGAATGATGTCATGTTACAATTACTTTTTAATTAAATATATATGTGAATATCCAGTGAAATTAAAACCATGTGCTTAGTTGGTGTTAGATTCTTTTCGTGAATAAATGAAAATGACACGGACTCTGAAGCACACCCCACTTGATCACAATCCAGTATCTTTTGTTAATTAGTAGATTTCTTTCTCTTTCGTTTGAATCAAAATGTTTCATTACTTTCAAAATATTGCCTTCGAAAAACGTTTAGGAAGAAATGAACACTGATTTCGAAAGTGGTGGGGTCGCGAGAAAAAACAACAGACTCTTATTTTGCGATACCAAAGTCATGTAAAATAATACTTTCGTTCCTCGTTCAATTTTACATAGTGATTCATGTCGTGCTTGTCTTGTAGAAAATACTGTAAGGGGCTGAAAAATAAATTACCTTTTCTGTCAATTAATTTTTTACTGGGATACATAATTTCAAAAATATTCCTTTTAATGACTGGTGTACATTTTACAGTATAAATCTAAAAATAATTTCACTGGCCCTAGCAGCAATATAAAGACTGTTGTTATGGTCATTTGCAGGCGTGTTGGCTCCCATGCCTAAGGCCACAAGTCACAAAAAAGAAGTCTTAAAGACGCCGATAAGTGGACAGTGGAAAGAAACACCCACCACCACTCGAAGTGCACAGAAAAAGTACGTAAGTTCAGAAGGTAAAACCCAGAGAAAGGACCCTCTTCCCCGCAGTCATGAAGAAAGAAAGGCGTCAATACCAAACGTCACCGATCATACAAAAGAATCGAGGTCTGTTGTCAGGGATGAAAATAAAGACGCAAAGTCACGTGGTAGCGATCAAACAAGAGAGTCAAGGTTACAAGGTAGTGGGGTCAGAAAAGACTCAAGGTCACATGGAAGCGATCAGAGAAAAGGATCAAGGCCATATGTCCTCGAACAAAGACAGGAGCCACAGATCCAGGAGCCAGAACAAACGTATGACTGCACAAATAAAGATGATGTTGGTGAAAATTACGAACCTTTCTGCCATAACTCACCAGGTCTTGACGATGGTAAAAAATTGACTTTTTTATATCTCCTTATCTCTCTATATATCTACACACACGCGCGCACACGCTCACACACACACATACACACACACACACACACACACACACATCACATATATAGGCTGGTTTTAAGGCATTGTCTACCTAAAGCTGGAAGTAGGGTTGTGTGTGTGCGTGTGTGTGTGTGTGTGTGTGTGTGTGTGTGTGTGTGTGTGTGTGTGTATTTCTATATACATTTATTTATTTAAAAACAAGCAGAATGCCTTTGTATTGCATATTACCCTTCAAGCTTACAGTTTCTTTCTTTCATCTACCCATATCATGTCTTATTATTGGACTATGTGTAAGCCTTTGATTTGGAAGTATTTGTGTTTTCGTCATTACGTCATCTCATCATTCTTAATTTATCCTAAACTGATCTTGGCACCTGTACCCAAATTATTATTTTTATAATAAATATAAATCACTTAGAGCTTTAGAAGACAATAAAAAATGTAACTCGCAACTAATTACGAGAATTTTGTAACTGTTTTAAATCGCTAACAACGTTCAACATCGTCCTTAGGCGATTGATAGGAATGTTGCACAATGCACCAATCATTCGCATACATGCGCGCAAGCACTCTTTCTTTTTTTTTTTGTTGTTAAGCTAAAATATTTATCTCGTGAATTTCAACACATCTGGACTATGCTATTATATATATATTAAAATATTTTCTTTCTTTTAAATGGTTTGATTTGATGAATTTTTCTAGTCTTAAGACATTCGGCACGTTTTTGACTTGCTTCGTTTCGATTTTCAGAACCAGATGAAATTTATCAGAACGAGGACCAAACTACATAGGGCAGTTAGAAAGCGGGGAAAACTGATGCATACGAAAGCCATCATGCTGTTGAAAACCATTGTCTTTTTTAATAATATTTTTCCCCAGCTAATCAGGGCTTGACTCCGTCATTGTATAACTTGTTTACTCTGTTGCTTGTCACTTTGCCTTAGACACAGTTACTGCAAGACCCGTAACTCTTAGCAAGCTGTTGGTTCACGGAGTTCACAAATGTGACCTTGAGAAACTGTGCCTGTAAAAGTATGCCGGCCGGGGCAAAATGCAATGAAGGTTTGATAAGATCTTCAAGTGTTCAAGTTTTGTGTTGTTTGTCTTCTCTCATTGCCCAAAAGGATTTCTCTCACTGGTGAAATCTTCACGGATTAAGGATACTGGGTGCCTCCTTTGAAGGAAACAACAGAATTATTGACGCTACAGCACTGTGTCCACTCATCCCCAAGAAAGAGCATAAATGTAGTTATCCAAAGTGCTCAAGCTAAATGTGGACAAGAAATGCCTGGAGCACTATAGCATTTTTATCCTTCAGTACTCCAGCATAATGTGTATTTACAAATTCTCATTCTTCTTCTTGCTTCTGTTTTAATTCTCTCCCTCTCTCTCTCTCTTTCAAACACACACAAACACACACACACACACACACACACACACACACACACACACACACACATACACACACACACACACACGCTCGCGCTCATTATTGATTTCAAAATAAAAGTTGTTTCCTCCTCTCAAGTAAATATTAAGAGTTTGCATTCATATTGCTTTTGTTTCGGTTATTTAATTTTAAGCACATGTGTAAACGCCATCTTGTGCCATTATTTCTAACTAATATTAATAATAACTAATATTAATGAAAGTAGAAATATTGATATCAATATTTTCCTGTAATTGTTTTGCTGGTTGGAACGAAGGGTGTGCTGATGAAATGAAATGTAAGTTATTAAATGTATTAACCTATTTCAATCAAAATTGTGCCACTACAGTAGGTCTTAATAACATTTCCTTATGTCCTGTATGTGTAAGAAATATCAGCTACTTTACGGATGGGGGTGGGAGTAGAGGGACTTGCAATGCATTTATATATATAGGCTGACATGCAATAAGTGAAGAGCACTTAGCAGAAGATTGTTGTTTCTCATTGTTCTCGGCTCCATTATTTTTTAAAGGCGACTTTTTGTGGAATACATTTCGAAGTACAGACGATTACGATCATGTTATGGGTAAAGATTTTATGGAATTATTTTTGAGAATATTTCACATTCACTTGGGTCTTATTTCACTTAGTTCTCTTGGTCGAGGATAACTGTTAACAGCATTAGGATTAAAGTTAGTGTTTGTTTTTTAACAAAACTAAATACTTCTTGGAAGTTTAAAAGTGCTATTAAAGACAACGGCGTGAATCAAAATGTTTGAAAGAAGAAACATTTACCTTCGTTTTTCTTTTCATTTCCGTATTGTTTGTTTGTGTAACGGGAAATTGCTTTTGTAATAATAATACTAGATCAAACTGTCAGGTGTATTTAACATCTTAAGCGTAATACTTTACTTTATATTAATTCAAATTTAAGTTTTACATTACTTTTTAAATGCAATATTTTACTTGCTTCTGACTAATATAATAGTAAGTAACTGAAATAAATCATTTACTACAATTACAAATTGCGATATTATAATGTAAAGGTCTGTACAGTTTTATATTAAAGTGTAAAATATAATTCTACCTACAAGAAAACTGAACACGTTTCCTTTGTTTATCGAGAGATTTGCTTGGTTAGGTAATAATACATGTGTTGATGGATGTAAGCAATTAAGGGAACAAATATGTGCTTCATGGAAAAGAACATAAGCCCTCATATATTTTCCAACCTGACGTCAGCAGAAATAGATATACATTATCACAGCAAAGGTAAACAACAAAGTTATATACAGATATACTTTATACAAAGCCTTCACTCTGTGGAATATGCAAATATACTAAAATAGGGACCTTTTAATTGTGTTCCTTGCTTTAAAGCAATCAAAAAAAGGGGCAGACAATTGTGAGTAGATGCTTAAGTAGGTTTAGTACCTCCACTCCAAAAATTCCCGCTGGTGCTATGTTGACGTTAAAACAGACGTTCACAAGACTACTTTTGAATCAGACTATGTCACAACTTTAAAATAAGAGTAACAATTTAATAAAATGTAAGAAAGAAAAGGACTGATAAAATACAAACAGTAAAGAAAGGGAAACCCTAATAATATTCTCAAGCAAAATTAAGAATAAAAAGGACATTGTCAAAAATGTAATATATTCGAAGGATCATTCATTGATACAATAAAGCAAGAGATCCTTAGTAGTAAAAAGCTAATCCCTATTAATATTTAAACTAAAGGTAGATATTATGAGTAAAATAATTATTAATATTTAAACTAAAGATAGATAATAATTATATATTTAAACTAAAGGTAGATATTATGAGTAAATTAATTATTAATATTTAAACTAAAGGTAGATAATATGAGTAAAATAATTATTAATATTTAAACTAAAGGTAGATATTATGAGTAAAATAATTATTAATATTTAAAGGTAGATATTATGAGTAAAATAATTATTAATATTTAAACTAAAGATAGATAATAATTATTAAAATTTAAACTAAAGATAGATAATAATTATTAATATTTAAACTAAAGTTAGATATTATGAGTAAAAATGTGCCACGTTTGACTGCAGTGACAGGGTGAAACAGATGAGACAGTTACAGACAAAACAAAACTGCTGACCCTCAGCTCTCCTTAAACTAACCTTCCGATACAGAATTTAAGACCAGTTCCTTCCAGACTGAATGGACAAAGGTCAAGACTGGAAAGCTATTAGTATAGACAAAATTCTGCTGCTGACCCTCAGCTTTTCACAAACTAACCTTCCGATACAGAAATCGGAATTTAGCCCATCACCATCTGGACTCTTATTATACAAGATCAAGATTACTCCACAGTTACCTCAAAGAATACACCACTCTAATACCTGGTAGAGAATCAAGAACTCCACAAAGTCCAAGTAACTGGATTACACTCTAAAATACATTGTCTGCTACTTAGAGCAAATAGTTTGCAAAAGCGGCAGTGAACCTGCTTAACCATAAGACAAATAAAATTCACTTCTTCTTCTTTTATTAAGATGTTAGCAGCATCCGGTTTCCACTGATTTCATTACTTGGTTGCCACTGTTGATAGAATTGAAGATGAAGAAAGTGATGTAGACAGAAAAAAGTAGAGTGGTGTAGACAGAAAAAGTAGAGTGGTGATGATAAATGGTGGTCTGTTGTCCATTGCACTCATGTCTGACTGGTTTAGGCATCCATTAACTTTGTAGTCTGTGGGCTAATGTCGTAGTGGTGGTTGCTGTTGTCATAATCCCTGATGTTGTAGGGAAGAAGGTGGGGGATCTCAGAGAGCCCAGGCATGTAGCACACCAAGTCTGTACTTAGTGTGCCTGAATGTTCAACCCCCTGTCCTACTTACTTGTCGTTTTTGTTGTCATTGTCACTGTCCCCGGTGTCTGTTGGGATTGGCATAGATGGGTGTTGGTGGCTAGTAAAGATGGTCGAGCAGGAGCTGGATCATGTCCATATTGGAGTGATTAAAGAATCCCCATTGCGGATACTGCTGCTCTCTGTTTTGCCATTGTTGTTGTTATGGTAATGGTGCTGGTGCTGGAAGGTTTTATTTCTTCTTGCTTTTTCTTTGGTTGGCTGGTGTTGTAGAGCGGCTTCCTCTTTGGGTCTCTGTGCCCTTCTGATGCTTGGAGGCGGTCTGTATCTTTTATATTTGGATTGAGTTGTCTCATTTTCAATTTTTTCGGTTCGTGGTTTCTTTCTTGATGTCGTAGTTGTTGTTGTCCTCATTGGTGTCTCTGACAAGAGTGAGAGAGATGGAGCCTCAAGCACCCTTTCGAGTTCGTCTATGGCAGAATTGATTTCAGTCTGTTTGTCTGATTTCTTGGTGTTGTCCGGTTTAGTCTGGATTTATTTCTTCTCGGTATTTTTTTTTATTAGAATGTCGAGTATGAATAACCGCCCATTTCCTGCCACCTATTGTACCTGTCAACAATGCAAAGGCGACCAAGTGGGCCTCTCCTATTGTTCTGCCACTTAATCAAAACAATACGCAATGCTGACTAGACAAAACGTGATGCGTTTAACATGCGCCCACGCCATACATATCTCTAATGAAGGTCATTAAAACAAACAAAAGTGTACAACCACAGTACAAGCAGGAAAGTCAGTTTAAGTGTGCACTAAATGCCTTCAACTCACATGCATATTATTTCAACCATCATTATAAAGTTTAGGTAGACACAAATATTATCAAATCTTATTATCTCTTGTGCATCTTGTGTTATCTCTTGCTTATAAACATCAGTAATTATTAACTTAATAATTCTAGGTTTCAAAATATATGGCAGTGGAATAATTGTGTCGCAATGCTGTTACAAACACTTGAACCTAAGTGACAAAAAAACATGCATGCTTCGCAAAATCTCTGGCCTACGACTATGCTCAGTGATGGTGATAATGATGGTAATGATTAAAACATAGGAAAAAAGGGAATAATCAATGGGGTTGTTTGTTTGTTGTATTTTTGTTGGGGGTGCATCAACTGCATGAAAATTGTGAACAGTACTTTACACATTAGTTCAAGATATGCTCCTCTCCAAGTACTGTAAATGAAGATCTGCTGGTGTGACAATAAAGGAAGCGTTCACAAAATATACACAAACCAGAGTCACATATTGAAACGTGAGACTGTCACAAACTACTTTGGGGTGACTTTGTAATAATGTATTATTTCAAATTTTATTGCTACGCTTCAGTAATGACATGTACACAAAAAAAATAAATTGTATATGTTTAAAACTTTATTAAACATTTTACACCTCCTTTAAAAATACTTTTTCAAGTAGACGTGTTGTCATTAATTCTGAATTAAAACTGAAAAATATTTTTCAGATGTGAGAGGAAATGTCCATCATACAACAGAGACTCTTGCATGTGAATGCTCTTACCCCTTGTAGTTTATAATTTGCCTGTCATTGAGATACATATTCTTACACGTATGACACATTCGACTCTCAAATCTCTGGCCCTGCAAACTTGTTAAATGCTGTTATCTACTGACATCTGTTATCTACTGACATTAGGTCAAAAAACGAAATTAGGTCGAGCAACCTTCACCTACATCTATCTACCCGAATACTGTACAGGCAAGCTGTTTACCAAGGCCAGTATCCTCAAACGTTCAGTGTCTAGGGATGGTCCTGTGTGCAAGAATTATTATATTATTATTTAAACTATATTATTATTTAATGATGATAATAATACTGGGCACTACACTATGTTCCCAGCCTCTTTCTATAAATGTTATTGATTTGTTTTGGATTAAAATTTCCTTAGTCCCCAGCCCTACAAGACACGACAACGTTAAACAAAAAAACAAACGTGTAAAGATAAAATAGTAAACGATTTAGTAAACTATTGCATGTACTTCGATAGCAGTTCATGCATCTAACCTCAAGTGGTAAACACACAAATACACACACACACACACACACACACACACACACACACACACACACACACGCACACACACACACATACGCATGCACGCACACACACACAGACACACACATACTGACTGTCGTAACTGTGGCAATACCAATACAACCACGTGACTACTGAAGGAAAGAAGGAAGCCCTTTATGTATAGTGGGTAGGGGTTTCAATGCTACAAATTTTCAATTTCTGTACCATCTAAGTTTATGCTGTAACCAAGCTGTAGATTTGTAATTTATCAGAGAGATTAGTTCTAGAAACCAAGAAACAAATAAATAAGAAAGAAGTGAAAGACGGAAGACTGACAGACAAACAGACGACAAAAAGTAGAAAAAGAAAAAGATATTATTATTCAACCCACGCTCAGCAAATGGTGATGGGAAAATGAACATACCTGAGCCACCTATGTATTTATTAATTTTATATTGAAAATGACTAGGGTCGACTACATTTATACGAATGTCCCCAATGGCGGAGCGCCTTGGTAAACTGAGTAGGTGGGTGTAGTTAGAGAGCCACCAAATTACATGAAAAAGCACACACATATTTCCAGGTATTACAAAAAAACACAAGTCAAGCAAGCATGCTTCGGTTGATTCAAGATCATTCAAAATCAAAACAAATTAATGTATACAATTACACAATACACTAAAAATACTTAGCTATACCTAGTTAACTTGCTATTCTTCGTTACATCGATTTAATGGAGGCATTTCAAGAGCTCATCAAAATACAGTTACTGAATTTTAAAAAAACAAAATACTGTTCAAGCAGTTGCATCTATCTTGATTCCCTTCAATGAAAGATTCTCTTTAATAACAGCTAATTTAAAAGAATGAAGTACTTACAAGAGTTTTAAATAAATTCTGAAGGCGGAGTATAGGGAAAGGGGGGGGAATATGTTTAGGCTTTATTTTATCACGTTTCGTTTCGTTTTGAATTCTTAAGTTTGATTGTGTTATTTTGCATAGTTTGTGTGTTGTTTATGCAGTTTTGTGTTATTTTGTGTTGTTTTAGCATAGTTTTATGTGTTGTGTTGCGTTGTATTGCTTAGTGCTGCGCTGTACTATGCTTTGTTGCGCTACTTTGCTGTGTTTGTTGTAGTACGGCATGTTGTGATGTGTTTTATTTGTCGTACTGTGCCGTACACAGATTTTTTTTCTTTTTGTATAAGTGTGTTGTGTTTTCCTTTCCTTTGCTTTATTAAAAAAAAAAAACATTATAATTTAGTTCTTGTGTTTTCGTTTAAGTAACAATGGGTATTTGAATGAGTAGAAATTGCTTGAAATAATCAAATTTACTACTTCGGTAAATAGTATCTAACTCATATTTAACAATATTGTCATCTGCAAATAAAGTTATTTATATATAAATTGATTAAATTTAGTGCTTATCAAAGCATGTCCATATATTTTTCAAGCGTCGTAAAGGTTTCTTATTAAGTTCTTCCTTCACACATAAGTGTGTTATGCTTTTTGCTGCACCTGTCTGATTACGTCAAAACGGAAAATATTCCAGGGTTTGGTTGATAATTTATTTTCCATGCACTATAAATCCTTTTCTTCAGTACATTCATCTGCAGTTCATTACTGTCTATGAATGTAAACTCATTGTTGATGCAACGTGCATTCAGATTTAAGCGTAAATATATAGATCTTAAATAGCATGTCATATCAGTGCAGAATGTCTGCAAACATGAATAGTAAACTACAGAGTATAAAGACTCAAACAAACAAACTATCATATTTTATTGTAAATATCTATTCATATATATTAGGTTATATATGTGCATCAGTATCGCAAATTGTAATTTTATCTTTCCACTGATTTCAATGATATTCACATGATTTCAAAAATATTTTAAAAATATTTCTAATCGAGATGAAAGCTCCTTATTTGATAAAACAATAATTATTGCAAGATGAAATACAACATTCAAAAGTAAATTAAAGTTCACTTTTTTCATCATGTTCACTTTCACACAAACAATTTCCATATGAGACTTCCCACAAACCAAAAATAACAAGAAACTGAAATCATTTTAGAATTATTTTTCTCTGAATTGCACATTGAAGTTTTAAGTTCTACTTAATTTCGAGTTAGTATAATACCAAGAGTGCCTTTAGTAACAGTTAATAATCGACTAGGAGAACAAACTTATGTAAAACTCGTGTGAATCAAAAATTAAGCAAAACATAACTTTGTCCTTAACATGTTTGTTGTGTCTTTGCATTTACAATTATATGTTTACAGTACGTATCCTTTTTCAGAAATCAATGCAACTGAAATCACAATGAAGAACAAAAGAAATTTCCACTTAAGGATTCCACTGCACCGTCCGCCTGTGTAGACTTACGGATGTAGCTATATTATAAGTCGTTTCTCTTTCTCCACCCTCCCCCGAAGGACGTAATTATTTGTAATGTTTATGAAAAATATTATCAGACCTAACACTTTAAAGGACGTTATTATGTGTTATTGTCACAGGAAATGAGGGACAGAAATTATATTTTATTTCATTTTAAAAAACCGCTAACAAAACTAGTTGAAGTAATCCGAGTTTTGTTATTTTTCGTATGTAGCATGTAAATTCCAGTAACGGTCACCTAAGATCTCTTTAGTAGACAGACGTTCGTGACGCAGTGTGTGTTAATTATCATATTGAATATATATATTAGTTTATGAAGAATATGTATATTAAATAAATTGGGACAACTGCGCAATACCGTCACATGTTGTTGACGAGTGAAATGGCCAGTGCGCATTAGAATTGACCACAGAAAAGCGTGCATCACGATTACCACTATATATCCAAGGCAAAAATCATGTCACAGGACATAGCTTCTGGAAGTTTTGGAAACCTTCAGTGAGAGCTATATAAGAGGCAAAATGAAGACTTTTATTCTCAATGTTGAAAACGTCGATTCGTCTGAAGCCAGTCTAACTTCACGTATGAATTATCTCATGTACAGAGATTTCATAAAGGAAAGCTGCAAAGATCTCTTTCCATCCGTTTTCCATCCGTCTGATGCCATATATTGAGTAACGAGACAAAATTACTCAGTATAATTGTTGGCAAAGTGGAAAGTTCGCTGTCAATGAAAACCCGATGCATGTGACGCTGGTTGTATGCAGTTAACGACACGAGGGACCAACTTGTTCTTCCCCCTGTCTGAGTTCGTTTTGGCAGTCTATCCCGTAAATTGAGAGGCTAGCACCGAGATAAATCTTACAGATATCCGGATTTCTACACTCAATGTAATGCGACGACACATCCCACTGGACGACTCCACCCGATAATGCTCAACGTCGTTGGGATGTCCGTTTCCACGACAATTATCGAAGCTGACAACAGTCAGCTAAATTTCAGATTTCTCCCCAGTGATAATCTGAAAGTGGTGCCTAGATTCTGCAGAATCTTCACCTGTAATGCACGCCTCAATTGCGTGTGATCTTCACTTTGAAGTGCCGCTTATAAGTGACGTGTGAGCTTACGTCATCTCCTTGGAACTCTGACATTAATAGTGAGTAATCATTAGCACGGCTAACGCGCACATACTTAAGTCTAGGACTCTTAAGAAAATGAACACTATTATATCGTTTGCAAAATAAGAACTCTAATGTTAAAAGTAATGCTTATTTTACATGTCAACTATTGTTAAAGCGGCCCCATTTGCCGCATAAGAATTGTGTAATTAATCTTTATTTTATATTTTGAATTTCATCATTTTCATCTCCCCTTATTTCCCACAGAGTGTATGACATTGGAAAGTTGAATGAATGATTAATCACTGTGCGAAAGAGTAGTGCCCCTTTTAAATCGGGAAATAAATAACCTGATTTAAACATCTTTCAACTCTCTTGTTATTCATAATTTTTGAGAGGGACGAAAGAATTGTACTATTGTTTTGCACCGTTCGTCTGTTCGTCCATTTATTCACATTTATGATACACACTCACAACACACACCGCCAATAAAACGTTCCTTGGCATGACATTAATAAAGTGGGCCCCACCCAAACATCAATGGAGTATGTCATGTGTGTCTATGTAACAACTTGACGCGACGTAGTACTGGCATACGTCACCGGGCTTTTCTTGGAGGTGCACCGGAGCAGGCCAAAAATAGACTTCACCCCTTGCATCTCTAACTTCAGCTCGGGGTCGGCTTGTAACGAGCCTCCCGTTTTGTGACATCTGGTGACCACTGACCGTGATCTGACAAGGTAAATTGTGTTGTTGTAAGAAAGTGTCATCTCTTTCCTGCTTTTCTATCTCATCACCATTATGCATTGTTTATTGCATGTTAGGGCTTGCTATTGAGACTTAGGTGAACTGGATTTTGATAAGACTTATTATTGTGTTGAAATAAGTTTTATAATCTTTACGCTATTATCGTTAACGCGTACCGACTCGTGTTTAGACATACATAGATCGATATTTTGTACGCTACATAGCAACTGTTGTTTTGCTAATTTTGCTAACTTTGCAAATTTGCGATTAGGATTTCTTTTGTTCGTGTTTGTCAAAATCCTAATCACGTGGTAGCTGGTGTTCATACGCACACCATTGCACCACTTGTGACCGACAGAGGTCAAAATCCCGCGAATATTCTAAGTCACTTTATCCATACTCGTGATAACTAGCAATTTTAAAAATGGCCGAGCTAGTAAACATAAAGAAAGAACTCATGGCTATGGGTAGAGAATTCGGGTATGAAAAAGCCGAGCTAAAGAAATACGTGGATGAGGAGATAGCTAAATGGTATGTTGCGAAAGAAAATGAGGCGAAAGAGGCTATAGAGCTAGAAGATAAGAGACAGTTAGCTAAACAGCTAGAGATGCAAACTCTGAGAGAGCTGGAAGAAAAAAGATCGAAAGAAGCTATAGAGCTAGAAGAAAAGAGACAGGTAGCTAAGGATTTAGAGATGCAAACTTTGAGAGAGCTAGAGGAAAAAAGATCGAAAGAGGCTAGAGAGCTAGAAGATAAGAGAGAGTTAGTTAAACAGCTAGAGATGCAAACTTTGAGAGAGCTAGAGGAAAAAAGATCGAGAGAGGCTAGAGAACTAGAGGATAGGAAAAATGAGCTAGAGGAAAAAAGATCGAAAGAGGCAAGAGAAATAGAGTTATTAAAGATTCAGTCTGCTAGGGATTTAGAAGATAAAAGGCAGGAAGCAGAAGAGAAAAAGCTTAGATTAAAAGCTAAAGCACATCAGGAACAGCTTGAATTAGCTAAGCAAGAGTTAACAGCTAGAGAGAAGTTGTTAGAGGGGACTGCTAAGCAACAGGCCGAATTAAATAAACCCCGTACACGGCTAGCTTTCTTTAACCCTGAAGTCGAGACGATTGACGAGTTTTTGACACGCTTTGACAGTTTCATTGCCAACTTTAATTACACTGACATTGAAAAGAAACAACAACTCGGTCAAATACTTCAAGGTGAAAGCTCGCGCGCATTTACTGATCTAACGCGCGATCCCGCTATTACTTATGCAGATCTCAAAACGGGTTTGATGCGTACTTTTCAATGTACAGCAGAAGGCTTTCGAAAAATGTTTAGGAGGGCCATACCCAAAGCTAATGACACCATGCAAGCCTTCGGTACCCGGTTACGCCATTATCTTGATAGATGGATTGATTTGACAGACATCCAGAAGACATATGAGGGCCTATTTGATTTGATATTAAGAGATCAATTTCTCCATATTGCTCCGCCTGCAATGACGACATATTTGCAGCGAAATCCCCCGACTAACTTCTGTGATATGTTGAAGTTAGCAGACACGTATAATGATTACCCTGATCCGGTAATTACGAGGAGTGCACCACGCCCTCCTCTTACAAATCGGCAGAAGTATACACCGAAATTGAACCGACCGATGACGAAATCGGACAAACCCGAACCGGTACAGCGGACATATACTAAGTCACAAGACGTACGACGTCACACACGCGACTCCCCACCTATGACATGTTACACTTGCAAAGGGAAGGGGCATAGTTCTCAGAACTGTCCCAGTCCACGTGATGTAAAAGTATGCACTGAAACAGGTGCAACCCTAAGGACCCAACAGGCTACAGTAAACGGACAAAGAGTCAAAATACTGGTCGATACAGGCGCGTCCATAAGCTGCATAAATGCTAAACTTGTACGCCCTGAACAGTATCTAAGGGGTAGTGTCCGCATTCGATGTGTTATGGGACACCTTAGTACATGTCCAAGAGCCACTGTACATGTTACGTCATCCGTATTTTCCGGTACAGTCACCGCCGCAGTGATAAGAGACATGCAGTTCGGATTCATACTATCGCCCGAACAGTGTGACGCACACACTGATGGCATCTATCCTGTTCTCCCCGTAACCACTAGAGCACAACGGGAACGTAGTAAACAAGGACCCCCAGCTCTAAAGATAGTCGAGAATACATTTCCGCAGTTGACCCCAAGTCAACTCAGTCACCTGCAGCAGGAGGACAAAAGCTTGTCCTCAATGCTAAAGCTGGCACGGAAAAACACTATTACGTCCAGCAAGTACGCGACAATTACGTATTTCCTGAAGGACGGACTAGCGTTTCGGCGCACCGACTTTAAGGAAAATGATACTAGAAGCACCACGTGTTTATTTACTCCTACACCACTCAGACCGCTGATTCTAAGCTTTGCACACGACTCAATCATGTCTGGACATCAGGGCGCGCGTCGCACTGAGCAGCGAGTTCGTGAAGACTTCTTTTGGCCAGGCCTGAGTAGGGATGTTCGCTCGTACGTTCGTACATGTACGCAGTGTCAACAACATATTGACCGAGGGCGTGTCAGTCGAGTTCCCCTCGAGATAGTACCAACAGTAGAGGAACCATTCCTAAAAGTCGCAGTAGACATTATTGGCCCAATCATTCCCGCGGCCGAAGGAGGATATCGCTATATCCTAACAATCGTGGATTTTGCAACACGATATCCAGAAGCAGTCGCATTAAAGGGCATCACAGCAATCGAAGTCGCAGACGCTTTAATAGACGTATTTTCTCGCACGGGCGTACCTCGAGAAATATTGAGTGACCAGGGCACTCAATTCACCTCAGCAATGATGGCTGAAACAATGCGTCTACTGGCGTGTAAACAGTTGTTCTCATCACCATATCACGCTCAGTCTAATGGTGCCGTTGAACGTTTCAACGGTACAATAAAGAAAATGTTAATTAAAATGGCCTCGGAACAACCCGACCAGTGGCCGCGTTTTCTAGCACCATTACTCTTCGCGTATCGCGAACTCCCACAAGAGAGTACGGGCTATTCACCGTTCCAACTACTATACGGCAGACAACCTCGTGGTCCCCTTAAGCTAATAAAAGAAACATGGGTCAAGGGAGACACTGTGACCGATGGAAAAGATGTTCACACGTACGTAGCCGAACTACGTCAACGTCTGACCGAGACGTGTCACTTAGCACAGGAAAACATTCGCGAAAAACAACCCCGATACAAGCGAAATTTTGACCGTACGGCTGTGGAACGTGACCTCGAACCAGGTCAGCTCGTGTTACTCTTGCGGCCCACGCATAATAACCGCATGCAAATGCACTGGCGTGGACCCTACCGCGTTATTAAGCGTGTGAAGCAGAACGATTATAGCATACAGATAGGAAATAAGCAGAAAATCTATCACATAAATATGCTCAAGCGGTACTATGAACGCAGCGACGAACAGATACAAAACGTGAATGTCGCACTGATACAATTGGAAGACTCCAATTTCAGGACAGACATGATGTCCGCCGAAACCATGCCTAACCCTGCAGTTACAGTCGATCAAGTCGAGATTGACTCGAACTTAACTGTCGAACAGCGCGACGCAATGTCAGAACTCTTACACAGACACGCGCGCATATTCACCGACCAACCGGGCCACTCAGATTTGGTTGAACACCGCATCAAACTTTTAAGCGACAAACCGATACGCTTAAAACAGTACCCACAGAAGTATGAGAGCACAAAGTACATAGCAGAACAGGTGCGTGAAATGCAAGAACAGGGCGTGATTGAACAGTCAATCTCCCCATATTCATCACCGGTCGTCTTAGTTAAAAAGAAAGACGGTACGCTTCGTTTTTGTGTGGACTACAGACAGTTAAATGAGATAACTGAATTCGATGCGGAACCTATTCCAAATCAGGACGAATTATTCGCAAAACTAACCAAGGCACATTACTTTTCAAAGTTTGACATGTGCAAAGGGTACTGGCAACTGTCAGTTGCTATTGACGACAGACCAAAAACAGCCTTTCCAACCCCGCTAGGCTTATTTCAGTTTTGCCGACTACCGTTCGGACTAGCGAACGCACCCGCAACATTCGCACGCTTCATGCAAAAATTACCGTTAGAGAGCGTTGACGCATTGAATTTCTTTGATGACATTCTGGTAGCAACAGGAACATGGGACCAACATTTATCCTCAGTGGGTGGTCTACTTGACATTCTCGAGCGCCATAGATTGACCGTGAAACCCTCCAAAGTACGCGCGGGCTTTCGAGAAATTGAGTTTCTTGGCCATATCATAAGTGACGGACAAATAGGCCCAAATCTAGACTTGACTGCAGCCATTCGTGACATGACCTTACCGACTACAAAGAAACAGGTCAGGGCAGTTTTGGGGCTAGTGGGGTACTACCGAAAATTTGTCCCAAACTTCAGTACGCTTCTTAAACCACTGACGGACTTAACTGGGAACAAACAACCCACGAAAATACGATGGACGGCAGAGTGTAGCACCGCCCTCGAAAAAGTGAAGGACATCTTGACCAGTAAACCCGTCCTACAGTTACCAGACTTTGACAAAAGATTTATTGTCAGGACCGACGCATCAGACGAAGGCCTCGGTGCCATACTTCTCCAAGAGACAGATGACGAATACCTACCGGTAGCATACGCGTCTAAGAAACTGTTAGATCGTGAGACACGGTATTCTACGATTGAAAAAGAGTGCTTAGCAATCGTATGGGCACTCAAGAAATTTAGTGCTTATCTGTACTCTAAACCATTCATCCTGCAGTGCGATCATAAGCCGCTGACATATCTGCGCACTAGCATGTACGATAACGCTAGGCTAACTAGATGGACACTCCTGCTACAGGAGTATAGCTTCGTTGTCGAACACATCGCGGGCAGAGAAAATTCGGGTGCCGATGCATTATCCCGGCATGCCATAACCGCGATATAAACAAGAGAGAGGATAGTCTCTCCACAGATGCGCATATAATTCCTGTGGGGACTATCGTGTGAAATAAAATTTTTTTGTTCCTATTTGATTTCCACTCTGTGAGCTCCAATCAATTTTAAGAAGGGGGTTGTCACAGGAAATGAGGGACAGAAATTATATTTTATTTCATTTTAAAAAACCGCTAACAAAACTAGTTGAAGTAATCCGAGTTTTGTTATTTTTCGTATGTAGCATGTAAATTCCAGTAACGGTCACCTAAGATCTCTTTAGTAGACAGACGTTCGTGACGCAGTGTGTGTTAATTATCATATTGAATATATATATTAGTTTATGAAGAATATGTATATTAAATAAATTGGGACAACTGCGCAATACCGTCACATGTTGTTGACGAGTGAAATGGCCAGTGCGCATTAGAATTGACCACAGAAAAGCGTGCATCACGATTACCACTATATATCCAAGGCAAAAATCATGTCACAGGACATAGCTTCTGGAAGTTTTGGAAACCTTCAGTGAGAGCTATATAAGAGGCAAAATGAAGACTTTTATTCTCAATGTTGAAAACGTCGATTCGTCTGAAGCCAGTCTAACTTCACGTATGAATTATCTCATGTACAGAGATTTCATAAAGGAAAGCTGCAAAGATCTCTTTCCATCCGTTTTCCATCCGTCTGATGCCATATATTGAGTAACGAGGCAAAATTACTCAGTATAATTGTTGGCAAAGTGGAAAGTTCGCTGTCAATGAAAACCCGATGCATGTGACGCTGGTTGTATGCAGTTAACGACACGAGGGACCAACTTGTTCTTCCCCCTGTCTGAGTTCGTTTTGGCAGTCTATCCCGTAAATTGAGAGGCTAGCACCGAGATAAATCTTACAGATATCCGGATTTCTACACTCAATGTAATGCGACGACACATCCCACTGGACGACTCCACCCGATAATGCTCAACGTCGTTGGGATGTCCGTTTCCACGACAATTATCGAAGCTGACAACAGTCAGCTAAATTTCAGATTTCTCCCCAGTGATAATCTGAAAGTGGTGCCTAGATTCTGCAGAATCTTCACCTGTAATGCACGCCTCAATTGCGTGTGATCTTCACTTTGAAGTGCCGCTTATAAGTGACGTGTGAGCTTACGTCATCTCCTTGGAACTCTGACATTAATAGTGAGTAATCATTAGCACGGCTAACGCGCACATACTTAAGTCTAGGACTCTTAAGAAAATGAACACTATTATATCGTTTGCAAAATAAGAACTCTAATGTTAAAAGTAATGCTTATTTTACATGTCAACTATTGTTAAAGCGGCCCCATTTGCCGCATAAGAATTGTGTAATTAATCTTTATTTTATATTTTGAATTTCATCATTTTCATCTCCCCTTATTTCCCACAGAGTGTATGACATTGGAAAGTTGAATGAATGATTAATCACTGTGCGAAAGAGTAGTGCCCCTTTTAAATCGGGAAATAAATAACCTGATTTAAACATCTTTCAACTCTCTTGTTATTCATAATTTTTGAGAGGGACGAAAGAATTGTACTATTGTTTTGCACCGTTCGTCTGTTCGTCCATTTATTCACATTTATGATACACACTCACAACACACACCGCCAATAAAACGTTCCTTGGCATGACATTAATAAAGTGGGCCCCACCCAAACATCAATGGAGTATGTCATGTGTGTCTATGTAACAACTTGACGCGACGTAGTACTGGCATACGTCACCGGGCTTTTCTTGGAGGTGCACCGGAGCAGGCCAAAAATAGACTTCACCCCTTGCATCTCTAACTTCAGCTCGGGGTCGGCTTGTAACGAGCCTCCCGTTTTGTGACAGTTATGATTATGAAAAATGTTATCAGACCTAACACTGTAAAGGACGTTATTATGTGTTATGGTTATGAAAAATGTTATCAGACCTAACACTGTAAAGGACGTTATTATGTGTTATGGTTATGAAAAATGTTATCAGACCTAACACTGTAGCTAAGTCGAATGTCAATGTTGAGCAATCCACCTCACCAAACCACTCTTCCTCCTAAACAGAAAACAACAATATGCCTGTGTGTACGAACAGTTTATACTAGTTTTTTCTACTTGTGTTCAGAGTGAAATAACCGAAACAAAGAAACAGACTAAAGGCGTAACTTTTAGTAAATGGTTCGAATGGAAGAAATATTTGTTGTTTTGAAAACTATAGCAAAAATAAGAAAGTTAGAGAGAAGGAGTGAGAGACAGTCAAAGAGACAAAGAGAAAAAAAGGAGAGAGCGTATTAAAAACCAGATGGACGCATATAAAAGAATATTAGTTTGTAAATATATGTGATACATTTGATGCTGGAGTAGATATACATACTCTTATGTTATTATATTATATTTCTCATTAGTACAAATACGTTAACTCGGTACGATTGTACTCTTTTTTGAGACAGTAGTAATGTTATCTAGTACAAACAAGCCACAGTGTCCTTAATGTATGAAGATTACACAAAGTCCCTTGCATGGTGCAAAAAGCTACACACATACAAACACACGCGCACACACACACGCACACGCGCGCACACACACACACACACACACACACACACACACACACACACACACACACACACACACACACACACACAACTAGAACAAGCCTGACACTAGTAAATTCTGGAATATAACATCAGACCTGCTTTGCTGTCCCGGCTGACATTTTTTAAAGTCACACATTCTTCAGGTCTTATCAGTCCATTCCGTGTGCAAAAGAGCAATAAAAAAATAACGGACTTTATACAAGTTGTGTCCAAGGCAGCCTGACAAGTTAAGGACCAAACTAGTTGTACAATGCCTTTTCATACTTCATTACCATGACATTAACATTTGTTTACATCAATAACAATAAATAACAACTGCAGGAAAGAGAAGACTTTTATCCCATCATTCTTCCTCTTCGTCTTCTACATTTCCATAAACAGGTTGATCTTCGTTCTGGTAAATTTCGTCTGTTTCTGAAAATCAAAACGGAGTAAATATCAGAAAAATTAAGAGAGGTTACAGGAACCTTAGACAGGTGAGTATTCAATAAATCAAACCATTGAAATTAAATTATTGAATGATTGTTATCTAAGAAATATAGCGTATGAAAATAGAACAATGCAGACGAACTGAGATTTTAAATTCACGAAGTGATTTAGCTTCATACAAGAGTACATAAAATGTGTTTGCGTGCATACACGTATAAAGATGATTGAGTGCAAACGTATATGAATACGTGATTACAATGAATTGAAATAATTGTGCTTATTATTCGTTTGTTACAATCATTGTCTTAAACTCTATAGCTCTACATATTTTTTATTTGTGTTTGGCACGTACAAATATTACATAGTTGTGACAATAAGCCTGGGGTCAGACACGAAGATTAAATTAGAATAAATTAAGCACGAATAATCGATCGCGTGATGACCTATAAACCACGAGTAATTCCAAACTAAACACATGCTAAGCCTGAGTACTCATCAATGGCTGTAGATGAAAGAAATGATTGCCTTACCCTCGTTGTGATCTGGTGTGTTATGACTTAATGGTTCGTAATTTTCACCAACGTCATCTTTATCCGTACTTTCGTACATCTCTTCTGTTTCCGGCTTCAGTGCTTCCTTTTTGAGTTCGTTTATCTGTGGGCGCGTGTCTTTTCTCTGATCTTGTACGTATGACATTGATTCCTTTTTTGGTACATTGCTTTGTGGCAGTGAGTCACTTTTCTGTGCATTAGTCGTTGACGTTATGCACGCAGACTCTGCACTATCGTTGTTGGGGTGTGATTGTTTCCGTTGTCCACTTACCGGCGTCTTTGGGACTTCTCTTCTGTAAGCACTGTCCTTAGGCGGGTTGGCTGAAATTCCTGAAAATGAACGCGGCAAATGTTCCATTTTTACGTTTTTAATATGTAGGTAAAGCAAATAAATAGTAGATAGACGTAATCTATCTATCTATCTATCTATGTCTGTCTATCTATCTGACTGTCTGTCTGTCTATCTATCTATCCATCTATCCATCGTTCTCTCTGTCTCACTGTCTGTGTTCTATTATCTTTTTCTTTATCTATTATTCAGTTATTATTGCTACAAACATACTGAGCAATTCGGCATGAATACATAATATATGACCTGACAGCAACCTTTGATCCACTTTGTTAAAAAGAAAACGTTGCTTATCGAGCTTCCCGTCAAGTGTCGTAACTTATAAAAGCAATTAACACGCTGAATTTGTGTTTTGAAGAAAACAAGCACAGCAAAACGAATAGGTGGGTTGTAACGATTAATCTTAACAGAATATATGAAATGGCTTACTGCTTTAAAACCAATGAACAAAATCATTTGGGTCTTCAATAGGTAATCGAAGCATATTATCTTTCATTTAAAGGAAACAAAAGAAACTGTGGAAATCAGATATTTCCTTTGATGGCATTGAGGGCATCAAGTTATCTACAGTAATGCATTGTGGGTGTGTTTGTTTTGCTAGCTGTCTTTCACGTGCATGTTTTCTTTTTCATAATTAATTTCCTCTATATTTTAAAGAAACAGACTGCTAACAAATCATTGTTTAACATAAATATTATAAATATTATGCACATTTTAAAAAGCAGTGATAATGTATTTCTTTAATCGTGTATGCTCCAGCATGATTAAATAATGTTTAGAGAAAGACCAAATTCAACTAAGCAGACAATCAGTACATGTTCTATTTTCCCGCCATTCGGGTCTAACTTAAAGCGCGCGACTGGAAAAGGTTCCTTCCCGCCTTATGCGAACTGACTTTGACCAAAGAGTTAGACACGCTGGAAAAAAATTCCTTACCTCCATCTGGATCTGACCTTGACTTCAGTCCTACTTCGGTCGTGACGCATGAGAGTGCGTCATATTTTTCGGGTTCGTTCTGCTGGGTAATGTCGTACGTGTTCACTCGAGATGCGTCTGGATCTAAACAAACACCTCCGAGTCATTTTAATACGCATGTGCCTTTTATACACGTGCATTACTTTAAACGTTCCTATAATTAAAAAAAAATAAATAAACCGCGATGTATCACTCTGGATATCTTAGGGAAGCAGTTCGAAGTATTATTACATTGTCAGCACTACTGAGTCATAGTGTAAAGATTTCTGTTTGCACTCTTATTATGTAGGTGTCCGTTGGGCGTGCATTGCATGCCTGAACTGTCAAGCACTTAAATTAATTCATTTTGTAAAACTCAGTGAATCTAGCGTTTGGGAACGGCTTGGAGTGATGATTGAAGGGCTTGGAGTGGTGATTGAAGGGCTTGGAGTGGTGATTGAAGGGCATGGAGTGGTGATTGAAGAGCTTGGAGTGGTGACTGAAATAATAAAATGCCTCTGAATTTCGTTGTTATCGCTGTTGGTTCTTACGCTACTAGCAGCAGTAGTAAGAGATTAGTATTGTAGAAAGAGTACTGGTAGTAGTAAGAGATTAGTATCGTAGAAGGAGGCAGTAGTAGTACATTTAGTAAAGAATTATAGAGCAAATACAGGAGCAAGCAGAAATATTTTTGTACATTGGTAGTAGTAATTGTAATAGCAGCACTAGTCATAGAATTGAAAGTAGTATAGTATTAGAAGATGCAATTGTAAAGTTAGTAGAAGTAGCGTATGTTTATTATAGAAGTAACAAAAGTATCAGTAAAGTTAGTATCTCAGAACAAGCAATTTTGAAGTAACATTAGTAATATAGTAGTAGTAGTAATAGTAATGGTAGCTGTTGTAATCGTGTATAAGTATAGTGGTGAAAGAAATATATTAATAGAATTAATGTAATATTTTATATTACTTGAAACCTTATTGAGCCAATCCATTAAAAATTCTGTCTACATTTAGTTCCCCCAGTGCATTTAAAACTCTGTCTACACTTAGACTTAGTTCCCACCCGTGCATCTGAGCACATTGAGCAGTAAGTTTGCTTCAACGCAGGCCTGGGCAAATTACGGCCACCTCTTTTTATGCGGTCTGCAAGGCGCCGATAATAAATTAACAAGTAGTTATTATGTTTTTTAAACTGACCAAAACAAAACAAAAAACGGAACTTATAAAATATTTTCACAATTTTAATTCAAAACAAAATCACGCTTATTCCAATAGGAATATTTTTGTCTGTCAACGTCATCTGCGGACAGCCTGGTAATATGTTGCTAGACAGCTAGAGGATCTCAACACTAGTGTGGAAAGTAGTTAATGCTACTGCGCACACCGATGGGTGGCTACCGAATGACCCATTTTCACGACTCCATTTCTACATACAAATCACAAATCAATGATGTTACAGGTGACCGACTGTTAAGAAAAGGGGCATCTTTATCCATTATCTATCGTTCAAAAGTTGAGGAATCTTAGACTTCAATCTTTGTTATTTATCAAAAGTTCAAGAATAATCGTTCCGTCTAATTTACTGAGTCATTCCAGCCGGGTGTTCTCTGTTTGTATCGGATCTAAAATATTACTTCATTCTCCTTTTAGAAATTAAAAATAACAAAGACTTTCCCGAATTAACATAACTGTCTTTCCGATTTCGCATTTGCACTGGAAATTATGACACACCATAATGTATTTGTGACACAAGACCACCCTAGTTATTAGCTATGATTATTATTATTATCTAATCAGCCATAAGTAATTACAAGTGATGAGAATCTTAATTTATGTTATTAATAACTTTCCAGAAGACACCACTCTTCTCTCTCACTTGCCAGATATGCGAGTGCTGTAAAAGTCTCCTATCTTCCACAACATTAAAGACAGAAGGGACCCCATCCACCCAATATCTCCCCAACAAATGGTTATTAATATGTGTAAGAAGGTTAATAAATTTAAGATAACATTTATTAAATCAACAATCAAATATACAACACATGTGTCACATGCACTATGCACGGGTTTGTTTAATGACCTTGTTGCAGTATCAGACTCAGACTTATTAATCATGAAATTTATTATATCTCTAATACTAACAACAGCCCATGCAGCCAAATCTTCCCTTTCAATCTCCGTTCTTTTTAAACTTTTACTCATCTAATATAGTGACAGACAAATTAGCTAATGAAAAATAAATAAGCGGATGAATACATGTGAGAAAATCATTAAGGGGAGATAAGAAACCAAACCTGAATCGTCTCGAAATGGCATCTTGCAGCAAGCACAGGCGGGCACCGATGGAACTGGAAGAGAAGTGTTAAACGAAAATACTTTATTTATAAGTATATTGCTCTTTTTTCTCTTTTAACATTGTGATTGTAGAGGTGTCTAAGGGTGAAAATAAAGTGCAAAAATATTGTGAATTGCTGAGGTACTGTAATTTGAATTGCTAGTTTCTGCTTAGATTGAAGTAAATATGAAAGTAGAAACTTATTTATTGTTGGAGATCAAGAAATTGTTGTCTTTCTTGCCCGACCCTCGACCCAAAATCCTCCTGAAACTTTTCCGCAATAATTTTAATGCAGTAAAATTAATTAGCCCCTACAATTAATTACGTAACCAAAAGTAGAACTCCCCTTCCATTCATCATATTCAACAGCAATAAATTCAAAAGATAATGTAAATAATAACACTCATAATCATTTACCATTATCACATTCAGTAATTTGTATCAGCTGCAGTGTTACCTATCATAAAACGATGACTTCCAGCATTGCTAATTAAATTTCAAATTATTATTCTGTTATGAATGATAATTAGCCGTTAAATAAGAAACGTACGAGATTTTGAAGAAACTGCAACAATATCTTTTCAAAGGGGAAGACAATCCGTCTTTCAATCTATATTTAGCGAGCTCCCATCCACCCACTTTATTCTCCAACATATGGTTATCAATAAGTGTGAGAAGCTCAATAAATTTAACAATAAATTTACTAAATTAACAATCAAATATACAACATATAAATATAATCAAAAGAGTATTGACATTTACATCAGTTCACACCAATGTTCAATTAACACTGGACAATCATTCAATTTATCTTAGCATAGACATTAGCAGTCAATTTACATAAATATATAATCAAGTGAGTGGATATTATCATGGAAATGAGAGTAGAGTTTTAGAGAATAAATGAAATAAATACACATTTACCCTCTTCAAGTTGGCGGATGTCACCAGCACGTTTTCACATTCAAACAATTTGCAACAAGTCAGTGTGTCATTCTTATTCAAGGCAATGGTCTCACGTGTCCCTTCTAGGCACATTACAGTATTACACAACTGTTCCAGAATCCTCGATGAGCTCACAAAGCTCACCAGTGAAGTTCGCCGGCTTGAATTTCACAGGTGTTATGGAGCACCTCAGGAGGAATGTTTTTTGAATAATCATGTGTAGTACTCTACACATCATGAGGGCAGTAGTACTCTACACATCATGAGGGCAGTAGTACTCTACACATCATGAGGGCATTCAAATTAATTTTCATTAAATCTTGAAACCAAACTCAAGCGACCATTTCTGCTATATTAGCTCTCAAATGAAATTCACAGGAATCAACTTAAAGAAACACGTTTTACTGATAAGCTGATGATAACACTGGATTCACACACCAATGTGACCAAATAAGGAGTCAACATAGCATTATGATGTGACAAAAGTAAAACAAAACAGCCTGCTCCTCTGCAAAAGTCAAATTAATGCAGCACTAAATTTCGGGCATATTTTATCTCTAAACTCCTTTCTCTCTTACATAAATTCTCAACTTACAAATTCTGCAACAATTTTGCTAGCCTGATACACAGCATAAGAAATATAGCTTCTATCAAAATTCACAAGTATGATGTACAGCATAATCAAATTAGTGAACATAGAAATAACGGTGCAATTACTAGTAATCATAGATCAGTAGCAAACGTGTGAAATACTGTAAGTCCATTCTTTCTTTATCAGTCAGCTAACTTACCATAAGCTCATGATCGCCTTTATGACAGGACCTATGTTCAAATTCAAAGTGATTAGAATAGAGTACTTCTTCGACAAAGAAACTTCCGGTTCATCCCCTTTGGATAATTTTGTTATGAACAAGTGTGAGACTATTAGTCAGAAAAACTACTCATTCAGATGGAACTGGTTTAGATTGCATCAGCAATTTTCTATCATAACAATGTCCATCATACAGAGCATAACAGTGATTACATACAACATATGACAGTGACTACTTACAAGATATAACAATGACTACATACAAGACATAACAGTGACTACATAGAGCAGGGGTGGGCAACTTCTTCAGTCGGCGGGCCGGATATGGGAAAATGAAGTCCTTGGCGGGCCGGATTACTAAATCAATACCTTAATCGTATTTAATGTAAACTTTAAACTTGTAAACATTAAAGCATAGAGACCAAAAACAGTATATAATGAATTTAACGTAATGTACCTCAATAGCTGCTGAAGTCAATGAGACATCTGTGGTCGATCAAAGTTTTCAACAAGTTGTTTGAACTCTGGCTGCATGTCGGACGTAGAAATTCTCAGTAAAGACTGCACGTGAACATCAGTTAGATTGGAACGCAGCTTTGTCTTGTTAATGTTCATGGTCGAAAATGTTTGTTCACAAATGTATGTAGATCCGAACAGAACAAGTAGTTTCATGGCCATCTTTCTCAGGTTGGCAAACTTTGATTCATTCAGTGACGCATACAATTTGTCAATGCTTTCAGATTGGAATTTCTCTTTCAGGGTAGAGTCACACTGCAGATCAATCAGTTCCAGCTGTAGAGCATCCGGCGCCTTTTCAAAGTCAGTTGTAAATGGTGATGACAAGATATCAAACTCAGCAGCAAGTTTCTGGAAGTCCGCAAAACGACGAGCAAATTCATTGTCTAGTGCAGATATCATACTGGTGTACTTCTCAGTTGACATCATCTGGGGTGCCATAGTTTCGAATGTTGGAAAGTGTGTTGTGATATTCTGACTGAGCTGGCGAGAAAACAGTTTTAGCTTCACCTTGAATGCCTTCACTGTTGAGTACATTTCGTGAGCAAAAGTGTCCTTCCCTTGAAGTCTGGTGTTCAATTCATTCATATGTTCAAAGAGATCAACTGCAAACGCCAGATCTGAGAGCCATTCTGATTTTCTGAGTTGAGGATATTCTGTATCTTTCCCTTTCATCTCCAAAAACAGTAAGATTTCTGTTTTCAGGTCCCAGACACGTCTCAGAACTTTCCCCAAACTCAACCAGCGTACAGCGGTATGATACAAAACATCACTGTGATCAGAACCGCAATCTTCCAGAAGTGTGATAAACTGTCTGTGATTTAGACCTCTCGCCCTGATGAAATTAACAATTTTCACAACTGGATCCACAACATGTTTCATGTCAAGCACACTTTTACACAGCACTTCCTGGTGTATTATGCAATGTAGAAATATCAATTCCCTGGTGCAATCGACCTCTGCAACACGGTCACCCATTCTCTTCAGTAGACCAACTTTCTTTCCTGTCAAAGATGGAGAACCATCCGTAGTAACACTTACCATTTTCTGCCATGGTAATTGCATTGTGTGCAAGGCATTTTCCACACATTCGAAAATATCTTCCCCGGTAGTAGTGTCTTTCATTGATTCCATTGACAGCAATTCTTCTGTGATTTCAAAGTTTTCTGAAATGCCTCGTACAAAGATGAGCAACTGTGCAGTGTCATCGATGTCAGTGCTTTCATCCAATGCCAGGGAAAACAGCTGAAATGAAGGTACACGCCTTTTTAGTTGTGATGTCAGGTCTTCACCAATTGCTTCAATGCGGCGAGCCACAGTTCTTCTCGACAAACTGACTTCTTCAAACTTCTTTCTTTGTTCTGGACAGACTTGATCAGCTACATCGAGCATGCACTTTTTGACAAATTCACCATCACAGAACGATTTGCTGTGCTTAGCAATGTTGTGTGCGACCACAAAGCTGGCATGAGTAGCAGCTTTCTGGGCTACTTTGGCTTTTCCGAATAAATTCTGCTGCTTTACAAGTTTTCTGTCCAGTTCTGTTGCTTTTGTTTGCCGTTCCGCTGCTGATAAAGTACTGCCATAGCCTGCATGTTTCGTCGCATAATGGCGGCTAATGTTGTACTCTTTCAACACGGCAACACTTTCACTGCACAGCAAACATACTGCTTTCTTGCCGACTTCTGTGAAAAAGTACTTAGGCATCCATTCTTTGTTAAATGCACGACACTCGCTGTCAACTTTACGTTTCTTGGCAAAATCCATGATAAAAATTCTAAATCTAACCGAAAACAACCAAAGAATAACTAACAGTCACTATTACTGTGTGTAATAGGGTCGGGGCAAATTATACGTAACTTCCTCGGACTCGCCAGTCTCCGATAGCTGGCACTTTTAGGGTCCGTGGTTTACGACCGTGTCAGCGCGGCGTGGCTGACCCTTTCTACGGCCACTACAAGCACAGCTGGACCACCCAAGCACTACGTGCATACATGACGGTTCTCTGTCCGAATCCACAAGTCTTTGCGTGATTTTATTTCATATTCACTTTCAATGTTTTCTTTGGAACGATTTAAATTCTCACGCGTGTGTATTGCTGCATTTTAATTGTAACACGCATGAGCGTGATGTGAACTGTATCTTCATTATTATATTTAAACTATCGAATGTGAAGATACAGAACGGTCATTTGTAAAACAAGCTACGCTATTATCAAAAGCCACTTGTGTAGATTGCGAATCAGTAGGAACTGTCGCTCATAAGAATTATTGTATTTTCAGAGCGGGTTCGAGTTTGTATCGTTGGGTTTGAGATTTCATAATCTCTGAGTCCTGAGATTTCTAGAGGAGTCCGTTTAAGTTCTGCTGAACTTGATGTGAGGATCGGGCACTGATGTTATGGATCGTGGCTGAAGCCACAACTCATGCTAGTTGGGTGCTAGTGTTGCCATAGCTGATGATAAAGTGTCGTCATAGCAGTGGGAAGTTGCAAGTTGAGTAATGACAATAAACTGGAATCACTAATCCGTAATTGACATTGAAACTATTCGCAGAGCTGATAATACGTAGTCTTGTTAGACCGAGTATTTGATTCAATTTTTGTTATTTGTAAATCTTTTATTAAATCTAATATTTGTTGATCAATTACGTAGTGGACTAAATCATTTGCTAATTTAGCGAGAAAGACCAAATTAGGGCTGGGTGGGGGCGAGCATTAAGAGTGTGATGTATGCAAGTATGATTAGTTGTAATTGATTAATGTGTCCCAGTCCATGTAATTGTCACACTGTTTATCTGTCTCACCGTTTATCTGTAAATTTCGTGTCTTACTACCAGATTAAATTTAGTCAGACTGAAGGATAGATCTGGGCAGCCAGTCTGTTTCAGAATAAATGAGGAGATTTAATTAATCTAATACTGGAATTTAATTAATCTAAATCTTAATTCTGGAACAGGGTCTTTAAATAAATACTGGCATGTAACACTGTGACACAGTAAGAAAGTAGTAGGAGATTGATTAGTTGTAATTGATTAATGTGTCCCAGTCCATGTAATTGTCACACCGTTTATCTGTCTCACCGTTTATCTGTAAATTTCGTGTCTTACTACCAGATTAAATTTAGTCAGACTGAAGGATAGATCTGGGCAGCCAGTCTGTTTCAGAATAAATGAGGAGATTTAATTAATCTAATCCTGGAATTTAATTAATCTAAATCTTAATTCTGGAACAGGGTCTTTAAATAAATACTGGCATGTAACACTGTGACACAGTAAGAAAGTAGTAGGAGATTGCAGCAGGATGTGGATGGGGCCACATTACCATGGCGCTAATGTTGTACTCTTTCAACATTGCAACACTTTCACTGCACATCAAACATACGCTTGCTTTCTTGCGACTTCTGTGAAAAAGTATTTAGGTATCCAATCTTTGTTAAATGGCTACACTGGCTGTCAACTTTATGTTTCTTGGCAAAATCCGTGATAAAAATTTTATTGTAAATTCTAAATCTAACCGAAAACAATCAAAGAATAACAGTCACTATTAACTGCGACGCAGTAAGATAGTGGGAGATTGAGGGGGGGGGGGGCGGGGATGTGGACGCGGGCCACATTACCATGTACGGCCAGAAACAGTCAGCGGGCCGGTCAAAATCCCTTCGCGGGCCGGACCCGGCCCGCGGGCCGTATGTTGCCCGTCCCTGACATAGAGAGTCATTACAATATCTGCATATGAAACTGAGTCACAAGTACTCTAACTGTTCAACATCCGCCGGGTTATACACACGTTGTGACCGCGAAATCAACAAACATTGAGAGTGGTTGTTAATTAAAATCTATCATTGTAAACGATATGCATCAATATTTACGCTAATTGTTTATGCCAAAGTATATACATGCATCAATGATTATGTAAGGCATAGATGAAGAAAATTATTGTTGGTATCATTTGATGGATATGATGAGGTTAAAACTATAATGAATATTGATTCATGATGACATTATTTATCATGGAAGTAGACGTTTATAGCACATTTAACTCTGTACACCTTGTCTTAAGTTTGTAATCGCAAGCAAGAAAAATAATCTTAAGTATATAGTACATAGGTAGCTAGCACTTTCATGTACGAGTTTTACTTTACGACCACATCATTTCAAATGAATCGTACGAATACAAATCAATTGTTATTGAATGTGTTAAGTAACCTGAAAATGACGGAAGTCTCCACCCTCGTCTCCACAGGAGGAAGATACCAACCACAATGGCTGCCAGCGCCACACACACAGCAATACCAATGCCTATTCCGACTCCGATGCCTTCAGACTTCGCGTCATCAAGGTCCTCAGCTGGAAGACAAAGAAAGCACTACTGCGTGACGCGCGATGACGTCTTTATGATAGAATGTCGTGCTAATGATAACATTGATGAAGAAGTGGTGATGGTGATAATAATTATGATGATGCACATTAATTTTTTCTTCATAAATTTAATTGGTAACTTTCGGAATGCGTTTTAATTTGAGTTAATATGTTTAGAAAATAAGATACTTACGTGCACTGATAATAATATTTTGTGGAGGAGGGGTGTCTATGTGTGTATGTCTGTGTGTGTGTGTGTGTATGTGTGTGTGTGTGTGTGTGTCTGTGTGTGTGTGTGTGTGTGTGTGTGTGTGTGTGTGTGTGTGTGTGTGTGTGTGTGTGTGTGTGTGTGTGTGTAATGTAAAGCGTCGATTTTTATTTTCTTTCCTCATTAATATTTGTATAAATTTGAAAATTGGTTTTAATACTGGCTGCTGTATTTCGCTCTGAAAACCCAAACGACCCCAATGCGAGGGCGTAAGCAGATTGGCTTGACAATATCATTTAACGCCCAAACATGGTAGTAAAGATGCCATTGTTTATTTTATTTATCGTTTGATACAGTTGCTATGGTGACATAACTTACAGGAGTAGGAGAGTTTCAGAGTATAAACCAAGGATTCCACAACGATTCCATTCCAGAACAGACTGCAGGTGAACCTTTTGTCATTGTCATTGGGACCGACATAATCTTTGACGAGCTGCTCCTTGTTTGTGTCGGTCCACTGCAGGGATCCGGCTGGAATACCCATGTCTGTTGACAAACACGTGCAGCTGAAGTTTGAACCCTTTCTCACACTCTCAGGACACGAGTGGGTAAGACGTGGAGATGGTTTTCCTGGTATTAAAAATACACGTGCATGAATATATTGAAAGGAGCATAGCCAAATGCGCACGCGCGGTCTTTGAAGTAAAAACCCGTTTTGTTCAAAGTTTGAATTAAACATAAACATAAACATGTATCATTATTAAAACGAGACATAATTTCAAAAGGGTTTTTAACCTAACTCATGTTTAGTATAACTTCGTTTAAAAGTATTAATTTGGTCACATAAATTTATATCATTTAATTATGCTATTATGAATTTTAAGAGAAATGTGACTGTGTAAGCGCGAATAGATAGACGTACAGATACATAGATAGATAGATAGATAGATAGATAGATAGATAGATAGACAGACAGACAGACAGACAGACAGATAGATAGATAGATAGATAGATAGATAGATAGATAGATAGATAGATAGATAGATAGATAGATAGACAGAGAGACAGACAGATAGATAGATTACGCTTCTACAGTGGTAAAAGAAGTAAGCGGGCGGGGTGGGGAGAGTCCTTCAACAACACGCTGATTGAAACATCTTAACATTTCACAAATGTTTAAGGAGGTATATTTTAAGCCTTGAAAAATTAAAAAAAAAAGCGTCACATTGTGTACAAAATGACTAGGACTGTTACAAAATAACGAGCTCTGTTTGTTTGTAACACTTACTCATGATCCAATCATTTTTAGTCACTGAAACGTTGCCTGGAATTATAACCACTGTGTAGGTGTAGTTATCGGCAGGTACGGATTGTGAGCTGATTTGACAGAAACCATTAACATACCTCCCCTCCAAATGTGTGATGTTCATGGGAACACTTATATCTTTACTTAGATTTCCCTGCAATGATAAATGAAGGTCGTAAAGACACAAAATAATTATCTCCATTCTTTTGCATATAATTAACAATCTTAAAGATCAGAATGTCCATTTTCTCGTACAATGCTGATTTATATTTAAATATCCATTAACAGTTAGATCTAGCTGCTGTTAGGGAAATAACAAGGAACAAGTAAAAATGTTTGGACTTCAGAGATTCATCTTTATTCATGTTGAACTGCTTAAAGCTTTAATGGCAAATTAAGCGAGTGTGTTGGGAGGGGTGGGGGTCTTTGTCCGTATATCCCTTCATTACTAGGTTTCAAGGCAACTTACATTCATGAAATTAGTTTACCTCTAGCTAAGCAGTTACCAACGATGGACAATATAGAGAATAGCAGAAGTCATGCTTTTAAATGAGTGATTATTATTCATATTATAAATATATATAACTTTTAGTTAATTTACTTTCTTTATCATATATATATTATGTTTGCATGTTTATGCATGAATGTCTGTACAGTTATATGTGTTTATATTTTTTGTGTAGTATTTTATTTATTTAGTATTGTAAATCTAAAACTTTAAAAATTAACAATTAATGGCCAGTTTTATATTAATTTAATTTTTGAATAATCTTATTAAGCTAAAATATATGCATTTGTTCTTATTACTATTACAATTATAAGTTTATTGTGTATATCTGATCTCACAATCTGGTACAGTTACCAAAAAATAAATGGCTAAAATTATAAGGAAATAATTCCAGTTTTGCCATCTTACTAATGGTAGTATAATTAGTGCAACAAAATTCTGTAACTTTGCTAATATGCAATACTATGAAACCATAAACTGTAAAGTAAAATATTTAATTATGAACAAGTTACTTAAACTATTCATTTGTACACAAGCAATTATTGCAGATGCATAATTATAAGTATCAAATGCCTCCTAATGGATTTACCAACTAAAGTTAACAGCAGAAAATAAAGACCAGTTTTTATCCTGGTACTGGCTAGAGTAATAAGGTTATCTATTCAAGAAAATGTGTCATATATATTTATGTTATGAATAGTATTAAAAGTAATGCTACAGTATATAAAGTAATGTATTATGATGCAATTAACACACTAACAACTGATGAGGTAATAAAATGCATTCATACCAATTCAGATTAAAAGACGAGGATAAAGGGTTTGATAATATATATATTTAATATATGATGCATATTATTCAGTTGTTTCTTTTAAATATTAAATCAGATATTTCAAAGTACATGTAATTAAACAACAGTCGATTTATACTGTCATTGACATTTGATTAATTGATAGTTATTTAATCATACTAATAGTCATGTTACCAATACATATGAAGTTAAAACTGCATTAAGTATCTGTTTTAATAATTCATTATAAATATTTTATGTTTAATATTTAATATAAATATTATAAATATTTATAAATATAAATATTTAATATTTCATTTTATTTTCACCATTTCCCTGCAAAAAAAATGCAAATCAATCATGTTTATTTCCCCTTAATAATACTCGCTCACTGTAGCCCGTGTTGGGCATATAGGTTTGCTCAGTACTGAGTAGAACATGTGAATGCGACTGTGCTTAAACCCTGCCAATTTCCTGCTCTCTTTCAGTTTTGAAATAATATTTTTTCTCTCAGTACTTTCCTAAGTAATGAAGTATAAGTGCGAATGGATAATTTTCATGTATATATCCAGTGGCAACAAATAATTCTTAAGATGCATGAAAAAGGGGAAATGAATGTGACAGAATCTTTAAGTATCAAAAACTGAGTTACTGCCCCTCCGTTGTCAGTGATAGCTGGAAGTGTTTCGATAACATTGGAGCTTGTGTTGATCATTTCGTCATCAGACGTTATCTTATATGGAATGCTTCCCTAGGACCCACTGCCTCACACATGCGTCCGAGATGGAGGGCGTGAGGGCTGGCGGAAAGGGGTGAAGAAGGTCGCACAGTTTGGCACACACCCTCAGTGCCAGTTCCCAGTGTTGGCATTCGTTGACGGAGCATTCATTGATGTGTTCGTTGATGAGAGCATTTCTTTGGAGCACGCTCTCTCTCTCTCTCTCTCTCTCTCTCTCTCTCTCACCCCAGAAGCCGCATTAGACCTTTCATCTGCACGATGTTTGGGGCTGCTTCGGGGGGGAGCCCCACAGCCTCGCGGTGCGTCTGAGGTGGAGGGCAGGAGGGATGGTGGAAGGACCTGAAACAGGTCGCTCCTAGTTTGCGCACACCCTCAACCGCTCTCCGGGTCGGTGGGATGGGGGGATGGGTGTCGAAACCTTCTTCATTGGTATATTCATTGGCCGCTCGTTTTAACTGTGCCCTCTGTGACTATACTTTTGGTACATTCGTAGGCCATTCATTTTAACTGTGTTCTGTGACTACACTTTTGGTGCATTTGTTGCAAGTTTGTGTCACGTGCATTCGTGTTAGGCAGTTTGAATGTTTCCTTTTGGTCGTCTTCCGAGAGCTCCTGTCTTCACGTTCCTGAGAGCACCTTGTCGTTTACGATTTACAATGCTTTGATCAAGGCCATCTCCACGTCAGCTGATGGCGACGAGCGTCTTTTTTTTTTTTTTTTTTGACTTTGCTTAAGTGTCAAATAGACAGGGCAGAACTGCCATCTTTCAAAAGGGTGTGTACATTGACTATAATTATCTCTCTAAAACTCCACTCTCATCTCTATGATAAATTATATATATATATGAACCGATTATATATTTTAATTTGATTGCTGATGTCATGCTAGCATAAACTGAATGAGTGTCCCACGTTAATTAAATGTTGTTGTGAAGTCATGTAAATATCTACGCTCTTTTGATTATATTCATATATTTGATTGTTGATTTAATACATTTATTGTTAAATTTATTAACCTTCTTGCACATTTATTAAAGCCTTATGTTAGAGTAGTAGTACGTAGTTGGGGGCTCATTAAATACAAATGATGGATTTTTATTACTCATTTAGTAGTAAGTTTAAGAAAATAGTATGTGACAGTAAAACATCTATCTTATTTCTGTGTAAAGACTAGAGTTTTACGACACTCTTAAAATCCGCCAAGTGAAAGACATGTTGTTCTTGTGGGAGAATTATTAATATAAAAATAATAACTATAACGAGTGAAGGTGCCCAGAGAGGTGCCACAAACTCCTTACAGTCTTTGCCAACACTTAAGAGACTGATTGTCTCTATGCATTTTACAAGTAGCACACAAATCTCACTTCCGGTGTGGGGCATCGACTACAGGCAAAACCAGTTGCGGGGTGGACTTTGCATTTTATAACTCCTGTATGCCAGTATAGCGCAGTCCTCGCGTTATCACTGTGACGTGTCTGTCCACCTTTTCACGCTTTTATTAATTAAATACCAGATAAAACTATTTTACTCCATAATAATATTTCAAATCTAATAATAATGATTTAAAATTGTAATCATAGTTTCGATTTCGTCACTTTAAATTCTTATAAACAGTTTCCTAACTTGAAGTTCTGACACTTTCAGTAAAAATAGCGTCGAACTCGCCAAATTGCTAGTTATGCATCCCTAGCCCAGTTTGTCACTACTCAGGTTACTGTAAGTTTGAGCAAAATATCAGTATATGAGCGAGTGGAACCTTGTCCCTTGACAGGAGGTGTGACACGTCAACGGAGTATACAAATTGCTGTCAACTGGTAGAACGCATAGATAGGTACCTTAGGGAAACCAAAATTAGATTGCCTTCAATCCACAAGAGTATCTATCTCCTAGCTTGAAGTTACCTCCCATAGTAATTTTCCAGACAAATAATTAAAGTCTCAAGGTTTGTTTGTGGAATAATTTTCCTTGTATTTTATAATTTAGGACATTGCCAGCAGAGGTTAGTAGTCATGGTTGTTGTTATTAGCCTGTTATTATTAAAACTAATATATTTTATTCCACAGCCCGTATAAATATAATTATTGTTCATATATTATTTGTATTAACTCCATAGCTTGTATAAATACTTATTGTTCACATGTTATTTTTATTAACTCCATAGCTTGTATAAATACTTATTGTTCACATGTTATTTGTATTTATTCCACAGCTTGTATAAATACTTATTGTTCACATGTTATTTGTATTTATTCCATATCTTGTATAAATACCTATTGTTCACATGTTATTTGTATTAATTCCATAGCTTGTATAAATACGTATTGTTCATATATTACTTGTATTAACTCCATAGCTTGTATAAATACGTATTGTTCATATATTACTTGTATTAATTCCATAGCTTGTATAAGTACGTATTGTTCATATATTACTTGTATTAATTCCATAGCTTGTATAAGTACGTATTGTTCATATATTACTTGTATTAATTCCATAGCTTGTATAAATACGTATTGTTCATATATTACTTGTATTAATTCCATAGCTTGTATAAGTACGTATTGTTCATATATTACTTGTATTAATTCCATAGCTTGTATAAATACGTATTGTTCATATATTACTTGTATTAATTCCATAGCTTGTATAAGTACGTATTGTTCATATATTACTTGTATTAATTCCATAGCTTGTATAAATACGTATTGTTCATATATTACTTGTATTAAGGTTTGAAGGAGAGAGTGTGTGAGAATGAGTCTGTCTGGCTTTTCCTCGTCTCTCTAAAACTGTCTGAACGAGTGCGAGTGACACAGTTCAGTTGCACATTATTACAAACAATATATAAAAGGAGGGACATTACTGTTCTAGCTCCAGCCTGGCAAACTGATACTGATCAATTGACCAAAGCTCACTCATCTATCACCATTAAACTTGGTGTGTTGTTGACCAAGCTGAATGACAAGGTTTGTCACAACATTTCATTGGTCTGTGTCTACATCAGAGGTCAAACCACTATTTGTACTCAGGACCAGATGACAGAATGACTTTTGCTGTTCTCAAGCTGATGACTGATTCTCCAGATAAGTCAAGTGAAAAAGTTTCAAAAGACATTATCATTGCCATACCTGTACACTAAAACTCTTCACTGATTGTGATGACTCAAAAGACATTATCATTGCCATACCTGTGCACTAAAACTCTTCACTGATTGTGATGACTCAAAAGACATTATCATTGCCATACCTGTGCACTAAAACTCTTCACTGATTGTGATGACTCAAAAGACATCATCATTGCCATACCTGTGCACTAAAACTCTTCACTGACTGTGATGACTCTAAAGACATTATCATTGCCATACCTGTGTACTAAAACTCTTCACTAACTGTGATGACTCAAAAGACATTATCATTGCCATACCTGTGCATTAGAACTCTTCACTGATTGTGATGACTCTAAAGACATTATCATTGCCATACCTGTGCATTAGAACTCTTCACTGATTGTGATGACAAAAGAGATATATTTTAATTAGCCATAACATTTACGTCATTGTTTTCCTTTTCTCTTTAACTTGATCTTTTATTAAATTTCTTTAAATAATCGATTTTGATTCTTCATGTATCGTCCCGTGACGTCATATGTGTACTAGCTGTACGGACTGTATCCACCACGGGAGTCTGGGGAGTCTGACCTAGATAATAAATTTTACACGTTTGCCCTAGGACTAGCCTGTTCATGTTGTGTCATCTTTGTTGTGCATGTTTAATATTTGTGCGGTGTGTGACTGAGAAACGGCGTTATTTTCCGGAAGCGGGCAGAGGAGAAATCAGTCAACACTTCATTTTTCTCTTTCTCTCCTCCTGCACTCACATGTAACAATTCACTAGTGAAAACAAAGCTGAATAATGCACCTTAAGTCGACTGTTTACATTGAGTGATTCTTATAACAGGAGATAACTGTTCTGCTTTTGCGATGTAATTACTACTCAATTCAAGTTATCTCTTCCGATTTCCAGCCCGCTTTACTTACATTTAGAGCAAATGTGAAATATAATTTATTATTTAATTAAATAATATATTTATTTAGATTTCAGTGGAAAGATTTAGAATTATTAAACAAACTGCATACAAGAGAGGAAAACAGTTATACAATAAGATATTAGGCACGAGCACAGTAAACGAGAAATTGCAACTATACACAATCATAAAAAACACACAGGCACAGTAACAAGAAATCGCAACTGTATACAATCATACAAGCACAATAACTGAATAAACGAGAAATTACAACTGTACACAATCATACAAAAAAACACAAACACAATAAGTGAGAAATTACAACTGTACACAATCACACAAAAATCCAAGCACAATAAACGAAAAATTGCAAATGTACACAATCACACACACAAACACAATAAGTGAGAAATTGCAACTGTTCACAATCACATAAAAAATCCTACAAGTGCACAAAAGCATTCAGTCACTTAACATGGCACCTCTCAAAACAAATGGAAACATGAACATAACTAAGTGCATGTATGAAAGCACACAAACGACTCACCGTTGTGGATTCGAACAAATGACAATAATACTGTCCATTCTCCGAGTACATTTTACTGGTGTTGCAGCGCACTGACACTTTCCATGGAGCAGTATCTGTTGTAATGTTCAGACTGCAAGAAGAGTTGTCTGGTGAGTCTGTTATGGAAAAATACACCGTAATGATTGGACTTTGAGACAAATTATGCCCCCTGTTTTCCTATTATTTTCATTTCTCTTGATAAACAATAGTTATAGTTTACTGGTTGTTACTAAAAATTCTTCAAGTGGCTTATTATGCAATCTACCATGCCCATCTACTTACGACAGAGAATTAGGTCAAGTCCATTGACCTATGCACGAGGGTAAAGATGTATAGAGGGGAGCAAGGTACCACGGAGGTGGGGGAAATCGACAAGATGCATCATGCCCATATAAGGACATTTGCATTCCAGTCATGATGCATGTGAACCAGTGATCTAAAACCGGGTGGCTACATATATACATCACCAAATTCCATGAACTCTTTATGCAACTTATTCAATTATCATGGAAAGGGCTGAATCTGCTTTTGTTAGAGAAGGCATTCCACATTACAGAGGGTGGTAAATATACAATATTGACTTCTCGATGACTATTGTCGTATACTGTTGATAGAGTGAATATTATTGTGTGAAACTAACACATATCTCTTTCAGAGAAGGTAGTCTGTGACATTTAGCAATAGCTCGAGCTGTATGTATAGATGATGAAATTGAATGTGTTGTGCACTATGTTCTTATCTATTGTAAAACCATTGTAACAACATAAAGTCATTTGGAGAGTGATGTAGTTGTTTAATGCAAATGTAAGGCAAACCATTGGCTATGGTTTGTTTCCATTGAGATCTATGTGAGTGTAGAATTGAAATATTATTGTGAATAATGGAATTCCGTAAATTCTGAGTTAGTGTGTAGCTAACGCGATAAAGTGAAAATGAAAGGGATGACTATTTGCTGTTGTCACTAAGACCTTAATGATGTTCAGTAATTACTAGTAGATACAAAGAATTATGATATTCTTGCAGCTGGATAATTTTTTGTTGCCGGTGATTTCGTATCGACTTTGGTCTCGTGCTCACTCTGAACTGCACACCTTTCCTGCCGCAAGCTGATGGATGGATGTCATGTGGTCTGGAGATGCTGCCAACATGGGCAAATGGGGTGCTGGACACGTGACAGTAAACAGTGGATCATCTACCCATCTATGGAGATGCAGTTAAGTCATCGCGAAACCTCGTGAATCGATAATCTGACTTAACGAACAGTTTTGAATAGATGGTCTTGGTTGGCCATTGTATTCAAAAATAAAATTTTACTGCTTTTTATTATTTACCGTTAAATCTTTTCTTGTTATCTTAAACCCAGATTTTGATTAATATGCTTGGGGTGACTGGATTGGGAATTGGCTGGGTGTGAGTTGTGAAATATGCAAATATATTAATTAATGAAAGGGGAAGATAACTTTGCCAATTCCAGGGTGGTCAGCTAATCTACTTGTTGCTATGCTAGGTATTTGATTGTCCCAACGAACGGTGGTCTAGTGTAGAGATTGAAGGGTAGGTTAGGCCGTGGGGCTATCAGTATTAAAGTAGATATAATACAAATTTCATAATTAATAATTCTGGGTCTTAACGCTGGGAGAGGTTCATTAAAATACCCTTACATGTGACATACACCAATATTCAAACAATGCGGTCCTAAAAGAATCCAATCTATTCAAATTCAATGAAATAGTAAATAATACTTTTCTTTCTCTCTCTCTCCGTCTATTTCTATCTCAGTCTTTATCTATCTATATCTAACTCTGATTCTGTTTGTCTGCCTCTCTCTCTATTTCTCTCAAATTCTTAAACTGAAGTGCACTCTCAAATGTAAGGTTTCATATTTCAATGCACATATAATCATATACATAATCACCAACTCGGCAATAACACAAAAGGCTTCGTTTTCACAGTCTTGAGTAATTTCCGAAGCAACTGTCCAAGAATACAAAGAAGGGAAACATATATTAAACTCGCAGAACAACTGTCAAAGAGGATAGAGAAGAACAACTGTCAAAGAGGATAGAGAAGAACACCTGTTAAAGAGGATAGAGAAGAACAACTGTTAAAGAGGATAGAGAAGAACAACTTACGTATTATATTCGCAGAGCAACTGTCTCGAGATCCATTTCCTTGTATTTCGATGCATGTGATTATTCGCCTTTCGTAATTGTAATTGATACCTGAAAAACTGAGATGCATTTCACTGACATTACTCGTAGGCATGGTTAGATATATTGAGGGGGGAGATACGATACTAAATGTGGTGCACATTTTTGTAGTAGAATTACAATACCCATTATAATAGCTAGTGCCATTTCTCTCAAACGTCCACTGTACATCCGTTGCGTTTTCACCACTGTTACACGTGATGTTGAGAGTTGTTGTCCTTTCATCTATGTCAAATGTTCCATTCACACAAGGTTGCAGGCGTATGGCTGTAAGAAAAGAACGAAAAGAGGAAATATTGAAGCAGATCGAGTATATTTTAATATACTAAAGTTAATCGAATTTAAATTTGAATACGTTTCTGACATTTCTTCTTTTTTTAAATATCCGTTGTATAATAATGAAATTTCTGTGCATGTAATAAAGATAAACAAACAGCTAAGGGAAAAAAGATTATTTATGAAATATTGTTGTGTGTTCATATGTTTTTATGGCAGTTAGTTGATGCAGACATTTCAATTTTTGAAGAAATTAAAGCTGTGCAGTATGATTGCTGTCAAGATATATATATATATATGCAATGAGCGAAGTGATTGGAAAGATATAACCACACATACATACATACATATGAACATACTCATACAAAACATAAACTCTATGGCAAATATATCGGATTGTTAAAAGTTGTAAAGGCCCTTAAAAATGTATTCTAATCTTAACGATTATTTCTCCTTTATTCTCTTTCTTTCTTTTTCATTCATTTTCTCTCTCTCCTTCTTATCTTTCTGTCTTTCTCTTACTTTTTCTTACCCTCTCCCTTTTTATCATTGTCTCTCATTTTATAACACTCATGGTCAGTTAATAAGAATTAAATAGCTAATATTTTTAGTGGCTTGTTTTAGTAAACAAATTGACAAACCTCACCTGAACACGTATACAGTAAACTTGCGCACTGCAAAATAAATAAATTCCACCGGTAAATTGTTTTTAACGCCATTACTTTCTAACTTCAGGTAAGTTGTTTAGAACGCTGCTTTTTTACAACTTTAGTGTTGATCTTAGGTTTGCCTGTTATAGACAGATACCCCGATGGCAGACTGTTTAAGCGTGTTCCGTTAGAGGGGTACAGCAAACGTTTCTATGAAGTACTACTAACTTAAACCAGCTGTGAGTTCTTATAGTACTGTTAACCTTAAATCACTTGTGAATTCTCACAGTACTTGTAAACTGTATTTCGTGAAATAGTCAGAGACTTAATCTATTCGTGCATCAGACAACTCTGCTGTCTTTCGTTCTCTTGGTACGCTTTGATGCCTGAAATGTGCAACAGCCATATCGAATTCGAACGTAAACTTCCATTTGTTCAGGTAACCATAGGAGCTAAACAGCTATAGGCTATAGTATCAATTATAATATCAAATTAATCAAATTATAAACACGCTTGTGCAGACAACAGAAAATGTTATAATTCAAGTTTATACACCTCTCGCATCTGGAATATAGTTCCAATCTGGAAATTAAGGTTAAGATTTGGTTTTGAGTCACCTTTCACTTATCCCCTTTCTCTCTGTGAAGTGTTTGGGTATGGTTCACTGCCTGTGACAGGAAAGTGAAAGGCTAACGTCCTTTGAGCGAAACTTTTTTTTTTCCCTCCGAAAAAAAAAAAAATCAATGTCACTTACGCACTACTCGTCTGAGTTCCTAGAAAACAGAACTTTGTCTATTTCGAGGAAGGAGTTGCAAAAAAAAAAAAAAAATAGAGAGAAAGAAAAAAAATATACGCACAAGAACTGAATGACATGAAACTAATAATAGTCAAACAGATTTCACAGCTGTCTCCTCTTATTTCTTTTAGGAGACGGTATCGTTTTACTGTCTTCTTTATCGCCCACAACGTCCTCTTAATTCACGTCAGGTGCTTGTAACGTTGTCTGCGCACTGATCCGTAAAATCGCTTCCGCCTCGATCAAGTGCGTGGGCACTATTTTGAACCCTTTATAACGGTTGCAGTCAGGATTGCCAGATCCGGCGGTATAGATCTTCATTTGTTCAAGAATGCTTTTTTGTCTTTGAAATTTCACGAACAAACGGAGTACAGAATTGAAGTTCCTTTACATGATGTCATGACTTCAGCACACTGAAAGAAGAGATGATTATTTTCCGGCGTCGACTTCTAGCGGATTTGACAGTGTCACCAACCCTGTCGCTCTACCGACTGACCTTGTAGAGGAGCCCCCGCGAGAATGAATACACAGCTACAAATCTCAACTCGTTCGTCAATAACGTTCGTCAATAACCGGACTTCCAAAACATAATTTACTTCCTGACGCGTGTTATTTATGACTGGGTGTCAACCAAAGGCACATCAAGTGTCGCATGGGGATATTGTGCATTCCTGTGCGACGCGAGTCGAGTCCGATTAGTTCCCTTTTTGATGAAACCTACCTATGACCTGTATTTAAGTACACTCCTGATCCAATCTTTCGCACGCTCTCTGTAAAAAGCCACACTCGACGTAGATAATGAACGTTACGCAAATAATGTAAATATATTTCTAGATAACTAAGTGATCTGAAATAGTGTATAGCATATTTGTTTTGAATAGTTGGGGAGTTTTTTTTTTTTATGTTTTGTGTCGGGCCGTGATATCTATCCAATTTCATTTTAAAAAAGGTACGTCATCATTATTTCTAACAAAATTTCGTTTAATGTGTTTGTGTAACACTTATTGTGTACGTTACTATTTTCTTTCGTTTAAGAAAATGAACAGTGCTAAACACCCGTTTAAGTTTTAGTCACAATCAATAAGCAACTCCTTTATCCACTTCAATTTTACATTGGGCAGCGTCGAGCATTAATAAGTAATACTTATTAATAAATGACTGCAATATGTTTTAATTAGAGATTTGGTTGTGGGTTGTTTACTTATATTTTTTTTTGGGGGGGGGGTAGGTGGGTGGGGAGGGGAGGTTCTGCCCTTTTTCTTTGAGGGGGGGGGAAGCCAAGATCTTTTCGTCTAATAGGAATGACTCGTTTTGATTTAATTAACGATACGCCTTTGTTATCAACCCGAATGATATAACTATGTGATATGTGACCAACAGAGTGAGCAATAATAAGCCTTGGTTATCAACCCGAACAATATAACTATGCGTTGTAATATTTGTTTCCTTGCAGACTAAGGCAAACACAGTAAACGTGTGTGGTCTCTTACGTGGCATCTCAGTCATTTGCTCTTCTAAACTCTCAAGACATAAATGTACACGTCAAGTGCATGTTACCAAGCTGAAGGTCAAAGGTTAGTAATCATTCATTGAAACAGGTCAGTGTAGAGTCCTTCATTTATGAGTGGCGTCGTGTCGGTAGATTTTATCTGAGGAATTCCTCAGAAGCTTTGTAATAATCAGCTATTACACGCGATAAATTTACACAGGCATTACTGCTCAATTAAGAAGGAAATTTCTCATATCTCCCAATAATTGCCAGTCAACGTGTTATTTTGAATAGAATTAACTTTATGCTCGTCATTACTTAAATAACTTCGATACGTCACTCTCATTCAATTGTTGTGGTTAAATCGTATAAGATCTGCTACTCGTGGCGCAGAAATTGGGTAGAGGGTGTGTGTGCGTGTGTGCATGCGATCGCGTGTGTATGTGTATATATGTGGGGGGTGGGGCGTGTGCGTGTTGATTTTATCAACACACTCTGCACCTTCACTCACTGGAATCAATTTCATAATGAGCGACGTTACACCTAGGAACTGGCATTACTGGAACTTGTTATAAATATGTACCTTGAATAAATACAAGGGTTTACCTACAGGTAAATGTATTTCAGATGAACCAACAACGGTTTCAAACAGCATTATTTACTACTAATATGCTTTGTTATTTCCAGCGTTGAGCATCCTCTTCGAGATTCACGTAGTATTGACATCCTTTTTATACAATGGTTTTAAGTGCTGACAGTTTGGTATGCCTGTTGATGAAAGACTATTAATAACTAGTTATTAACCAAAACAATAACAATTCAAATTAACAACAACAACAACAAATAATGGAAACGAAACCTTTCATCCGTATGCCTGAAAACCTTTTGTTCAAATTAATAAACTGTTTTGTTTTTGTTGAATTTATTAGCATACGCTAATTTCATTATAGGGGTTCCGTTTGTGGACGTGAAAGTGTAGAGCTATAATTCCAGTTGTTTCAAAAGATCGACATGTGTTTTACTAAAGGCCCACACAGATTTATTCTGAGAAGTAAAAGAAACAACGGCAGTGTGGATAGGGAACAAATGCAGCATCACATGCCAAATGAGTGACGATCATAACCGTACATTGATGCTATGTATCACTTCTAACCAGTAATTATGTTTTTGTTGTAGTAAAGTGGTCACGTGAGGATAAGACTGCCATAAGCAGCATGTTTTACGAAGTTGCGGCAGTGTTGCTATGAACCTGTCATAAGATGTTGCGGCAGTGTTTATTTATGTACTCCTTATACACTGGCCTATGCTGTTATGCGAAAGTGATCAGTTGGTGTCTTCTTTTTTTATTTTATCGCCGTTATTACTGTATTTAAATAGTTTTTGTCATCGCGATACCTTTGTGTGAAGTCGTGTCACAACTATATATTTATTCATAATATTTATCTGCCCACATTTCATCCTGTTAGTCAGCAGGCGATTGTTTTCAAAAGACCGTTACAAACAGGGTGCTCGTTTTCGAGTGTCCAGGAAAACCGGTACTCAGTGAGTGTAGCTTCTGTACTAGTCGAGCGCCTCTCGAACTGACTTTCAAACCGGAATCGTTGTCAGTCGGTGAAAAGTTCTGTCGTAGATTGTTGTCGCACTGTTTATTGACTTGATCCCACCCTACGTGATTCTGTATACTAATCCAGCCCTTCATGGCTCTGTGCACTAATCCAGCCCTTCATGGCTCCTGTATATTAATCCAGCCTTTCGTCGTTCTGTTTACTAAGCCAGCCTCTCGTCGTTCTGTTTACTAAGCCAGCCTCTCGTCGTTCTGTTTACTAAGCCAGCCTCTCGTCGTTCTGTTTACTAAGCCAGCCTCTCGCGATTATGTGTACTAATCCAGCCCTTCATGGTTCTGTGCACTAATCCAGCCTCTCGTGGCTCTGTGTACCAAACCAGACCATTGTGACTCATTAGTTAATCCGGCCCTTCATGGCTCTGTATACTAATCCACCCTCTCGTGGTTCTGCGCATTAATCCGGCCCTTTATGGCTCTGTATTCTATTTTTGCCGCCCATTGTTTTCATGCGGAGACATGTCCTTGATCCAATTGCTCAAGCCACTTGATCCAAGCTCTTGTGTGAGTATAGTCATTCAAATACACACGGTAATCACAACCGAAAAGCAAATGATTATCATTGCAAACATAATACGACCCCATAAAACCAGTAGGAAGAAATAAGGGATTGTTATTGCTGTTATAGCTTGTTTTTCTCCCCCCTCCCCCCCCACCCCCCCCAGTGCCGTCTTAACAGCATTTTAGGTCCCCGGGCAATGCAATGCACTAGGGCCCCTACCTACCCAACCATTCACAGGAATAAAAATTAATAACAAGTCACAACATAACTAGATCAGCTTGGAGGGGGGGGGGGGGGCCGTGCAACTGCCCAGCGTGCCCATGCGTTAAAACAGCACTGCCTCCTCCCCCCCCCCCCCGCAAATAATAAAGATAAAAGGAATGGTTTTAGGTTTCTGTTTATTCTTAACGCATTTATTCACGGTTATAGCTCAGCACGGGGATGTGTATGTCAGGCAGTAAACGCTTGATTGAATAAAGGACAATCACAAAACGAAGGCCGAGCTCATGACAGTTGTATTTGTTTTGTACACTGCTCTTTAAGAGAATGGAAGGCGAGATCCCTTGTACTAACTGAATGAACATTTAGTACTTATTCACATTGTACTTTTAAGAGAATGGAAAGTGAGATCCCTTGTACTTATTCACATTGTACTTTTAAGAGAATGGAAAGTGAGATCCCTTGTGCTTATTCACATTGTACTTTAAAGAGAATGGAAAGTGAGATCCCTTGTACTTATTCACATTGTACTTTAAAGAGAATGGAAAGCGAAATCCATCGTTCTTCCTGTATGAACATTTAGTACTTATGCACACTTAGAGCCCTTGCCCTGACGTCGTCTCCTGGAAACACAAACCTGTGTTTGCCCGTATGTAAGTATTGTACCGTCGTTAATTTTTCTGAAGGAAAACCAAACTTGCCATAATTTGGAAAATGTATGGATCTATTTTCCACTTGACTCGATCATCATACAAGAGTAGATCAGTCTGGAAGAAGTTACGTGTTTTAATTTGGGGGGCTTGTTTAAAATGGTGGCTTTACAGTTAAGACGTTAATTTTCCTTCCAGTGCAATTGAAGGGGAAAAATATTTAAAGAAAAGAACAAGAAAGCACTTAAACCATTCTTACAAGAAAAGACAACGTTTTTTTCCTTTTCCTGTATCATCATCGAAACCTTCTTATTGTAAGTGTAGACCTTGAAACTTTCATACATCAAGTAGGCCAACTTAATCTCTCTACCAGTTGTCCTAAATCCTTCATACCACTTACCTTGGAAAGGGTTGATCTGTCATCTGAACGCATCCACATCAGAGCGTCGGCAAATGAATTCCACTGCTGCGTATCATTACCTGATGCCGCTACCCCCCGCCCCAGCCTTTTACTACCTCTAATAAAGTGGGACACAGGTTAACATTTATAAAGTGCAGAATTGATTGAAATAGCAGTACTTACTTAAACATTCCGTTCTCCACCACTGACGGAGAAGTGCAACAGTTGAATGTGGGCCTCAATCAGAAATGCTGAACACTCGCCTGTAACCATTGTCAAGAAGCTCGAGACCAGAATCCAATGCACGTCATAGTTAAATGATATCAAAGAGGTAATTTATCAGCGACGGGATGACAACAGAACAATGAAAGAAATTAGTGATTTTCCTCTTTTATAGAGTAATGTTCATTGAATAAACAGCAATGCTTCAAAAAAACCTATCTCTGCTGCTACCAAAATGCTCTGCGTAGACACATCTTAGCTTCTCTCTTAACATTTCCATCTTTTGTTCTGTTTCATACTTTTATATTTCATGTTTATTACGTGTAACAAGAACATTTTCAGTGGCAGTCGGTTATTCTATGCCCACCTTATTACTTAGATGTATGTATTATTATGCTAACTTGTTTATCGTTACCTTAAAAGATGTCATTTAAAACCAGTTCCAACTGGTATATGTGCAGCGCGTGTGTGCGAATGCGAATTATATAAGGAAAAAGAAAATTGTAGAAAAATAATCACGCCGGTAGCAATCAACGACAGTAGTGTTTGTTTTGTTTATCATTGTAAAAGAAATAATAATGAAACAAGAGAGCAGAATGACGCAGTCCCAAAGACCAATTCAATAGACCATTTGCCCATCTGCTAATGACATTCACTGGGACTAGATGACATGTCAACAATCCTAAGATATGTAATTATAAATCAACAACTGCACCGCTTCAGTCAGCTTCTCTCAGACTTATTTTAAGAGTTCACTCAGAAACATTCATTGTTCTCTTATAAACTCATTTATACTTTGCTCATATGAACGAACCAAATAACTATTACATTGCCATAGGACAAACATTCTCTTATGACACCATATGCTCATGATTATGAACTATAAACATTTATATACTATAATTGTAACTGTTGAACTATCTGCTATAAGTAATGATGTTGTCTTATGTTATTTCTTGTTGAACACATTTTTTTTTTTTTATACTTAGACCACTTGTGCTAGAGTGACTCACTTACATGTTATCTGTTGTAGTCTGACACCTGTATTACTTTTCCTGGCAGTATGTGTCAGGGGCATTGAGCTATCTTCTAGAACTATCACTCTTCTATTCTACTTATCTATCATTCATCTATCTAATACGAGTGGCCTGCTAGAAAGTGTGTTTTAGGGATTAGCCTAAGGTTAAAGTTGGCTCAGGGTGGTGGAGAATTAACATCTTGCCCATCTCCCAGCAAAACGTCACAGTACTCCATTACGATCTATGACTGCCACTGAGTACAACGCTATGGTACATGACCAGCAGTTTTGTTTACCAGTGTGGGGGTACATAAGGGTAGTGGGGTCTGCCTGTGCGTCACGTGAATATTTAAATATCTCTTTGCGCAAACTGTTTGTAATAGGATCTGCCTGCTTAGTCTCTGTACAGCACAGAGACGTCCTTAGCGGTACATGACTGCAGTTGGGCATCCTTAGCGGTACATGACTGCAGTTAGGCATCCTTAGCGGTACATGACTGCAGTTAGGCATCCTTAGCGGTACATGACTGCAGTTAGGCGTCCTTAGCGGTACATGACTGCAGTTAGGCATCCTTAGGGTACATGACTGCAGTTAGGCGTCCTTAGCGGTACATGACTGCAATTGTCTTAAGTAGTCGTGAAAGTACCCTGATCTTTTGGTATGACATGTGACTAGTTTCGCTTCCATTAACAGTACACGACTACAGTTAGGATCTAAATGCATTGACTTGACTGTACGTAATCTGTTTGCACCGTGCTGCTCTCTCGTGTCTGTCCATGCTGTACTTGTGTCTGTCCATGCTGTACTTGTGTCTGTCCATGCTGTACTTTTGTCTGTCCATGCTGTACTTTTGTCAGTCCATGCTGTACTTTTGTCAGTCCAGCATTCTGTTTAACTGATTGTAGTTGAATCTATAAGTAATACAGGGCAGACTGGTTGCTAGCCCAAACTGGAAAAACTCTAAACGGGTTATATACTTTGCCTGAAAAGGAAATACTGCTATAATTTGTGCAAATAAACTATGCACACGAATAATTAAAATTATTTCGACCTGAAAAGGGCCTAACTTTAACCGACGTAGGGAAGATGTATCTTACCTAAAATGAGTGCACAAGGTTCAATACATTGGACGTATTTGATTTGAAAATAATCATTTCAATACCGAAGAACAGCATTAGAAAGTGACGACTTTTCGTGTATATTTATGAGGTGGAATAGAGATTCTCTTTGTTATTTTTAAAATTAGTAGTTGGGTATTTTTATTTATTTTTTTTTTATTTGGGGAGAGATGATTTATGGTAACTATAGCTCACTAGATGAAAGTGTAAATGGATACAAAATTTAAAATATATATATAATAACTTCACTATCACATGTATAAGATTCTTAATCGGAAGCTTATCGTTAGATCCGGTCAATGTTAATGAAAAAGATGAGAATGGAAAAATTACTGCCATTTGCCGCATCCATGCTTCGCGTGTTTCAATGTCGACCTTTAAATTAGAGAGAGCCAGTCAACGACGTCATCCACAGCACTACGACTAATAAAGTCGTCTGGCAACGCTTAGTCACTCACTGCGTCTTAAAAAGAACAAGTTTCTCGCACAAAACTGACTCGGCTGATATCTATCTAGTTAAGCATTAAGCTCGCTTACAGCATCACATCCCTGTAATTTAGCACCGTAAAAAAAAAATAATTAAAAAAGAAATAGGCTAACTGAAATCCACAACTCTGGTATTCGGCCTCTTAGCACGAAAAACTTGAGAGTTCGGTCTTCCTGGTTGAATCCGACGTGCACAAATCTAAACACGTATAATCACACACACACACACACACACACACACACACACACACACACACACACACACACACACACACACCGCACAACACAATGCACGCACAGACAACACAACCCACACAGTACTGTTTTTCAGTACTGCTGTTGGCATGCAATGTCACAACTGCAGTTAGATTGTTTCTTTCTTTGTATATTGATTAATTTATTGACTAGGATTTATATTTTGTTCTTTCCTGCCCATTCACTGACGTTGTCGTTTTCGCTTAGATTAAGTTTCAATGGTGTTAAATGGTGTAGTTCGTATAAGGCTGGAAGTGTGGTTCTTGAACGTATGGCAGGAAAGAAAGAAAATGTAATGTTAAAAAGGTACTTAGGTGCACATTATTAATTCATTCTAAACAACATTTTTGTTAAGACATTAGTTCTGTACGTGTATGCACAGAGATTGCTTTAAAAATAATTATCTGGCATTGACCCTTTTGGATTAAATTATTTTACCCATTAATGATACAGCAATTTGATGAAGTAAATGAAATTAAATAGTGTCAGTATGTGTTGTATTGACAGTATTCTATTGAATTGCGTGTTAAGATATAATACTGGATAGATATTAAAATTGTGCTAACATGGTATTGTGCAAATATTGATGTCAAATAGTCTTTTTCATTGTATTTGTTATACGTATAGTTGATTGTTGTTGTAATAAATTTATCGTTAAATTTGTTGGCCTTACACATATTGATAAACTTATGTTGGAGAAGAAAGGTGTATGGGATTCGCTAAATATTTATTAAAAGAAGGATTTATCTTCTCCTTTAGTAAGACGTTTCCACCTACGGATATATTGTGTGTTGGTAAATGTTTGTCTTTAATGTTGTGGAAGAAAGAAAACGTTTACAGCTCCCGCATATCCGACAAGTGAGAGACAAATTATGTCTGCTGGAGAATTATTAATAACAAATTAAGATTCTCATCACTTTTAATTAGTTATGGGTGAATAATTAATAAGAACCATTAACTAGTGCGGCGTAGGCGTCACAATATCCAAGAAAAAGTGGAGTTATTTTAGTACATGCTGATCGTAATGTATCGATGTTTGGGTTTTTTGTTTGTTTTTCCCTGTCGGTTTTCCTCCAGCCATTCAGGTTTATTTTTCGTCAGAAACGTTAGTTATTTATATTTGTGAACGTTTCTAATGCTGTGTTTTTCCTCTTGACAGTTTAGCAGGACTCATACAATGAGAGTAAAAAAAATTTTTTCTCCCTCTTAGGAATGTTTGGAGATTTTCAATTTTAATTTTAACGTGACCTTTGGTTTACATTTTCATCATAACAATATTTCTATAAACATGTTCACACGAACATACATACACACTCACATATGCAGACACACACACATATGGACACACAAAAGTCACACATAGACCCTTCTCAAACAATCACGAACTCAATACACACGTTCACATTCAAGGTGATAGATAGATAGATAGATAGATAGATAGATAGATAGATAGATAGATAGATAGATAGATAGACAGACAGACAGACAGACAGACAGACAGACAGATAGATAGATAGACAGACAGACAGACAGACAGACAGATAGATAGATAGACAGACAGACAGACAGACAGACAGACAGACAGACAGACAGATAGATAGATAGATAGATAGATAGATAGATAGATAGATAGATAGATAGATAGATAGATAGATAGATAGATAGATAGATAGATAGATAAATAGATAGATAGATGCTTTAACTCGAAGCATTTTGTTTACCTTCTCACAGTAAAACATTTATAGAGATGCAAAGGCAAACAGAATGAAATATTTGTGTCTCATACATCCGTGTACTTCTGCCAGGGAAATGTTTCTGCACTCCACAAATGCGTATTAATACTCGAGACATATCAATGCTATAGAACGTGATAAAACAAAATTAACATCGTAAATGTAATTTTTATGCAGGGGTTCACTGAGACCTGAAAATTGTTTCAATGGTTCTTCCAGAAAAAAAAGATTGCGTAAAGCTGCTACACAGCATAATAAATAGCGTTTTGGTGACAAATCTCTTGTCTGCTACACAGCATAATAAATAGTGTTTTGGTGACAACTATCTTGTCTGCTACACAGCATAATAAATAGCGTTTTGGTGACAAATCTCTTGTCTGCTACACAGCATAATAAATAGTGTTTTGGTGACAACTATCTTGTCTGCTACACAGCATAATAAATAGTGTTTTGGTGACAACTATCTTGTCTGCTACACAGCATAATAAATAGCGTTTTGGTGACAACTATCTTGTCTGCTACACAGCATAATAAATAGCGTTTTGGTGACAACTATCTTCCTTTGTGCACAGCATAATAAATAGCGTTTTGGTGACAACTATCTTGTCTGCTACACAGCATAATAAATAGCGTTTTGGTGACAACTATCTTCCTTTGTGCACAGCATAATAAATAGCGTTTTGGTGATAACTGTCTTGCTTTGTGCACAATTACTTTTATTGAAACATACGCTTACCCCTACTCATAAATACACATGCATATTTACGTATTCACACACTTGTTCACGTGATCGTACACACACGGTAAAGCAAATAAAACCTTCTTGCATTTACAAGTGTTGGCTAGACACGTGATCGTACACACACGGTAAAGCAAATAAAACCTTCTTGCATTTACAAGTGTTGGCTAGACACGTGATCGTACACGCACGGTAAAGCAAATAAAACCTTCTTGCATTTACAAGTGTTGGCTAGACACGTGATCGTACCCACACGGTAAAGCAAATAAAACCTTCTTGCATTTACAAGTGTTGGCTAGACACGTGATCGTACACACACGGTAAAGCAAATAAAACCTTCTTGCATGTACAAGTGTTGGCTAGTCACGTAAGAATACTAAGGTCCTGTTCACGCCGGAGGTTTTATAATTGCAAATTCTTTCTACTTATAACTTGAGAACCTTGTCATTTATTGCCTCTGATTTATTTTTATTTCTAAATTATCCATTTCTCTGTTTTAAATAGTTTTGCAATTAATCCATCGTTAGTTTTGGCACATCTTTTTCGTGATTTTATGAAAATAATTAATAATATCTTAACCCATAATAATAGATAACAATAATGTAAGAAATAATAATATCTTAAACTTTTAATAGTCCAAATCATTATATAGTAATTATTTAATATTTTAGCTTTTAACACTTTAATTAACTCAGTCGTGGGTTTGCCCATCTCCTTCTGTAATGCAATCTCGGGTCTAACTTTCATGGTTTTGGCAGCAACAGAGGAACCTAATACCCAACCATCCATAAGACAGCACTGCGACCCGTGGCCTGGCGCCACTTAAAGAAAACCACATACACATATATCCAAACTCAGACAAACACGCGCACGCTTACATATATATTTTAACACCGATTGGTAAACCAAGTGAAATGTCATCTCCATTGCTTTAGGGTTGATTTTACGCAGAACTGCATTGTCACGCAGTCACGTTGACAGGTTACCTCGATTGTTGTATCGAGAAAAATTTCATGACACTAACTGCTCAGCTAACGTCACACTTTCTGTGTCGATGTGACAAGGCGTACACTAGTTCAGTGAGAGGAAGACTCCCTCGTACTCATCATGGCTGTCTCTGCCTGTGCTTTGTAACTGCGATAGCAATACCACAGTAACCACCCTTTTGATATATTTCTTAATCATTGGCAATAGTTAACTGATCGATTTGTATGTATGTGTGTGTGTGTGTGTGTATGTGTGTGTATGTATGTGTGTGTATGTATGTGTGCATGTGTGTATATATGTTTGTATGTGTGTGTATGTATGTGTGCATGTCTGTGTATGTTTGTGTGTGTATGTGCATGCGCGTTTGAGGGCCACTAGATTAAGTATATCTTCAGTTATTGTTATTATTATTACTGCTACTTATAAGACAAGGCCTTGATTCTGATGATAGAAGAGAAAAATCATACAACCACTCAATCCAGTTGCTAATGTTTGCTGAAGAAGTTCAAAGTTACTGTAGTTTACTGAAAATTTACTGATATTTTCTCATTCGTGGAGCTATTTCTCAAATGTATTCAACCTTTTCAGCATAATTCATGGTAAGGGGACATAAACCTGCTATCAAAAAGAACCAAGTCGCTCACAAATTGAACTCTGGAGAGATGTTCGACTCTTAACGTAGCGTTAATGTATGTCCTAACCCCAATCCCCCAAAATAATAAAAATAACAGTGAGGCATCGTTATTTTTAATATTGTCTCTGCATTTGAAGATCATAATTTAATATAATAATTAATTTATATATATTTTTTTATCCTAAGCGAAGATTCTCCTTCCAGGGACCTGTGTTGTGCTTCTCAAAATGGATCCTGCAAGGAGGCTAGTGCAAAGCACAATTTCGTACCTTGTGACACCGAATTTAGTATTTCACTAAGGAAAATAAATAAATAAAATGATGTTAATTAGTAGCATTTGCTAAGGAATACACTTTTTAATGCTCTATTGCCATTTTAAACTCAAACTCATCTATGCTAACATTTTAATTTCAATATCTTTCTCAAAACAACAACAAAAATATTTTTATTTTTGGCAAACAGTAAAGGTTTTGGTAATAAATGCCGCCAGAGGTCATTAGCCAACATACTATTTCATATAGTTCCACAGATTTATGATAATCTTACTATATAAGGTGCTAGATTCTCCACTGTTCTGAAGCTGAGATGTGTACTGGCTGATCTGAATATGAATCATTGTTGAACCAGGTTTATCTAATTGCAGGACTCGGGGGGGGGGGGGCACCACGAATTAATGCATCGTTGTTCAAATGAGTTTACCAACTACCTCCAAACATTCTTTTTTTTTTCAGTTTGATGTTTCTGAATATATGCACAGTCCAATCAAGGTTGTAATAATCTCCCTTAACCTGTTATTAGCCATGGGTCAATAATTTATATATATTGCAGTATCAAGGGTTCGATGATCCAGTGATGTTAAAATAAAAATTAGTACGAGTCTAATTAAAATTATTACACCAGATCTGAACACAGAAAACTGGAGAATTGTAACGATTTAACAGTTATATTTACAAACAAATATTTTCCATATAAGTGTATGAGAAAGCTAATATGGTCGGGATTTAAAGAAATCCAAGAAATCAAAAGTTAAAATAAAAATACATGCAACAAATGATCACAGGAACCGATAGATTTATTTCCAGATTTCTATAATTATTTGTTAATGTTTTATGTCATATTCTTATAAAGTTAATTTTTACTGTATTTCTTTAGTACACCCAATCTCTCTATCGACAGACCGAGGCCATCTGGACCTCCTCACCACCCCCGGATGTTTTAAGTTGAACGTACATTAGAAGCAACATGAAAAATTATGTGAGTAAAGTGAAAACAACTCTGAGATGGGAAGGATAACATTTATCAACAATAATGCGATTTAGCAATCAGAACTGACAATGTAACATTAATAATAAAATAAAATAATAAAAATAAAAATAGCAGTATGAGCACCTAGATGTATATTTTTTCTGTAACTGTTCAAAGGAAGTCCCAGTAAGAAATCCTGGCTTCTAATAATACATTTTGTATTAATATAGGTGGTAGGGGGAGTTAAGTCAGCGGGAAATCTTGTTTCTGATACATGTATTAAATTTTGTATTAATATAGGGTGGTAGGGGGAGTTAAGTCAGCGGGAAATCTTGTTTCTGTTTCTGATACATGTAATAAATTTTGTATTACTTCGGGGTGGTAGAGGAATTAAGTCATACAAAATCTTGTGTTTATGTGCGTGCCTTCTTGCTCGCATTTTCCGTTATTTTCTTCCTCCTGTGTGTGTGTGTGTGTGTGTGTGTGTGTGTGTGTGTGTGTGTGTGTGTGTGTGTGTGTGTGTGTGTGAATGAATGGACAATGACCCCGTGAGAAGAGTGCTTAGTGGAGACTGTTTCAGTGTCAGATAAATTTTTAGTTTACATTTACCATTTTAAATGAAAGTTTAGTTTTGCAATTGTGCAGCAATTGTGTATCAATAAACACAAATACTTAGGCATCACAAACACACACATACGCACGCACGCACGCACACACGCACGCACTAAAGCAGAAAATCACGGAAAGTGCCGCACGGGAGGCAACTAACAGAAGTAAAGAACATGTGATCTATAGTTTCCTCCCTTTCTGCACATTTCTAATAGCGAAGAGTTTGTACGATTGTGAAGCTGGCACTGTTTCATCAGAATAGGACGCATGGGAAACAGTACACATTTCCCGTGAACGGAGTACATGAGACATTATCTTTTGATTTGTAGACAACTTATGTTTTCAAAAGCTCATGGAATGGGAAAAAATTCTTTTACAATCTTCATACTGCATCTTGAAGCTGAAATATCACCATCAAAGTGTTGATATTCCACAGGGTCTCTGTTACTCCCCCAATCCTCCACTTCATTGGTAATGTTTCGCCATAACCCAATGTCATTTTTATTTTCTGGTCCGAGAATATCTCTATTTTGATGAAATAACTGAACTTCCAGCTCAGTTTCAGTTACACCCAGTAATTGAACCCTATCCTCATCCTCAGCAATCTGTTCAGAGGGTAGGGGAGGTCTATCGCCATCACTTCGCTGGCAGACGTACTTGAAGAGGCATCGGGTTGATCCTCTGTTGACTTACAAGTAAAGCTAAGTTGGGAAATACTCGATCCCTTTTAAGCTTCTTCGCTTTCGCTAGCTGTTTTTTTCTCTCGATTTTCTGCACTGCTTTGGTACCTCCTCTTTTGGGGCTCTGATATTTTGCATCTACAAAAGAGTGACGACATTTTGTATCTACAAAAGAGTGACGACATTTTGCATCTACAAAAGAGTGACGAAAATTCTGCGTCTACAAAAGAGAGACGACATTTTGCAACTACAAAAAAGTGACGACATTTTGCATCTACAAAAAAGTGACGACATTTTGCATCTACAAAAAAGTGACGACATTCTGCGTCTACAAAAGAGCCACGATAAACAACACTTATGTTTTGTTCAAGAAAATGAAAGAATTCTTAAGGCTCAGTCAAAAATTAGTAAAACTGCCTGAACAAGATCGATTCATTTTGTTACGGTAGAAATTAGGTGGTGAAGAGTTAATCGGACTTCATTATAACTCAGAAAAGCTAACTTATTAACGCACATGTCGTTATACTCGTTGGTATTGTCGAAGCTTCTACTCATGAATGTTCTACTAGGATCTAAGTTCGGCGAGAACTCGCTACATACTAACTCATTGAAAGCTTTGTTTCTGGAGGTTTCTTGTGCGCGCCCTCTAGTGGGATATCATTGAACTAAATAGTCAAAGTAGTGTGCACGTCGGCCGCTAGATGGAGATGACATCACTCATTACACGTTTACACTTAAGTAGATTGTACCGATTTTTTTTACAAACTGACAGCTGACAGAAAATGAGCTTTTAAGAGACAATCTGTAATGAATTCTATGATCTAGCCTGGGAGGATTTAGTTTGAAAAAGAATCGTTTTTTAGAGGACCATTGTCATTATGATTTAGTTCTAAACTTGTAGGTGCCTAACATAAACGGTTCACCATCTGCACGATTTAGATCTAACGTGTCCCATGAATTTATTTACATAAAGGTTCATTTCGTACGAAAAGGGCTTAAGAACGGAACATAGACTTGAAAATCAATGTTGTTTGTTTCTATATGAAAGATAATTTAGGGAAAGTTGTTATGATGACAGCTCTAAACTGGGGAAAACTAACAAATTATATTTTTAAAAAAGATTGTTGTTAGAACTTTGATCTGTCGTGATCAAAACTTTCATGGGGGGCGGGGGGGGGGGAATGAACGTTGTCACTAATATTGATCTAAATAGGGATAGCTGTCATTAAAGATTAACATCGCCAGACTGACCAAGATCTGACATGGGGAAAGTATGGCATGACAGACTTGACATTTCATTGTGACTTGACCACTTAACATGAAGAAAAGAAAATAAGAAAATGTCGACCAAAAGAATTAAACCTAATCCCATAGAAACTTGGCATGCACAAGAAGAGGGAAGTTTAACTTGTACCTGTATAAGAAAAGGATCTTTGGCGTAAGAACACAAAAGCCTTCTAACCGATTATATAATTATTATTATAGGGGTGGTGGTGGTGCCGGTGATGGTGCCTTTTTATCTGAACTGCCGTCTGATAATTATTGTTTACTTTGCATTTATTTGTAACAGATCGTGGGCCTTTATCTCCAGCGCCTCATAACTGACTTTCCCCGTATAGGCCATCGGAAACTGTATACGATGGCCTTTGCCGACGAGAACGATAAACAATCTAAATGAGAGCTATATTTATATTCATACAGGCGGCGTTAGCGCGTGAAAACGAGAGGCAATATCATCTGAGTGATACAGTGCAAAACAGCGTGAAATTCAAAATTTAAATTAGCAGTCTTAGAGTGAAGGTTGGCTTTCTGTGAAGAACGGACAGGATTTATGTAAGTGTTCTTCAAAGTGCAGTGATGATTTATTCCCTTTTTAAAGTACCTCTTTCTCTGTTCTTAAGTCACTGAAGAAAACAGGCTATCTCAATGATTTGAGATGTATTTTACTAGCACAAATATTTGAAGGTTGCAAATTTTAGTTAATAATGATTTACATTATAATACTTAATTCAAATGCGTTACAACGTAATGCTTAATAGAGAGGGAGATACAGCAGAATGCTTAATGGACGACGAGTTACAACACAGTGTGTGGCGCTAAAGCCACCTAGGTAATCATTATTATTATTTTTTTAATAATAATAATTAACTAATTAATCAAACAATAACTAATTACAAGTGATGAAAATCTTAATGTATGTTATTAATAATTCTCCAGAAGACACCACTCGTCTCTCTCGCTTAGCGGATATGCGTGCGCTATAAACGTTTTCTCTCTTCCACAACATAAAAGACAAACATTTACTGTCGCACAGTATTTCCGTAGGTGAAAAGGCTGCTTATTCCCTGTAAAATATAATCAGGGAGCAAACACTAAGTTTCCAGTTTGGATTACATCAGCAAATCTATTGCATTCTTTACCTGAACTGTTTAATCCCAACTTTGACACTTAAAAATATCAGCACTAGCAGTGCCCAAGGTCGGGTCACTTTGACATTTAACAATTTATATAACAATTAAGTTTAGAAATTGGGATAGACAAATTTACTCTTCAACACAACTTAATAGATAACGAGTTGCAATACAATGCTAAGCTGCGATTGGATACAATGAAGAGTGTTTATAGAATAATCATTGTATAAAACACCTAACAAAGACAAAACCTGGATTAATCGAGAACACACAGCAACAAACAGTAATTGTAACTGCATTTTGTAAAAATGGTGGCGAATTAAAAGTATAATTATGTATTCCCGTACCACTAAAGAGCACTTAGATACATGAATTTTGTATTAATCTTGAATCATACAACTAAATATTTGCCAATGACAGAAACTCAGCAGACAGGAATGTATTATATATTTGCTTGGGAAGATTCATTTTTCCCCACTGGTTACAATCATTGTGCATTGTAAATACTACACCAAGAATAAAGCTTTCGATTTTATTCGTAAAGTACATATAAGAAAGTGTGAATTGAAAATGTAGGAATGTATATATTATTAACTGTGAGTAGCATACAGCACCTTTGGTGCATCTCTTCGCAGTGGACGAATTATTCACCTTGAGTGCCATCAAGTTCCAAATCAGCAAGCGGTTCTTAAAACATCATTTCTCGTGAATTCTCGACAGGCAGGAGAAACATCTAAGCATTTCTTTTTTAATTCTTTATGTGTGCATGCTTGATCAGCGTTCAGTTTTAGAGTTTGGTCCACTCAGTTAAATATGTATAATTCCCATCGTTCAACTTTTTCAAGTGTCTGTCTAGAGAATCCAGACAATGATTTATGTGGAGTGCTCCTGCACTCTCGTATCCGGAAATAAATCAGAAGCGAATGGGTTGAAGCAGCTGCACGTTTACGAAACATGCCGACCTCATCATATTGCGAGTGTCTCTAATGGTCTTTGATAGTGAGGAAACTGGTGAGGATCACACCAAGTCTTGGTGCCATTCTAAACCTTGTCTCTTCCCCTCTATGACTAGTGTCAGATATGACTTTTCATTAACTTCACCATGGGTAAAATCTCTTAACTGTTTCAACAGTGTAAAAAGTGTTTGTTCACCTGATTCATAATTATCAAGCTGCCTTATACCCTGCATCACCAAGTACCAAAGTTGTCTTATCAACTGTGTCACCAAAATCGAAAACTGTCTTATAGTTGTGTCAAAACTGTCTTATCACCTGCATCCAGAGTGTCAAAGCTGTCTTATCACCTGCATCCAGAGTGTCAAAGCTGTCTTATCACCTACATCCAGAGTGTCAAAGCTGTCTTATCACCTACATCCAGAGTGTCAAAGCTGTCTTATCACCTACATCCAGAGTGTCAAAGCTGTCTTATCACCTACATCCAGAGTGTCAAAGCTGTCTTATCACCTGCATCCAGAGTGTCAAAGCTGTCTTATCACCTACATCCAGAGTGTCAAAGCTGTCTTATCACCTACATCCAGAATGTCAAAGCTGTCTCAAACAACTTCTGTCACTAATATCAAAACTGCAGTATCACCAGCGTCAAACTTGTCTTTTCACATTATTCACCAAATCGAAAACTGTCTTCTCACCTGAGTATTGCATCTTTGTAAAAAAAAATATATATCTTTTCACCGGTTTCTCCAATGACGTTACTGCACACATAAAAAAAAAAACATGAAGCTCTGAAGTATTTGCTGCTTGTTAACATTTCTTGCTGGAGCCTGCCTGCCGACAGAAAAGACAACGGGTCACTGTAGACGCTAGAAAGATATGTGCTTGTGTTTTTTTCATTGCATTTTTTCCATTATTATTTTCTTTTACTTTCTTGATGTTTCATATTTTGCTTTTCTTTCCTCTTTTACAAATTCCAAAGGTGACGTCATATGATTTCGTGTGGCAAGTTAAAATAACAACACTAAGAGATCGTATGTTCTTTTAAAAAACAACATAAAAATGTTTGGTTTCTTTCTACTACTCGAGGGATTTTTATTGTTGGTTGTGTGTGTGTGTGTATGTGTGTGTGTGTGTGTGTGTGTGTGTGTGTGTGTGTGTGTGTGAGGGGGAAGGGTGTTGTTTGTTTGCTTTTAACATGACTAGAGTATCAGTATTCTCCCTTGGGCATAGCAGAAGTTTCTTGCGATTTCAAGGACATTGCTTCACGAATGTGTCTATGCATATATACACCAAATACCATCAAACAAGCACACACACACACACACACACACACACTTTCATCGCTCTTCATTGCTGGAGATAAACTGCGTCCTTCGTTGAAAAGCTATTATTGCACTGTCAGTCATAGCAATAGAGGTAGTCGGATATTAATAAATTATAGTTGTACTGTCACTCTCAGCAAGTGTGGTAGTCAGGTACTAACTAATCTTTGTAAGCTAAAACTGGCAGATTCAAGTCTACGAGACTGTGGCGTCATTTCAGTGCAGAAGCTAAGTTCCTATACGGAAAGTGACTCTAGTGCAACGAACTGGCTTAGGATGAACTTGTTTTTAAATCTTGTTAACTTTTCTTTTATTAAATTTCTTGTTATTATTTTAAACACGTGTTTGTTAGTTCTATCGTTATTTTCGTGGTTCAAGTGATAATCTCATGATTACGTCTTGTCCTCTGTTCTATAATCGTTTTATATATATAATCTTTATTCATAAACATTAATTCTCAGCTGAGATCTGAGTTGGGGGCGGAGCCAAATTGGCGACTTACCAGTATATCGGCGTAACAGTTGCAGATAGGCCTATACATATTTAACCAGTGACCCATACTCTGCACCGGCACTTGTAGATGTCTTGTATCCTAGCTAATTACATATAGTTGGTATAAGGCATTATTACAAAGTCACCCCAGAGTATAGCGGCGACACAACCATGCTGTATTCATTGTGTGGAAAGTTGTGGAATTTGCCAGTGTTCATCTCAGATGTGTTTCTGTGAATAATTAGCATATGCATAAATAATTTAGTATTCATGTAAACATTTATAAATTAAATTAATGTGAAAATATTAGAATTAATTATTATTACTCTTCATTTATTATTAATATTTTTATTTTTTTATTATGAGTACCGTATGCTTAATGGATCTGTCTCTAATAATAATAAAAGGACTTTTTTTTATTCCTGTGTATGTGTGTTAGTGACTGGCTATTGTTGCACGACTCCTACAAGCTAAATGACGAAGCAAAGAAACAATTTATCAAGCCTGACTTGTGACATTTCGCGAAGCTTGTGGGCCTCGGGCACTGTTGTTCGGTAAGCAAATAGTGGCTTGCTGCGAGAGGAACTGAAGAGAGGTCACGTGACAAAAAGAGAAACCCAGTAGGCCTGCACTGAAGTACGCCCCCAAGCGGGCCAATGTCTATCATGTGCCACTGTGGGATGCTGTAAGTCAGCGTGACTCGCCTCACTGGTCATTAATTATTTACTATGTCTTATCGGGCGTGACAGCCTTTTATTTTAGGAAAAGGGAAATGGCTTAGCTGTTTTACTGGCTATGTTCACTGAATTATTCGTTCCACAACTTTTGCCAGCTTCACGTTGACATTTAGCGTTGTGTGCTTGCCAATGGGGATGTTTACAAGAAAGTATTCTTACTAGAGTTTTCGCACTTTAATCATGTGAGAAAAAACGTGTGTGTTTCTATTAAAAAACACTTTTGTTTAGAAATGTATTTTTACTTCCCTGTAATCACCCTATTGTCTAGCTTCTGACAAATGCATTTATGTCTCTGCAATCATTCTTTTGCCTAGTTCTGAGAGATGCATTTACATCCCTGTATCACTCTCTTGTCCGTGTTCTGAAGTGTCTGTATACTGATTTCTGAAGTGACTGTATACTGATATACTGAGTGGGTAAAACATTTTCTGAGAGACCCAACTAAGTGCATGATATTGCATATTTCAATGGAAGACACCAGAAATCCATACTGTGCCTAATTATTTGCCCCTGCTAAGTTCCCCATATGTCTGCTAAGTTCCCCATGTCTGCTAAGTTCCCCATATGTCTGCTAAGTTTCCTATATGTCTGCTAAGTTCCTCATATGTCTGCTAAGTTCCCCAAATGTCTGTTAAGTTCCCCATATGTCTGCTAAGTTCCTCATTTGCTGCTAATGATTTCGGAATTTGCTTCTAGCGAATTCCTCATTTTGTTTCTGAATTTTGCATGTGCTTCTAGTGAGTTCCCCTCTACTGAATCCCTCATTTTGCATGTGCTTCTAGTGAGTTCCCCTCTACTGAATCCCTCATTTTGCATGTGCTTCTAGTGAGTTCCCCTCTACTGAATCCCTCATTTTGCATGTGCTTCTAGTGAGTTCCCCTCTACTGAATCACTCATTTTGCATGTGCTTCTAGTGAGTTCCCCTCTACTGAATCACTCATTTTGCATGTGCTTCTAGTGAGTTCCCCTCTACTGAATCCCGCATTTTTCATGTGCTTCTAGTGAGTTCCCCTCTACTGAGTCCCTCATTTTGCTGCTAATGAGTTCCTCATTTGGCTTCTAGTGAATCTTCCTCTACATATTTCCTCATTTACCCTTTGTGATTTTCCCAGTTGAATTCCAAATTTGACTATAACGAGTCCACATTGCTCCTAATGAATTCCTTAAAGGATATACCACTATGATAAAGGCTTGGTCTTTATCACATTTTTTACCTGAAAAGTCAACAGTAATTGTTTGTTGTTTTATTTTTTTTTACAGTAAAAGTTACAAGATGCAGCTCTTGTAAACTATTAGTATTGTTGAAAGGTACTTGCAGATTCTGCTTAGCACAAATAGCTTATTGACTCTGACAGGGCCACAAAACACTTTTTAAATGAATTATTAAACACCGAGTTATAGAGGATGAAACAAAATAAGCTCTTTTTGTTCTACTTCCAGTTAGACTGTAGCTATAAGTAGTCATAGTTGTGGCGCTTCACTTTACCGAGGTTTTCTTTCGTTACTTATTTTCCCTTTTTCTTGTATTCTTTTCATCTAGCTATTTTTATAATATCATTGTATGCGTGTGATATCGCCTGATATAGTATTACAAATATTTATTGTTTTAAGCAAGTTAGATTAGTTGTTTTAAATATTGATTAATAATATCAGATCAGAGTGTCTTCACATGAAAGAGTTCTTTTATCATTAATCGCTTTTAGAACATCATTAACAATCTCAGGTGCAAATAACACATGGCGAAGGCAATCAAGATAGCATAGCAGGAATGGTGGCCCCGACTCCCATCAAACAGTATAAGACCTTCCAGTTTGTGATAAGTACGACAGGAGTGGGTGGCTATTGGCTATGATGACCCTCCTACCCCCCCCTCCCACACACACACACACACACACACACACTGATTTGTTTTGTCGTCAAGAGTTGGTGTGGATATTTCCAAAGATGTGCCTCGTTATGTGGATGATACTTGTTCATTTATAATCAACCGACTCAGTGAGAAAAGATTTCACCCGTGGAGCACTTTGCTGACCACGCTATAAATAGCTCTATCATCTTTGTGAGTCTGTGACGTCAGCTTTAGGAAAATTAACTTTCTTTTATGCTATAGATGTTAACCGATATTTCTTTTGCATTTTTGTTTCACATCTAAGAAAATACTCGATATTTTATGGGCAAAAGGTTTTGTAGTATTCAGTTTTAGAATTTTGTTACACATCTCAGAAAATAGTCAATTATTTATTGGCAAAAGGATTTGAATAATTCAGTTTCAGAACATTGTTTCCATCACTAAAGTAGCATTTTAATTCCCGTTTAAGCGTAATATAAAGAACCAGGAGAACCATTGTGAATTGTCTGCAATTTCAGATTTTCAACTGTCGAAGAGTCTTAATAGTGCGCGACCTGTAGCACACGAGTCCAATTTTACCGTTCCATTCTAGGGCTGAATAATAAGTCCACCACTTTGAAATAGGGCTTAAAAACTTCACTTTTCACACACACACACACACACACACACACACACACACACACACACACACACACACACACACACACACACACACACACACACACACACACACACACACACACCAGTGGGATCGAACCACAGACGGTCACTTGAACTAGTGGCTAGTTTTCTACCGTCTACGCTACCACCATTCCCGTCTGGATCTATCCAATCAGGTAAACGGACGAGTGCATTTGCTGTACGACGTAGGGGTGTAGTGAAAGATATTTGTTTGCCCACCGCTGAGCCGTAGAGGATGTCCCTATGACTTCAAACCCAAGCCTCGACTGGTACCACTTTCAGAGATCATTAGGCCCGCAGCCATGTTCTGTGCAATTGACTTCAAAGCCCATCTCAGTCCACTAATCAGTAAAAATTAAATGCGGTGTATGTATCTTTTTTTTAAAAAATCCACTGCCTGGAAGATGGGGAACGGTAGAAAGAAGCATTGCCAACTGCAAGACATTTCATTGTCTGCGAACTGCACTACGTATTACTGTCTACTAACGGCAAGACATGACACTGCGAACTGCACTACGTATCTCTGTCTACTAACGGCAAGACATGACACTGCTAACTGCAGTACGTATCAGCCTTCACACTGCTAACTGCAGTACGTATCACGGTCTACTAACTGCAAGATATATCACTGCTAACTGCAAGATGTATCATTATCTGCTAACTGCAGTATGTATCAGAGTCTCATAACTGCAAGACATAATACTGCTAACTGCAAGACTTGTCACTGCTAACTGCAAGGCATACCATAGTCTGCTAACTGAAAGACGCATCACTGCTAATTGCAGTACGTATCACTGTCTGCTAACTGCAGTACGGATTACTGTCTGCTAACTGCAAGATGTATCACTGTCTGCTCACTGCAGTATCTATCACTCACTGTCTGCTAACTGCAAAACGTATCACTGTCTTCTAACTGCAAGACGTGTCAAAGTCGCTAACTGCAATACATATCAATGTCTGCTAACTGCAATATGAATTATATTGTCTGCTAACTGCACAACGTATCACTGTCTGCTAACTGCATGGCGAATCATTGTCTGCTAATTTCACGATGTATCACTCTCTGCTAACTGCAGGACGGACTAATGTCTGCTAACTGCTAGATATATAACTGTCTGCTAATTGCAAGGCGCATCACTGTCTGATACTGCAAGATGTGTCACTGCTAACTGCAGTATGTATCATTGTCTGCTAACTGCAAGACGTATCACTGCTATCTGATGGACATATCACTGCTATCTGATGGACGTATGACTGTCCTGCTAATTGCAGGACGTATCACGTCTAACTGCTGGACGTATGACTATCTGCTAAATGCAAAACATAGCATTGCCAACAGCAAAACATATCACTGGTAATGGCAAGATATATCACTGCTAACTGCAAGATGTATCACTTTCTACTAACTGCAGTACGTATCTTTGTCTGCTAACTGCAAAACGTGGCATTGATTCCCAAATAACTGCAAGATAAGTCAACTAACTGCAAGACATTTCAGTGTCCGCTCATTGCTGGACATGTAAATATATCTGTTAAATGCAGAAATTGCTAGTACATCTGCTAATTGACATCATATTGTTTGCGGATTACATCCAGAATCAAAAGACTCCAATTTATTCCATTTGTTTGAAAGTTACGTCGATCTTCAGTATTCTTAAGAAAGCAAGAAAGGGACCTAATCGGTGAGAGTAGCGGGAATTGTGAGTAATTCCACCTACTTAGAAATCTCACGGAATTGTGAGTATTATTTCTATCTACGAAACTCACAGAATTGTGAGTATTATTTCTATCTACGAAACTCACAGAATTGTGAGTATTATTTCTATCTACGAAACTCACGGAATTTTGATTATTTCTCCTTAGGAAACTCACAGAATTGTGAGTATTTCTCCTTAGGAAACTCACGGAATTAGTATTTCTACCTAAGAAACTCAGGTAATTAGTATTTCTACCTAGGAAACTCACAGAATTAGTATTTCTACCTAGGAAACTCACGGAATTGGTATTTCTAACTAGGAAACTCAGGGACATGGGGATAGAAGGAAGTACGTTACTACAGATTTTACCACCAGGCGTGTGGGTGGTCGGATGGACGGATCCGTAAAAAGATACATGTTAGTGTTTAGTGGTAACATCGTGCGTCCGTTACACATTGCATTTTGTGTGAGTGAGGGGATTTAGGGGTGGGAAATATACAACGAAGTTCAAATTAATTTTAAGATTGAGGTCAAAAGGATGACTGTGAGTTTCGCCAAACACTTTTGTGTGTGTGTGTGTGTGTGTGTGTGTGTGTGTGTGCGTGTGTGCACATTGTCAGACAAACAGAGAATGGTAAATGCAATCGGATCCAAGACAAACTAGGCACATCAATTCTTTACCAATATCATACACACAACGCGAGCGTGAAGACAGTGTAAAAACAAAAGATGTAAATGTGAACTCGAAAACTACATAACTGAAAATCAATACTCTGAACATTTACTTAATGAATGAATTCGTCTCAGTCAATTTTGTCTTTGTTTTGATTTACAATTATGGAATTTTTCCTGAGCCGAGCTACATGCAGTCGATCTTCGACCCGGGCGTGTCTCTTCGAAAAGAAAAACACTTAGACGAAGCAATAGCTTTCTAATGCAATGTTCATAGACTGTAATATCCAGCATGCCTTTAACATGACTCACTAAGTCATTGCACTATATCCATTGCTTGGTCTTGTCACTTGCATAAACATCAACTGAGCTGTAGCACATTACTATAATTACTTTAGTCAATGTAAATTTAAACAACTCTTCGTGAGCTATAAATATTTCAAAAGCTAGAATAGGTTTTGCTCAGTTATTATAACTATGGAATTAACCTGTCTTCTCATTACAATAAAAACTGTCAGGGTGACCTTAGCTTAGAAAATATGAATATCTTTTACACACATACCCGATAACAATGGATTTTGTTCATCTCCGTAAAAACAATTTAAAAAAATTCTAATGATTCCGTTGTCTCCATAGGTGTCTGGACGACATGACACACTAGTCGTGGTAAGTAAAAATCGACAGAACAGTTTTAATTAACCGTCTCAACAGGACAGCTCTTCCGTCAGTAACAAATGAAACAATAGAGCTTGGTGCTTGAAAGATGGGCGCTGTTCTCGTCACTACGAACGTAGTGCTTGCATGTGTACACAGTGCTCCTCAGTGTGAACGTAGTCTGTGTGTGTGTGTGTGTGTGTGTGTGCACAGTGCTCCTCAGTGCGAACGTAGTCTGTGTGTGTGTGGGCACAGTGCTCCTCAGTGCGAACGTAGTCTGTGTGTGTGTGGGCACATTGCTCCTCTGTGTGAATATAGTCTTTTTGTGTGGGCACGTTGCCCCTCAGTGCGAACGTAGCCTGTGTGTGTGTGGGCACAGTGCTCCTCAGTGTGAACGTAGTCTGTGTGTGTGTGGGCACAGTGCTCCTCAGTGCGAACGTAGTCTGTGTGTGTGTGGGCACAGTGCTCCTCAGTGTGAACGTAGTCTGTGTGTGTGTGTGGGCACAGTGCTCCTTAGTGCGAACGTAGTCTGTGTGTGTGTGTGGGCACAGTGATCCTCAGTCTGTGTGTGTGTGTGGGCACAGTGCTCCTCAGTGCGAACGTAGTCTATGTGTGTGTGCGCAGAATTCTCCTCAGTGCGAACGTAGTCTCTGTGTGTGTGTGGGCACAGTGCTCCTCAGTGCGAAGTGGGCACAGTAATACTCAATTTAAACTTAGTGCTTGTGTGAGGGCACAATGCTTCTCAGTGCGAGCATAGTGCTTGTGTGTGAGCGCCATATGTCAGTGCGAACTTCCTACTGTGCAGAATTGGCAGCAGAACAGTAATTATTCAGTCTGAGGTATTTATTGTTATGTTTTTGTCTGCATCCACTCTCACGCACACACACACACACACACACACACACACACACACACACACACACACACACGCGCGCGCGCGCGCGTCTGCCTGTCTGTCTGCTCTCTCTATGATTATTATTTGTACTTGATGAGTTCATTTTATTGACTTAGACTCTGTCGAGAACTCATTTTGTTTAATTTTTGCTGACTGACTAGCTATACTTAGAGCTTTCCCACTATATTAAACTTGTATCGGCCGAGACTAGTCATATCAAGGTTTAAATTTATTTGTATATCTATCTGCTTTACAGAATATGTATAAGCGTCTGAATATTAGGTATCATGCGTCAAAATCAACCTTATTTGTCTCAGTCGAACTGTTTTAATCTGTATCGTATGTTGATGTGTAGAGTTGCCTCCAATACGACTGTTGACCAGCTTACCACCAGATGGTAGTGTATTGTTCAATATAACCATACGATTATTCACTTTTTTAATTTAATTTTTAACTTGTAAATTCTGTTGTATTTAGTTTAAAGGAACTAATATTATCAATTGGCAGTGTGGTGTTCAATATAACCATGCGATTATTTACTGTTTTATTAAAACAAATTTTGATCTGAACGTTCTGTTGAGTTGAGTTTAAAAGAACTAATATTTGCAGTTTGCAGTGTGGTTTCAATATAACCATACGATTATTTACTGTTTTATTAAAACAAATTTTGATCTGAACGTTCTGTTGAGTTGAGTTTAAAAGAACTAATATTTGCAGTTTGCAGTGTGGTTTCAATATAACCATACGATTATTTACTGTTTTATTAAAACAAATTTTGATCTGAACGTTCTGTTGAGTTGAGTTTAAAAGAACTAATATTTGCAGTTTGCAGTGTGGTCTTCAATATAACCATACGATTATTTACTGTTTTATTAAAACAAATTTTGATCTGAACGTTCTCTTGTATTTAGTTTAAAAGAACTAATATTTGCAAAATTCCACTTGGGGCTTAGCAAGGTGGGGTTCTTTTATATGAAAACAGGTAACTCAGCAAAGGTGGAAATGTATCGCGTACTTTTGGTTAAAATGTCCGCCTAACTCGACCACTAACATCGATACACAAGAATCCACAAGTTTCACAGTAACAGCCACTCTACATAAACACACTAAAATTCACTCTGCGTCACTAGACCTTTTCTTGCTCAGGCATGTATAGGTGTGTGTGTGTGTGTGTGAACAGCCAAGTGTAACAAAACTATTTTCTATTTATCTACCGCTACAATTGGATTAGAAGGCAGCTACACTCTGTACCACCTCACAACACCTTCACAGTTGAACAACGACGGAACCGCGTGTCTTTGACTAGTGGTTCTTGGCGAGAAACTTTCAGTTGCTGGAAGGGAAGACAGCATGTGTAAGCTGTAATCTGATTAGAAACATCTTATCCACTCATGTATGCATTTTTAGATTAAAAAAATAACTCACAGCCATTCAGATTTGTTTGTTTGTGGTGTGTTTAATAAAAATAATGGAAACGAAAGTAAATGTGGATTTAAACATCTGATGACATTTTATTAATCTCAAAACATCTATTCTAACCTTTCATCCCCGAGCTGAACAAATGGATTGCTCTGCTTTCGAACTGCGGGCTTCTGCCAGTGCGGTTTCATCGCTCCCTTGTGTCTGCTCTGGTCGGCTGTTTGCCGTAGCACGTTGGTTTTATATTGTACGGTCGATGCAAATGAATGACAATAGTCATTGGAAGCGGGGCCTGTCCGAGGAGATGTTCCAAAACTGGGGGGAAAACCTAAAGGATAATGCCCCTAGATCGACACAACACTAACATTGACCAGAGCTAGCAGACGACAAATAAGCGTTCCAGTGAAAACACCGACTTACTCCAAAGTTCACATCTAGTACTTCCGAGTGGTTTTCAGGATTATGAATGAGCGCTCGTGTCTTTTGCTATTGGAAATGCGGGACAAATGACCGTGAAATTCACAATGAGAAGTGCTACTGTCATTGTCTGGACTGCGTTGCTGATATCTCAGAGTCGAGGAGGTAAGGGCTGCATTTCTTCCCACTCTCTCATCTTCATTCTCTCGTTTGGTTTGAGTGTTGTTCGGTTCTAAGGAGTCTCGGCGTGCCTTTGCTAGACTCGTACTGCGATCTAACGTACGCATTTTAGTGCGTATGAAATTGATATGTATCGTGATTAAGAAACATATAGGCAGGCACACATACATATATACACATTTTTCATTCAGGTGCAACACACCCGACATCGTTTGGACTGTAGCATGACAAAGTGCACTTATAACTTTAAAAGTTTAAAATGGTTTTAGTTAAGTGGAGTAGTTGTTACCATTTCCGGAAGTTGTGGTATTCGTGCTCGATCAGTCAACGTTCTGATTTGCATAAGCATCCATAGTTCATTTCACCCTTTCTGTGCTGAGCGTGTAATAGTTCGTGCTGGTGGCACAAACGTGACTGTGGACGAGTTAACTTGTATGAACACGAGCTACTAACGTCAACCACAATTTAAAGACATCTTGTTATAGGGTTAAGATCAATCTTAACCTCAGGTAAAGTCGCCATCTTCGTTGGGAAAGTATTCATTGTCAAGTTAGTGATTCGGTTGGGGTGTTTTAGGACTGAGTCATTCGTCACGTGCCGGCCTTACGTGTCCGGGGTTAACATCATTATGCCCTAAAGTCCTAAACTAATGTTAAATGTAGTACTGCCTCATGATTGTTGACGTGTTATTTATTTATATAATACATTCTGTTCTGGTGGCTGTAGTAGTAGTGAGTGAATGAATGAAAATACATCTTGCTCTTTTGATTTCCTTCTTAATGTTGACGTTTGCCTCAAGATCTTATTTCTGTGTGAGTAAATGTTATTTCATTCCATCCGCTCATCCACGCTCATCCACCCGTCCAAACAAACAATAATATACACTTCTATACTTTACATGGACCTACCTTACGAGGACTAAATCTTATACACATGTCATTCGAATGCATTCTCATTAATTATACATTATGTGTTCTTTTATTTTACGTTAAATGCTATGTGCTTTATTAGTCATTTACTAGAGTTTAGTTGGTTTATTCAATTTATTTATTTGCTCACTACTTCACCTTAGTTGTCTTAACATTTTCTGTTTTATTGATGATAAGCATTAGATTAGAGATTCTGAATTGATGGATGGATGGATGGGTGGATGATGGAAGGAATAATGGAGGGGAAATATGAGTGAAGAAACGTTGCTTACAAAAGTAAATATCGATCGTGTTTCCTTTAAACAGTGAGTTTATCGTTTTACTTACACTGATCTCATAACAAACCACTCCAACACACTCTATCAAACTGATCTCATAACAAACCACTCCAACACACTCTATCAAACTGATCTCATAACAAACCACTCCAACACACTCTATCACACTGATCTCAACAAACCACTCCAACACATTCTATCAATTCAATAAGAAATCTCAAGCCGCGACAATAACCATTCAAACAACAACAAATCGAATTGTACATCTTATCTTAGTCAATAAATCAATGATGACTATAATGTTTGTACAAGATTTGCAACAAAGGTATATTTTTTAACAGACTTCGTTCTTCACTTTCTTACACTGTTATTTCAGGAACGCAGTCGGCGGTAAGGCCCGACATGCAACAGTTGAGCCAATACGGCTCTAATCGCAGATACTACAAAACCTTGCTCCTCGAGAATTCTTCCACTGTTGACTGTGGTTCCGTTCTTTCCAGTTAATTAGCAGAAATGTCTGTCAGTAACTGTATAGGTAACACGGCAGTGTTTCAAAATGGCTCTCAGATCGCCAAGAACAAAAACACAGGTTTCCTGTCAGTTATCCATCACAAGCGAATAGATTCGCGGGCTGGTTGTAGACTCAAGCACGATGTGTTAACTCTTTTATATGATTGGTAGTTTGTGCAGGTCCAGTTTGCCTGGCCAGCTCAGTTACAATCAAGAGAGTTCTATATAGGACACTTACTCTGTCACGTCCGAACACTTTCACTCACTTTCTCTCTCTGTTATTTCCCTTTAGGGCACCTCATTCTTTAATTAGTTTTACTCGGCTTTAAGTACTCGAGTTCTCAGTCTCAGCACTCGGCTTTCTATAAATACTCGAGTTCTCAGTCTCAACACTCGGCTTTCTATAAGCACTAGGGTTCTCAATCTCAGTGCACTCCAGTTCTCAGTTTCGGTACTCGTCCTTCCATAAGTAGTTCTCAATCTCAGAACTCGTCTTTCCATAAGCACTCGAGTTCTCAATACTTGTATTTGCACGTGTAGTTTTTTTTTTTTTTTTTTATAGATAGATAGATAGACGATCTGTCCGACGGACGAACGGATGGATGGATTAAATAATGGACAGTATGATAGTTCGGCGGACAGACAAATAGATAGGTAAGATAAGTAGACCTGACCGATTATCAGAGAGTAAGATGTAGACAAGCATATCTATACTTCGCTTTCACCCATTAAATAAAAAATCGGAAAATTCGTTACGTGAATAAATACATTTGTAAACAACTCTTTGACTCATTCGGATGGTTGAGTTTATAAATTCAACGTGTTGGTGTAAGCAGGGCCGCATTCGCAAAATATTGTTTAAGTGCGTGCGAAATTTTTATTTTCAAATGTACAAGTCTATTGTCTTATCCAAAGATTTTATGCGCATGTGCAGAAGAGTAAATCTGTATTATTGCACACATTCGAACAAGTGAATACACTAGTGTCTCCCCCCCTACCTGAGTCAGCGAGTGAGATATGTCATGATGTTGGGATTGATGCTTTGCGTGATTGCAGGAGGGATGTACATCAGGGCCTGGAAGGACGCTTTACACTGAAGAAGAATTTCAGAGTTAGAGAAGTGTAAACAAATCAAGTTAATCAAGCCGTGCACAAGCCGTGCCTTTCTGGTTTCTTTGAAAAAAGATTGTTCCATTCTTCTCACTTACGTCATCAAAGAGAGCTAGTTGATAAAAATGCGCACAAATGGTTAGCAGGGTTTAATAGAAGCTTGTATTTTATTTATATTTACATATTTTATAAATAATTTATCGTGATATGGAAATACCGGCTTTAACTTAAAATTCGAGATTTTTTTTTCAACACTGAGTTACAAAGACATTAGTTTTGGAATGTAGTTGCTGCACATTATGGTATAATCTCACAAGTGGAATGTTGTGAAAACGTAGTTGTGTGAAAGGAAGTACTTCACACTCGTCGCATTTCTGTTACACCAAAATCCCCGCGAGCAAGACGAAATCTCCTTTGCGCGATGGTCTTTTATCATAAAAGACGTTAATAATTCAATAACGTAGACATTTTTTTATTAGCTGTGGTTAATCAATAACTCTCCAGTTTTCTTACTATTCGTGTCAATATGCGTGCACTCGAGAATAACGATTGATGTCTTCAGACCTACAAACTCGCACAGAGAGAGGAAAGAGAGAGAGAGCGGGATAGGAAGGAAAGGAGGAAAGACAGAGAGAAACAAAATTAAACTGAATTTGAATAAATGTTATTTCACCACCATAACAATATAAGCGCACTGACCTGCCTTTCAGTCGGTCGCTGCTAAGTAAACAATTAATAAACTGCACAATGGGATGGCTCGTAATAATGAGAAGAATTGACAGAAAATATAAGTAATTAACAATATAAGCAATGCATATTTATTTAAAAACCACAACTTAAATATACATACCGATTTCACAATTTAGACCTTACAACAATATTTTTTAAATCTTAGCATATTAAGAAACATACATGATTTAAACTTATGGAACAAATTAGAGAGAAAAATACACAGCCATAATGCAATGATATTGTGGCGGAGAAATTTTACCTATTCCTATTTCTATACTTATATCTTTGTTGCAAATGTTAACGTGACTCGACCTTGGGCACTGCTTATGATATTTTGGGAGTAAATAACTCAGGTAAAGAATGTGCTAGACTTGCTGATGTCATCTAAACCTGCTTTAGGTGGATGAGTATTTTTTTTATCCAATGGTTAAGATTTACAAGAAGCGTGTAACGAAGTTGTTTATATAATTTTGAAAAGTGGAATGCATATGTGTGTATGCTTGTGTTCGTTTGGAAGCTTGAACATAGGCCTACATGCATGTAATATGCATAGCGAAGTGTGGGAAACGTAGGTATGTGAACGTTTGGAGGTAGGGAACACAGTATCTGACCTCACGAAATTCTCACAAGCACGCGTGTTTGCTTACGTTTGGAGGCATGGAACACATTAACCTGCTAAAGCAAAGTAACACTGAAGTTTCTGGTCAACTCTGACCTCCCGAAATTCTCACGACAAGCACGCTTGCATGCTTACGTTTGGAGGCATGGAACACATTAACCTGCTAAAGCAAAAAAAAAAAAAAACTGGTCAACTTTGACCTCTCGAGACTTTCATGACAAACGCACGTGAGAAGACAGCTTAGTCGACCGGCACCAGCCTAACTCCATTCCCAAGGCGAAGGCAAACTTTACGTTGAAGGTGTTTGGGTCATAAAGCTGTAAAAACAGATTATGATCGGAGCATCCCCTCTCCCCCAACACACGTGCGCACACACACACACACAACCACACACACACACACACACACACACACACACACACACACAACCACACACACACTCTCTCTCCACCACTCCCCGCCGCGATGTCGTCCCATCTGGGTTAGTCTGTGAGAGATATCACCGCTGATCTTGGCTGGCTTGAATTTATGGGATCAATTCTCAGAGCTGTGCTGACATTTTATAGTTATATTTCCTCCATCCTTCCGTTTTTTTTTCTTCCTCAAAGTTCATTAAAGGCTTTGAAGCAGTTAGTGTAGAAAGACTTGTACATTGCACTGATACATGATCACTTCAGGGGCAAGCTAGAACGTACATGACCATTAAGATACAGTTAACTGAACTAGATTTTAATTCGGTCTAGATATGCTTGGATGGCAGTAAGCGGTCAGTAAATCTGTATTAGCTGCGTGACTACTTAGAGTAATGAAAGAATGACTGATTGACTGTCTAGATGGCAGACTAGTTCACTAAGAGATAAGAATGACTTTGGCAAAGGCAAAAGAGATACCTATTATATGACCATGTAGAGAAAGTGTTTTACCCCGTAGATGGGAGTCATTTTATCGTCCTGTCCAGCGGACAGACCCAAAGCCCGCTACCTTAGAATAAGGAGCAGTTAATAATAACCCATAAAGTTCTTTAATTTTCATCTCGAAATTTGATCGAACTAGATGTACTTGAGCGAGAGACTTGATGGAGAACGTGCACACCCCAGCCTGACTGTTATCAATAAATTGCGATTTTTATATTTTTCAAAATGGAATTTTAGGATGAAACACACTATAGTTAGTCACTGTCGGGAAAACGTGTGAGGTGTTCTCATTTTGTTGGAATACTTTCAAGTGTAGTTTTTGTTGCTACTGGATTTTATCTGACGTTTCTTTCTTGTATTTCTTTTTCTTTTTATTGTAAGATGGGTGTCTAACAATCGCAGCGCCAACAGAACAGCGCTGGCGCAGAAATTTTGATCTTCTCTTCACTTGCAAGATTGTGAAAGGGGCGACAACTATTTATTTACCAATTTTAGTCTGTAATGAATTAAACTAGTTCGAAGGTGTATGGGAAAATAAGAGCTGAAAAGGCTGTAACTGCAGTTGCACTCATAATATGATGCTTTGAGAGAGCCGAACATATGCACCATTTTGTCTTGAGTGTGTGAATTTGTTATTTGAAGAAGCAGTCGCCTGACTTGTATTTCGAAACTGTGTTAAGATATTAAATAAGCATAAATCCCTACATGGTTTGTTTTCCCAAAAAAGGAATATAGAGGGGTGGGGGTGTTTGAATGGTAGTGGGTGTGGGTGTGTGCTAGCATGTTGCTGATAAGATACAAGAATAAATATGTATGTTTACTATGTTTAGTAAGATACAAGAATAAATATGTATGTTTACATGTTTATGTGTTAATTTATTTGTATTACTTGGAATTTGCTGGATCATTTCTATATAGTAATTTCGTTTGTTTTCTTACGTTGTTTGTGATTACGAGTGTATCTTTCACATTTAAGCATTACCGCTTAATGTATGGGATCGGACCTTAAGTGTGAGCCAATATTTATTTTTCAGATGCGAACTTCTTATTCGTCAGCAATGGGACAGATGTTCTAAAGATAGACCGGGAAACGAAAACGTTTGAATCCTTATATCACCAGGTAAGAAATCGTCAGACGCTCTGGGAAGCTCAGCACTTGTTCATTTTACCTGCTTGTTGAAAGACACGTGAAAATGTACTTTTCAACCAATGTAATTTATTAAGTTTTAAAGTTGACGTGAGTTGTTGAAAGACACGTGAAAATATACTTTTCAACCAAAGTAATTTCTTGAGTTTTAAAGTTTACGTGGCTTGTTGAAAGACACGTGAAAATGTACTTTTCAAACCAAAAGTAATTTCTTAAGTTATAAAGTTGACGTGGGTTTATCTTTTTTTATTTTGTACGCGTACATGAAAACAAATAAGTAAATTTATCAGTCGAATATACACATTGAACAAGCCAGTCATTCACTCAGTCATTCTTTCTTTCGAAATTATAAGCATTGACCTGTCGGACATAATCTTGTATGGTCACTACTTACCATTGTTTTGTTTCTTTCCTGTTTACTCTTTGATCACTTAATGATATGGATTTATGTATGCGCGCGCGCGTGCGTGATTGTGTGTGTTCATTGTATGCTTTATACTTTTCTTGAAATGCATAGTGCAGTCTGAATTTTATAAAACTACAAACAAAATTTTTTTGAATTATTGTTTTTACAAAAATGTATTGTTTGTATCTTTCTCAGTCAGTTACACTCCAGTGAACATATCTCCAATGTCTGGCTGCTAAAGCGCCTGTCTTTTATGAGCACAATTGTTACTGACTTGAAAATAATGGTATTCGATTGGTCCAGGTATAGCATATAACCCTCTTTCAAACACCATCGCAACAACACTGGAACGGTGAACAGCTTCGATTGCTGTATATTACATTTTTGTCCGTTAACATCTCGTGTTAATTCCCCGACTACCGATAACGTCACATGTCCTTTTAGCACAGCCACTGTCACCCCTTACATTCTATTCTATACTCTACCCATGACGTCATTCGTTATTCTCCACGGTTTCTTCAGCAAGGACACTATCTATTGTTGGGTTATTTTTTTCTTAATTCTTTTCCATCTATGACGTCTTTCGTTTTTTTTTCAACGCGTTCTCCAGCACTGTATATCTCATCTTTCTAAGGTGAAATTAGCCATTGACTGGTAATTTCACTCTTCGGCTTTGTGTGCAGGCCCCCCTCCCCATTGCGCTGGCATGACTTCATTCGTTATTTTCCATTGTTTCTCTAACTCTGAGAATTCGTGGATATCCTCGCTTTTCTCCTGCATTAAAATCAATATTTTGTCGATAATTTTAATCTCCAGCACATTAGTACCCTCCCTCTCCCTCTCTCTCTCTCTCCCTCTCTCTGTCTCTCTCTCTCTCTCCCTCTTTCTGTCTCTCTCTCTCTCTCTCTCACACACACACACACACACACACACACACTTATTGGAGCAAAGACGTGAGCGCGCACATATATACTTACTCACATATTTGCGCATGCGCACACATAGGTCTTACTGTCATTCACAACGTCATTTGTTTTATGTTGCTTCTCTTAGCACTGTGAGCAATCTAGTCGCCTTTTCTCTGGTAAAACCAGTCCTCTTATTTGTAGTTGGAAGTCCCAACATTTTACTCCAGTTTTACATCAGTACTCTACCTCACACCTCTTCCCTTCCCAGCTTGTTCCATCCTAAGTGTACTTTATTTCAATTGCTTACTTGGATAATATTTTATTTGTGGTATTACCTGGGTGTTTGAAACCGCGATTATCGTGTCATACATACAACATTATGATGGGCGACATATCACTCCATCGATGCCCCGCCACCCGGATTATAAATTGCTCTAATAAGTCATAGTTCTCATCTACCCACGGTAGGTGGCAGGAATCGAGGTGCTGAGTCTTCCAATTTCAATTAATTTCAAAACACCCGCATCATTTACAAATATATATCTTTATATATATATATTTGTAACAATTTCTCCCTTCTTCTGAAAAGTAGAACATGTGTTCAGCAAAATGGCTCTCATTAAAGGTGCAATGCTTGCCGAAAATAGACACCTATTTAAGAACATATTCAAATAAATTACTTGCCGAGCAATTCAAATTTCACAGGCATGTCTACACGTCCTTTAATCATCTTTTAACATGCCAAATCAATGATTAAACTTATGAGTCACATTCTCCAAATGCCTTCTTATTTCTAAAAAGGATCACGTGATCAAGTGTTACATGCAAGATGTCTTTCCTTGATTTTATTCAAAGGGAGAATTATTTCCTACCACCTCCGGACTAGAAAAGCTCAAACATTTGGATGAAGAAATAGTTCGATACATACTTTCTATCACATTCGATTAGCACAAATTATTCAGCATCAGTTTATACAGATATAATTTGAACTATTTCATCTGTGGTTACGTGAACACTGTAGTAAACGCTTGATTCGTGCGACGGTTGTCAACAGATCACGATTTGTACGCAAAACAATATTTCTGCCAAACAGCAAGCAATGGGCGGGACGTTTTCAGCACTACACTGGCTATCCACTTAACTGAAATATGTAAATTGCGGTTTCATTTATTCTAGTAGATAGCGGAGTTACAGTTACAATTGTTACTCGAATGAGAAAGAAATATGCTACATTCTTTCTCAACTTCATTGTTTGAGTGCGTCATTTTTGAGGGCAAAAAATTTCATAGCTTTGAACTGCGCGACATAATGACATATTGGGGTAAAGTCGAAAAACAATGAAAATTAAATAAAAAGTACTAACAAGTAAGTAGGCAGTAATTAACACAAGAAAATTATTTTCAGTACATCTGCTATTTATAACGTTCGATTAGTGCAGACAGTGCCTGTAATATAAGAACGCGATTAATTCTAGAAACGTAAGATGTAGTTATTTTCTATCTTTAAAAAAAATTTTCAAACTTTGCTTAGGCTTCTGTACATAGCGATACTAGCACTGACTACGAAACACGAACATACACACACACACACACAAACACACAATTTCATTGTGGTAAGGTCATTCAGGTGCACGGCCAACGCGGCCGATCAAGCGTTTGTAACGTGTGAGTCAGCGCTTCCCTGTACGTGTACCATTCCGGCTAAATGATGTACTGAATCCCCTCCTGTGCGTGCGTGCGTGAACTTACAGTGCATCTATTTAAAGGGCATCCGTGGTTGTTGTGTTTTTTCCCACTTCTATTGCCGAACTACTTTAAAGTATCTTCCGTTTAACCGATATTATCATATAGTTCTGACGTCTTTCATTTAACCGACGTGGTTCTGACATCTTCTGTTAACGGGCATGGTTCTGACATCTTCCGTTTACAGGCGTGGTTCTGACGTCTTCCGTTTTAACCGACGTGGTTCTGAAATCTTCCGTTTAACCGACACGGTTCTGACATTCTTCCGCTAAACCGATGTGGTCCCGACATTTTCCTTTAACCGACTTGGAACTTGGACATCTTCCGTTTAACCGACGTGTTCGGACAACTTGCTTCGCGATCTGCAGTTAACTTTTGCTCTGGAACTGCCTGAACGTCCCGATCCTCTAGCCCGGCCTTGCTGAGTCATCGTACTTAATTTGCCATATGGCACTGTTGTTCCCGCGACCAGTGTTAATTAGGGCGTAATCATTTCGCCAATGAAATTGTCTGATGAAAAACTGAGGCCACGGCATGGTAAGAAGTTGTCTTCACTGCTTGCATGTACAACCGAATGTCGTCCGAAGTTCGCAACTGTCGAAAATGAAAAGACAGAAATAGAAATAAAATTTATACTTTCAGTTAACTGGCTCTGTGATTGTTTTAGGTGGTCATAATAAACAATTTATTAGCACGACGGAAAGCTGGATATGTACCCTCTTCAAGTAATGTAGTTTCATATCTCTTCCCCTCCACCCTCACCCCCCCCCCCGCCCAGTCGTCACTGATTTCGCGGACAGGCGTTTACATGAATGCAATCGTCCATAGGTTTGCGTTCTTGCTTGCAAGTCCCTTTTTTTTTTTAACAACAACAAAAAAAAACACCCACCAAAACAATATTTCTTTGTTTAGGCATTTGCCAGATATTTTAAAATTCATTTTTAATTTGTTGGATGAGTTAGTAGATTTTTTTCAAGTTTGTGTTTATTAATATTTTAAAAAATTTATTCTGGTATGTCCAGAATTTTATTTTAACTAGTCGAATAATTTCGCGACTTTTTCTTGTTTGTTTATTTGTTTAAATATTTATTCATTCTGGATTTGCCAGATTAAAACATATAATTTGTTTTATTTTGACAATAATTTTCTATCTTTTTTTCTGGGGTAGCTAGTTTTTTTTAATGATTATTTTAATCTGTTGGAGGAGTGAGTGATATTTTTTTGTTTATTTAATTCGATATTTATTTACTTGGTTTGTTTTGTTTAATCATTTATTTAGTTGTTATTTTAAAAAATCTAATTGAGTAGTTCGTTTTCTTGGCATTTTACTACCTGTTTAGTTCTTCGTTTGTATTATTTCATTATTTCATTATTTTTAATATTTAGTTTTTTATTATTGTATTATTTTATTTAATTATTTAATTATTTGTTTTGTTTTATTATTTAATTATTTGTTTTGTTTTATTATTTAATTATTTGTATTATTTTATTATTTAATTATTTGTTTTATTTTAATTATTTATATTATTTTAATATTTTTTAATATTTTATTATTTGTATTATTTTAATATTTTTTAATTTAATTATTTTTAATTTAATTATTTTTTTAAAATTTATTATTTAATTATTTGTATTATTTAATTATTTGATTTATTTTATTATTTGTATTGTTGTATTATTCGTATTTCATAGTAATTTATTTATTTATTTTTGTTTCTGTTTTGATGGCATTTCAGGACGGTGGGAGAATAGTGGGATTAACGGCCGATATCGATGACGGGATACTTTTCTGGTCAGATGTCAGTCCGAAGTATCGCGCCATTTACAGGACATGGCTGGACACGAGCAGCATACAGATCGTCCTGCAAGGTATGCTGATATCTACTGCGTTAAGTTTACCTTTCGCTCTGCATCCACCTAGTGCTTGTAAGCAGTCGTGCAAAGACGCTTCATTGTGAACAGGAAAAGATGGCAGTCTCTTCAAACAGAAATAATAATCAAATAGTTATGGTAATCTCCCAAAGCTGTTCACAGAATTATTATAGCAGCTCAAGATTCATTCCGAACCCTAGGACTGCGCTGAACTGCTTGTAGTCTTATATCAATAGGGTGCTGGGGAGTCACAGAGTTCAGTACCCACGTGTTTCCCCTTTCAATATATATTTCAAGAGTATCAGCTTTCGCGAGGCCAGTCTGGCAACATCCGCAGCAGCTCAAGCCAAACGCTTCCTCTGCATCAATGGCACTGTAGTATATCCCGGCAATTAGCCAGTCTAAACGAAGTCTGGCGATGAGATAATGTCGGTGTGTTTGTATTTCGCTTGTCTGCATTCAGAATGGCTCAGCATCATTATAAATCTGCTGATAATTTAATGAGGATCTCGGTATTTTTATATATGCGTGCCTAAACCTATTCACTTTTATATCGTAACGGGGATAGTACTACATGACTGTGTTAATATATATGGGTCGTAGTGAAAAACAAGTTGCTCATGTACTCATGAAATATTTAAGTCTACGTCTCATTACATACTTTTTGTGTAAGGTTCTTTCTGGCTATAAAATAACATTTTTGTATACTAGTAGACCTTTGTGTAAGGTTCTTTCTGGCTCTAAAATAACATTTTTGTATACTAGTAGACCTTTGAAGGATGTCACGTGAATTTGACGGACAGTTTCATATTTCCATTCAATCTGATCTTCAGAATGAAACAATTTACAAGGTCCGTCTGTCCGGCTAGCCTCTCATCTTTTCTGAGAGTCTAGTTTGTGTGGCTGTCTTTCAAGATTCATACATGCGTGAGTATGTTTGTGCATGTGTGTGTGTTCCTGAATGAAATAGAAACATAACAGCAGAGAGGTGAAAGTTCATTGTCTTCAAGAACAAAAGGGCGAGTCAAGTATGACATAGTTTCCACGTTTTGCGTACTTAGAACACGTGACTTTAGGGTGCCGGCTCTTTCCTTTAGAACGTGTACCCACTTCAGCATTCATTTATTCTTACTCTTCGGTTTTGTCCAGCAGTACAGTGAGTTATAGGCGTGTAGACAGATGAATGGACGGAAGACATGGTGATAGAGTATGTGTTGTCTGCCCTTTCCAAACAAACAACTTCGCAGTGAGTACTTAGCGCTCACTATGATGTACGCTAACTAGTGTAACGTCCGTCAAAAGGGACGGTGGGGCTGGTTCCTTGTGCTACGATCTGTCCGCCATGGACCCTTTGGAAGACAGGATTTCCCAGCAGTACCGCTGGCGCGAAACTTAGCAGTTGTATCTGACTTTGCGCACTTTTTTCTCCTCGCCTGGCAGTCTTTCCAGAATTAAAATGCTATCTAAAATTATCTTTAGTTATGTCGGTTTTTTATTTTTTGGTTTATATTTAGTGTCTTAAGCAGTTAGTGTGAAGATTTTGTTATGTATTTTAGGCGTCAATAATATAAAGCGCTTAAATCTGTTTAAGAACAATCGCTGTAATACGTTGTTAAAAGCGCTAAGTGTTGTCAAGGAACAAGCGCTGTGGTACGTTGTTAAAAGCGCTAAGTGTTGTCAAGGAACAAGCGCTGTCATACGTTGTTAAAAGCGCTAAGTGTTGTCAAGGAACAAGCGCTGTAGTACGTTGTTAAAAGCGCTAAGTGTTGTCAAGGAACAAGCGCTGTCATACGTTGTTAAAAGCGCTAAGTGTTGTCTTAGAACAAGCGCTGTAGTATGCCATCAGCGTAGTTATTGTTAAAAGTGCACTTGCGTCTGTTTGTTTAATCAGTGAAAGTTGGAAACACTTTGGAAGTTTTTTTTCTCATTTTTGATATATCATTTTTTCCTAAGTAATACAAGTATGCCTCTTGCAACTTGATTTCAGGATGACTTTGTTCTTCTTCTATAACGCATCTTTTGCGGTGTATTCAATTTTGAAGTAATTTATTTCTCTTAGTGCATACGCACTACAGGAGAAAGTATATATATATGCTCTAGCATCCTATATCGTCTGCTCTCCTGCAGTGTGCACACGAGAGTAAATTACATGTCTTGTGCTCGTACGCTAACACAGATAGATAGATAGTTAGATAGTTAGATAGATAGATGGGTTTGGGCGGACGGACGGATAGATAGATAGATAGATAGATAGATAGATAGATAGATAGAACTGTAATTTGTCTATTCGGCTAGTAAGGTGTTTTTGTTCAGTACGTATCCTGCGACCCCCTCATTTAGTCTGGTAGTGGTACAGTTCGCGCAGTCTTTGCTTGAATCGTGATGTTAAATGAAAGCAAATCGCCATTTATCAGCGTGAGTCACAGAGAGGGCGAGCTATAAATAGAAGCCTTCGCCATGTTTCACTCTGAAAACGACAGAAACCTGACCACTGTCAAGGCACCTGCGCGGTCTAAAATCCTTTCTCTGGTTTTCTAAGCCGTCATTTGCTGTTTGTCGTCTGCTAGTCTGCTCTTATCGATTCATTTTGTTCTTCCCTTATCAGATGCAAAAATAAAATGGGTGTGCGGCCTGTCAGAAACTGAAGATACCACTGACTTATTTCGCTATTATTTCGCCTCTGGTAGTAATTTCAGTGACTGCTCGATTTCCGTTAATATTGCATATTAGCAATTAACTTTTATCGCTTTATGTTTAAAAACAATAATTCTAGCCAAAGTATATATTCTTTTCCTACCTGTTTTGTCTATTTTTTGTAATATGTATTATGAATAGAAAAGAGTCTAATCATTTAAATTAAATAATTAAAATACATTTTATGCATTGTATAAAACAAGAGAAATCCCATTAAAATATGTATTCTATTCTGAAAGGCAGTTTTAAATGAAAGTGTTTGCATTAAAAATCTTGTTTATTTGCTATTATTTTTTAAGTGGGTCACGTTGTGAACGGCAAGAATCACGCTCTCGTTGAATATTATGCAAATTATTACGTAATACGCCGTCATCGTGTTGTGATGTAAACTAAGCATCTTGCCTGACTTTTAGCACTTTACCTTGCCTATCCGTTAACATAGAGTGAGGTAAATTTCACTCTTATTTGAATATTATATAACTTGTAATGCGACATCTTGCATGACTTAACATTCTAAGCATAACACCTAGCATGACTTAACACTATAAGGCTTTGTATAAGCATAACACCTAGCATGACTTAACACTCTAAGCATAACACCTAGCATGACTTAACACTCTCAGCAGAGCATCTAGCATGACTTAACACTCTAAGCATAACGCCTAGCATGACTTAACACTCTAAGATTAACATCCAGCATGACTTAACACTCTAACAGTATAACATCTAGCATGTCTTAACACTCTGCAAGCACCATAACGACAGCGTTTGCCTAAAAATAATTTTAAAATCTACTAATGTAAAATACTATATATATGTGCTGTTTTTGCTTTTCTTGCGTAATTTTCTGCCCCTGTTACTGCGATTCGATGCAAGTGACATCTTACGTCATCATTCCGCAACATTTCCCACCTAGCACTGAGTCTTGATGCCATCTCTGGCATCATTCCCAGAAGATCTTCGATAGCACCCGCAGAATACCAGGGGTGGTAAAACTTTGTTCTGCGCTTCAAACAGAATTATAGCATTTGAAAGAGAAAAGAAAATTACACGAGAACTGAGACTGACAGAGGGGATCTTTTTCTTTTTTACTTTTCTTGAGTTATACATAATTATCCTTCCAAACACAGTGCTAGTTATTTTGGTGCATTCTTGTTTGCTTTTCGTTGCTAGCTACTCTTTGCCGGAATCTTAAACTCAAATATCTTGCATGGAACTATATATTTTTCGCCAAGAAAACAATGCAGCAACATAATGCTCATTATAATTTAAAACAAAAATGTGCTTCCAGTGAAACAAATGCACAGTGACATTTAGGACAAAAGATGTTTTCAGTGAAACAAATGCTCAAATAATTTAAGATAAAATATATGCTTCCAAAGAAAGGAATACCCAATGCTATTTAAGACAACAAGTTTTGGCAGCAAGCTCAAACAACTGCCATTTCCGAGCAAACAGAAAAACGTTCCGGGCACACAGGTAAAATATTAGAGGGAACATTGCTTACAATGAGACAAAGTTCAATATAACGTAAGACAAAAGATGAACTTTCATTGCGACAAATGCTAAATGATATTTAAGACATGCTTCCAATGAAAGAAATACGCAGTATAATTTTAAGATTTACTTATATTGAGCATGATGCTCGATGTAATTTAAGACAAGAGATATACATACAGTGAGACAGACGCTCGATGTAATTTAAGACAAGAGATATACATACAGTGAGACAGATGCTCGATGTAATTTAAGACAAGAGATATACATACAGTGAGACAGACGCTTGATGTAATTCAAGACAAGAGATAGTGAGACAGACGCTCGATGTAATTTAAGACAAGAGATATACATACAGTGAGACAGACGCTCGATGTAATTTAAGACAAGAGATATACATACAGTGAGACAGACGCTCGATGTAATTTAAGACAAGAGATATACATACAGTGAGACAGACGTTCGATGTAATTTAAGACAAGAGATATACATACAGTGAGACAGATGCTCGATGTAATTTAAGACAAGAGATATACATACAGTGAGACAGACGCTCGGTGTAATTTAAGACAAGAGATATACATACAGTGAGACAGACGCTTGATGTAATTCAAGACAAGAGATAGTGAGACAGACGCTCGATGTAATTTAAGACAAGAGATATACATACAGTGAGACAGACGCTCGATGTAATTTAAGACAAGAGATATACATACAGTGAGACAGACGTTCGATGTAATTTAAGACAAGAGATATACATACAGTGAGACAGACGCTCGATGTAATTTAAGACAAGAGATATACATACAGTGAGACAGACGCTCGGTGTAATTTAAGACAAGAGATATACATACAGTGAGACAGACGCTCGATGTAATTTAAGACAAGAGATATACATACAGTGACCCTAAGGTACTTCCCTACTTTTTTCAATACTCTCCAGTATTGTCACCGGCTGCTAATGCTCCGGGTATCGTCTTGGATGTGGGTAGGGAAGGAATGGTCAAGGTAGGGGGATTGCTCTTCCCGCGGGTGTGTGTATGTGTGTGGGGGTGGGAGGGGGTGATCCGAGAGTCTTTGATTGCAAAACAGCCTGTTGATAATAAGGGTCAGACATTTTAGCTCAAATGCTCTGGTACCTGTATAATAGGTTGAGCCCCAACCCTACCCCTGACTATAATAAATCTAACGTAAAACAAAGTCACACTGCTCGCAACTGGCAGATACAATGAGAGGCGTGCCATTTACTTAACGCACGCGTGACCTTCGCCCTATATTGAAAAGACAGACTGAAGAAATTCAATCAGGTGGAGTGTCTCTCTCACACACACGCATGCACACACACGCATGCACACACACACACACACACACACACACACACACACACACACCACACCACACCACACATCTATGTGCAGGAGAAATGTACTCTGTCTATCATCATCTATATAATTCTCCCAACTGCAGCACAGCTCGTGCCAGGCAGCGAAATAGACTTAGGCCGGAAGCTGCCATCATCCTCAGATCATCATCATCAAGGTATTATCCAATTCGTCTGGCCTTTCTTCAGCCAATGGACATAAGAAATGAGCCGTTGTTTATTTCTCAATCAAGCCGTTACACAGACGAAGGTGTATGGTGGGGGTGAGTTTGTGAATGGATAAGAAACACGGGTAAATCTTTTCTGTAACTGTTTTCATAACGGTTATTATTAAAGGTGGTTTAAAACAAACAGGGAAAATGCAACTAAAATAATATTAGTCCCTGCAACAACAAAATATTTAACAGTAAACCTCTCGTCTGCTTGGTTTTTGCCTCAGCAGTTCACTATTAAAATATGTTACAAATCTTTACCACGAGAAAAGGGTTCAAACCTTTTATAAGCTCAGAGAATGTAATACCAGATTTCAGGACACCATGCCATAACTTTTCGGCCAATCACGTGTCCTAGTTTTCATTTTATTATATACGAATCTGATTGTTCGTGCATTTGTTATATAATTTTGGTGTCTGATACCGTGTGTTAGGTCTTTATGTTTGATATGCTATGTTAACAACACTTGGAGTCTATTTAATTTTGCTTGTGTAACTGGTATTGGCTCTGATTTTTCTTTTTTCATTATTTTTATTACACACGTTACATAGGTACCAATGATATTCAAAGTCCTAAATACTGTTACATTTGCGTTTTCCTTGTACACGCACGCACACGCACACACACACACACACACACACACACACACACACACACACGCACGCACGCACGCACGCACACACACACACACACACATAATAATTAATTCCCGTGTGTGAGTGTGCATGCATGCGCATATGTAGAATTTAGCAGGCACTAACCATAACTAATTAAATTACTTAGCACCTGATCAATTTTTCTTCTCCCTAACCTTCTTCATCAGTAATCTACACCCCTTTATCAGTTCTTTGCTCCTGTACCAATCATATGCTTTGTTACCTCTCTTTTCTACCTCGCTTCACCAATCCTTTACCCCTTTATCATTTGCCCTTTAACATTTGCCCTTTATCATTTGCCCTTTAACATTTGCCCTTTATCATTTGCCCTTTATCATTTGCCCTTTAATAGTCCTCTAATCCCTTTCTCTTTCTCCTTTGCCAATATTCTGCATTCTTTCCAATTTCTCTGACTGCTAACACCTCCCACTCCTATTGTGATCTTGGGAAAGAAATCAATAGAATCACGTGTGAATTCCATTGAACACCTTCGTTGCCATGAACAGTCAGTAGCGTATTTCAGGTTACCGCAGAATGAGTTCAGAAAGAAAAAACATTTTCTGTCATCGATGTAATAAATAAAATATTTAATTATGTGACTAATTACAATGATATGTTTGTTTATATATGTGGCAGAGTAAATTTGCCTATACCTATTTCTAAACATAATAATTATATACTTGTTGCCAAAGTTAATGTGACCCGATCTTGGGCACTGCTTACATGATATTTTGTTAAGTGCCAAAGTTGCAGAAAACAACTCAGGTGGAGAATATGTTAGAACTTGATGATGCAATCCAAACCAATTCCAAGTGGATGAGCAGTTTTTCTGACTAATAATCTCACACTTGTTTATAACAACTTCATCCAATGGGAATGGAGCGAAAGTTATTTTGTTGAAGAAAATCCTATATTCTAATCACTTTGATTTTGATATAACTCATAAAGGCGATCATTAGCTAATGGCAAGTTAACTAACTGATAGAGAAAAAACGGATTTGAATTTTTCATACATGTTTACTATTGATCTATGATTTGAACTGGAGAATGCTTATGTAATTGAACCATTATTTGTAAGTTCACTAATTTGATTACGTTGTAATTATACTTATGCTGTGTGTGTGTATCGGGTTAATGAAATTGTTGCAGGATTTGTAAGTTGAAAACGTTTGTAAGAGAGAAAGGAATTCTAGAGATGAAATATGCCTCAAATTTAGTGCTGCCTTAAATTGACTTTTGCAGACAGGAGTGTGCCATTTTTGTTTTGTTTTATAACCTTGTATCCACTTCAGACCACAGTGACTACTGTACTCTACTGGATCATGTTGGTGTATGTATCCAACATTATCCTACAACCTATCAGTAAACTTGTTGCTGGAACTTGATTCCTGTGAATTCTGTTCAAGAGCCAATATGGCGAAAATTGAGGCTTGAGTTTGGTCATGAGAATTTATAAAGACTTTTTGGATTCTCTACAGTGTGCTTGTGAACGTATTGAAGATTCTGGAACAGTTGTGCCTAGAAGGGGTATGTTGGACCGTTATCTAATAAGAAAGAAAGTGACTGTTGTTTTTAAACATAAATCGATAAAAGTTATGTACAAACTCTTATCACTATAATCTCTATAACTCCATTTATGCTCTCTGATAAGAATTATCATGAGATTTACACTGACAGTTATCTGTTGAATCATGTGTTAGGATATAAGACTGTATACACATTGAAATTATTCTAACGTGGTTTCATGGAAATATTGATGTCAAGTAATCTTTTCATTTGTTATATATATATTTGATTGTTGATTTAATAAATTTATTGTAAAATGTATTAACCCTCCTACACATATTGATAATCATATTTTGGAGAGATAGTGTTTGCATGGGGGATCGCTAAATACAGATTAAAGACTGATTTATCTTCTCCTTTGGTAAGATGTTTTCCACCTTTGGAAATATTTGTTTGACGGAATGTTTGTCTATGTTGTGGAAGAGAAAAAACATTTACAGCGCCCGCTTATCCGCTAAGTGAGAGAGACGAGTGGTGTCTTGTGGAGAATTATTAATAATATAAATTAAGATTCTCATCACTTGTAATTAGTTATGGGTGATTATTAATAATAATAACCAATAACTAGGGAGGTGTTGCCATATTATCACAAGCAGGAGACTATAATTGATTTTGTTTGATTTTTACATATAAAAATTGGCTTTAGCTAGCCTTAATCATGTTGAATTGCTAATTGCTTTTGTTCTAGATGTTTTCTTTGTTAAAATAAATACTCTGTTCTTTCTTTTCTGTTTCATTTCTTAAGATGAAGCACGATTTATTTATTATACGTTATTCCAATACCGTCACTAGTCCACACCCAAACTCATAAATGTGGCGAGAACAATATGAGTCAAAGTATAATAGTGTGTGTATGTGTGAGTGTGCGTGAGAGAGAGAGTCTAATTAGTATGTGTGTATTTCATTTGTACGTATGTCTGTGATCTGTATGTGTGCATAGTTTGATCTGTGCAAGCGTGCGAACGCGTGTTTTATCTGTATGTGATTGATCTGTATGGGGTGGTCTGTGTGTTTTATGTATGCGAATGGATTGGTGAGTTTGTGATAGGGTGAATGGTTCATGGTGATAAAAAAAAAAAAATGCATTCCGTTCGATTTTTGTAATGGTCCCCCCCCTCCTCCAAATATCTATTTCAAGATAGAGAGATGTCGTCACATACCCGTTTGCAGCTGCAATTTGCCGCGGCTCAGATGACGTCGAAAACGTTTGATTGACAACAATATGCACAATTACGACAGTTGAACATAAATAGCCCATTAGATAACTGGCACTCTCCACCGGGTGCTGAACGAGTGATAGACAGCTTTTGGTCTCCGCCTTTGTCTGGACACCAAACTGCCATTTCCAGTGCGCACGATTTTCCAAATTGTGCATGACATGCAACTCTCGATAGTCGTATACGACTCGTATCCTGTGTTGGTATTTTTTGTGCGTGCAGCACCAAATTGTGCACGACATACAACTCTCGATAGTCGAATACGATTTTGTGCAGCACCCACATTAGTAATCAATACAGTAAATATTCAAACAAGTTACTAATAAATGACAGTTATACAAATAAATACATAATTAGCAAACAAGAAGCGAAAGTAAAACGACAGACAACCAAACAACAAGCATTAATTGTAAACAAATTAATTTCTTCCTTCAACTATATTGAAATTTAGTTCCATTCGTATTTCTCACTTCTTTATCCGTAATTTCGATTGTATGTGTTTGTGTCTGCAAGTGTGTACTTTGTGTGCTTACCCATTATTTTCATGTTTGTGTGTGCCTGCGTACTAAACAATCATCATTCGAGACACATACGGGACTCCTGTGTGTCTCTGATTTTATTGGAGTTCATAAGCAACGCAGTTTAATTTTCCACTATTTCAAAAGCACGGGATTTCGCATGAGAGTGCCCTCCCCTTCCCTGAATTCCTTGAAAGTATATTTCTGTTACATATGCATTCGCCAGCAATTTTCTCTGGCTAGTGACCTAGCTAGCTATCAACCGTTATACAACAAAGTCGTTTGATGGTGTGAAAGTGGCAGAAGTCAGAATTTCAATAAAATTACGTTTTACTGTGAAAGAATATCATGATTTGTACACCAGCAGAGAGACAAACCAAAGAACTGAAGACACCCCAGATTATTTACTTGTGTTTCGGAGAAGAATAAGTGACAAACATGGTTCGTTTGGTGCCTCAGTTGCTAAATGGCTGATCTTCTGTCTACTTTCACAACTATACCAGCAGTCCATAAAATGGCTGATCTTCTGTCTACCTTCACAACTCTACCAGCAGTCCATAAAATATGCTTGTGTAGGTATGCAATTCCGCCGCTGGACAAACGTGTACAGTAGCTTACATTAAATAGCTTTCGAGAAGATGGGTATGCACGTGTCCATCCAGATTTTATATTGAGCAAGTCTGCGCTATTCAAATTGTCCAATCATTTCCATATGGCTGGACGCATATCTCCTATTATGCAAGTCTACAGTAAGGTTCGACCAAGTTAAAGTGTCTAGTTAGCTCCGTGTGGTTGGACACGTATTTCCTATTTTGTAAGTCTGCAGTAAAGTATGACCAAGTTAAGAGTGTCCAGTCAGTTCCGAATGGTAGCACACGAGGGGAAAATATAACTTAACTTTGTTTTTATAAATTAAAGTTCTAAGGCTAATGCATTGTGTCGTGTAGATGTTTCCTACAGATACACTGTGTTATGTATCAGTACATTGTGTTGAACAGGTCTGTATAAATACATTGATATAAACAGGTCTGTATCAGTACATTGTGTTGAATAGGTCTGTATCAATATATTGTGTTGAACAGGTCTATATCAGTACATTTTGTTGAATAGATCTCTGTCAAGTTGATATATTGTGAGTAGGCATGTATCAAGTCAATACACTGTTCTTGTAGGTCTTTGTCAGCTACATGCATTGTGTTGTGTACGTTTGCTCTACACTCTTACATAGAGGAAAACTGTTGAATTAGTGCAATATATTTTATGGATTTATAGTACTGTAATAAAACAAATATACAGTCGATAAAATATACAATGTAGTATATATAATTATGTACTGCTTTTCTGTGTATGCTGTGTAGCTACCTCTGTGTCTTAGTCGCATCAAGCTTTTACTTTACGTAGACGATATGTGTATTCAGTACCCATATGTTGTGTAGTACTTGTCTACAAAGTCTACACACGTTTCTAGCCAACAGAGTCAGTACAACATGTTTGTCTACGTACGTTTCTAGCCAACGGAGTCAGTACAACATGTTTGTCTACGTACGTTTCTAGCCAACGGAGTCAGTATATGTTTTTCTTGGCCTGTGTTGATGAATGTGTCATGCGGTGTAGTTTAATGATGAGACAACTATCACGGAGCAAACGTCGGCCCTCTAAGAGTCTAAGTACTGCTCTCATTGTGGCGACAAGAAACTTTGTTTTCATTTTCTAAGGCACCAAAACTAAAGGCCACCACTGTCTGTGCGCTCAGAGCTGAAGGAAAGGTGGGTGTTCTCACACTCCTGGAAATAGCTGTTCAGGTGTTCCAGAGGGAATGCGGCAGGAAGTCGTTTTGGTTTTGGTTCAGATTTTTTCCCCTCGTCTTTAGACTTTGGCATTTGAGAGAGTATTTGTGTGTGCGTGCACTTGTGCTTGTTTGTGAACGCGCGAGTGCATGTTTGTTTGTGTGCATGGACGCGTGTTGCTCTGTGAGTATTCCCGCGCTAGTGTTCCGTTGGAAAGAAACGTTCATTAAATTTTTTTCTCACATAAAATTAATATTCTGATCATATGCTGAAAAATCTTCACACATACCAATTTGATAGAAATAAACTATTTATTGGTTTTTTTTTTATTTTTTATTTTTTGGAGGAGGGGGAGTTCAAATCTCGCATATATATATCGTATATAATGTTTTCAGATAAAACTTCTGTTTGATGCTTTAATTTTAAAATAAGTTATCAAAGGGCTTATTCACACGGCTACACTGTGCGAATTTCCTCACAAACTCCTCACCGCTGGGATGCTTAATTTATAAGTAGAAAAGTTAACTAGTTGCTATATGTGTCGGAGAACGTTTGAGTTTTATTTAACTGGAAATTTAATATGTCACTTGCGGTACTCTTACTTGTGCAATGCATTGATTTACAAATCACACTGCCTTGCAGTGCTGCCACCTACATCATTGCTACTCGTGCAGTGCAATAGACTTACAAATCACATTCTGCTTTTCAGTGTTATCATTCTAAACTTTGAATCTAGTGAGCATATTTTTCTTCTGCTTGATACACATATAACTTATATCCAAGAGTGGTGGACGCTTGTGCCTAGCAAAGGTCAAACTGACTAAAAATAGGAAGTGAAAGGGGCACTTCCGGGATTAATACTATTGTTTCGCGCTGGGTGGGGGAAGAGGAGGATTGCAGTCTTGACCTGAGTTCATCCTTTCTTTAAAACCCAACTAACGATAAAAATTCAATTCCCAGCAATGGATCTGACGCCAGGCGAAGACTATATTATTGGCCAGTACTCGTGTGACTGGTAAGTTTAATGATGTAGTTCACTGGCGAAGGCTCCAGACTGCATACTTAATCAGTGGGTTAGTCTGTTGTAGCACCAAAGTACGAACATAAAAATGTAGAATGGTAAGTGGCAGTCAAGACATTACGTTCAGAAAATCTATCCTTCGATCATAGTTCGGCTCGGCTCGGGTTCTGTTCTTTATAGTAATGAATGTTAGTATTGGCATATATAGACTTTACTTTCCTGTGATCACTAGCCCAGAATATTAGTGGGCATAATTATTATGCGGAGTATGAAGTGCTAAGCTGTCATATTCTTGTAGACTTAATTTTTTCCTATTCTTTACTGAAAGTTGTAAACTAGCTTTGATTTGCTCTTGTGAACTCACTGAATACAGGTAACGTGCACTGTCACCATACTTATCGACATGATCTTATTGATAATAGATAGATAGATAGATAGATAGATAGATAGATAGATAGATAGATAGATAGATAGATACATACATACATACATACATACATAGATTACAAAACAAAAAAATATGTCTATTTAAAGTAATATATAGGAATGTTTGTACTTGTAATCTGTCTAGAATCATTGCTCGATACTCTTCCAAATATTGTACCAGACATCGTCAACGTGACCTTTGTCCTGCATTCCTCGACTATTTTCTCTCTCTACGTCACACTTTCCCAAAACTCGTTCGATTAAGGACTTTACATTTGTATACATTATTATCACCCAGGAATTGTATCAAACTCAAGGAACGGCGCGATTTACACTAGACTGCGAATTGAAAGATCTGTGGGTGCTCTTGGAAATCCTTATGACGTAATCGTATTTGTCCAATGGGCTGTGTAATGCAGATGCGACATATAGTGGCCATCCCTCAATCATTTTGACGGGTCAAATATTAATCCATACTTTTTTCTTAAGGAATACAGTATGTCTGCAATTTTGCATGCTGACCAATCAAAAACAAACATACAGATATTCTTTTTTAAAAAAATTCCGATATCGAGTCCATGCTTTTGTATGTACGAATCTTTTTGCGTGATTACATGTGTGTGTGTGTGTGTGTGTGTGTGTGTGTGTGTGTGTGTGTGTGTGTGTGCGCGTGCGTGTGTGTGTGTATGTGTGTGTGTAGGAATGTTTTATGTATTCAAAGCTTCTTTTATGTATGTGTGTGTATATTCGTGTGCTCGCGAGTGTGTTTTCAAACTTTAAAAAAATTCGCTGCTTTTCGTCGCGAATAAAACTGAATTGTGCACGCTCAGTCTGTATTCTTTAACATGTTCCACTTAAATGCCAGGAAACAAAGATCTCTGTTAACACCCCCATCAGTGCTAAGTCACACTAGTCCACGATGTCACCCCATTTCTTTAGTCTTCCCGAACTTCCTCACTGACTGCTTCTAATCCTGTGCACCTGTTTGACGTCACATACGTGCGTACTCGTGCACGAAGCCTGTGTGCTTATCGTCATAAGCACGCATTATTTCAGCATTTCGAAAGGGAAAGATAACTGTACGTACCGCATTCGTGTCTTATCAGGGTCCATCTACCTGAAATTTTTTCTTTGATTGTTGAAGTGAGACACAAGACCGTGGTGATATATTAGCAGAGGTCTCAGAACATCTATTTGTATCAGTAAGAATAGCATGACTCTTTTCTGTCAGCGTGTTCAGTCTATTCAGTTATAAAATTTGTTTTATAAGTTTCTCATTATTAAATCCAGTCATTAGTTGTATAATTTTCACTTGGTATTTATTTTGTTAGATTATAATTAGTTTTCTGATGAAGTCTAAACTAATCGTTATATTGTATATATTTTTGTATAATTATTATAAATTCCTTGACTTCTGTAAGTTTAGCGCTTTATTGAGTCTTACTGATCAGCAATTCATTGTTAGTATTTGCGTTTTAAATGATTGTATATGTATCTTGAATTATTAATAGAACAATGAGGAGGAAAACATGTATCTCTCATTCTCTTTCCCTTACTCTCTCTCCCAACTCACACACACACACACACACACACACACACACACACACACACACACACACACACACACACACACAGAGTGTAAGAGAAGTGCATGCATGATTTATAGCAATGGACAGTTTATTATAATCTCAACTATATTCAATAATTAGCTAACATTATGACATGACGCACATGCTAATTTTAACTGTACAATTAAAATTTCATTAAAAGTTAGTTTTCAATTCTAATCTTCTGATCTTTTAATTTAAAGTTATATTTCTCTTTCTTTCTTAAGTTAAGTTTTAAGATTTCATACAGATTTATTTTTTTCCAAAAAAAAATTTATTATTTGATTTTTAAACTGATAATCCCTGGAAATAACAGAATTTTATAATTCTACTGGTTCAAAAAAGTTATTTGATAGAGTAATAACAAAATTGGTTAACAGAGAGTGTAGAAGATTTCCATAGTATTTTAACATTATTGTGCATGTCTGTTTGTGTGTGAATGAATATGTGATGTGTGACAGTATGTAGCCTATATATGGAATCTCCTGGTTCACTGATTATAGACTGCTACAACCATGGTAGACGGGAGAAGTATCTATCACAGTGGTGTAAGAGTAAGGAATACAATGCACTCTGTTGATGTATGGTGGTAAGGTATGCTGACTACATCGAGCAATTTCTGATACAAGGAAGTTACTGGAAATTGCTACAATTGTTGTTCTGCTTGAGGGAGCTATTACAGCAAGGTGCCAGATTAACCTTGAGAGAATAGCAGCAAATCAGTGTTCTACAATGTGAGGAGGGAAACATGGAATTGACCTGAACAATAACTTGTAACTTTGTTACAAAATCATGCAAAGACTATAGAGACAGTGCCTAAACCAGGTTATGTATAAACTATTATCCCTTATCTCTAATAACTCCATTTCTAATCTCTGATAAGAACTATCACATGATTTGTATTGACTCTAATCTATTAAAATGTGTGTTAGGATCGAAATATTGATGTCAAGAAATCTTTTTCATTGTATTCGCTATATGTATATTTGATTGTTGATTTTATAAATTTATTGACCTTCTTGCACATATTGATAACATTATGTTGGATAAGAAAGTGGATGGATGGGGGCTTACTAAATATAGATTAAAGACTGATTTGTCTTCTCCTTTAATAAGACGTTTTCCACCTATAGAAAGATTTCGTGACAGTAAATGTTTGTCTTTAATGTTGTGGAAGAGAGGAAACGTTTACAGTGCCCGCATATCCGCCAAGGGAGAGAGACGAGTGGTGACTGCTGGAGAATTATTTAATAAAATAAATTAAGATTCTCATTTGCAATTAGTTATGTTCGATTGATTAATTAATTATTATTAATAATAATAACCATTAATTACGTTGGCGATATACTGTCTATATATGTGTAGCTGTGTAGCTCTGGCTGTGAGCGTCATTGAGAGAATCATGGTGTGTGTGTGTGTGTGTGTGTGTGTGTGTGTGTGTGTGTGTGTGTGTGTGTGTGTGTGTATGTGTGTGTGTGTGTGTGTTTATAGCTGTATATGTTTTTGTATGCATAATATTTATGTGTTTGAGTCCATGTGTTTCTTGGCGCCTGTGAACGCAAGGAAGGTGGACGTCCGAGGTTCGCTTGGGGATTTTGGGGGTGGGTGGGTGAAAAATACTTAAGATCTTTTATTAACAGACATGGGCTGAACTCTAGCTTTCCACTTCCTAGTGATATTTAATGTGCGTGCGTCAGGAACTTGCGAGTCAGCCATATTATCTTCCCTCATCCTGTGCACTGGTAACAAAAAAAAAACAAAAGGAAGAAACCATAGTAGCAAACAAGCTGTCAGTCGAAAAACGTCACGAAATTATTTCCGGTCCATGCCAGAGTACATGTGTCCGTGTGCGTCTGTGTGTGTGTGTGTGTGTGTGTGTGTGTGTGTGTGTGTGTGTCTCTCTCTCTCTCTCTCTGTGACTGTGTCTGTGTGTTTCCTGAAATATTTCCTTTTCCCATTTTTTAAAGTTTAATAAAATTATATTGGCGCATGTAGGTCGTATAATTCAAATATATATTTTTTGTTTTTCTTATTTTTCGCATCCTCAAAGTGCGGGGGTTGGGGTGGACGGATGGGGAATGGAGGTCTAATGAGTCTGAATGCCATTATATTTCTTCAAAATGTCAAAGATAACGTTCAGAACACCTGTTGCACAGCGGGGTGGACTTTAAGCACAACTATCACTGCGCTTTCTTAAAAGTAGATTTTAATTACGCAGGAAAGTTAACCATACTGTTACGCCCGCAGTCACGTGCTTTAGAATGTTATTACCGTGAGATGTGTCCTCATGCAAGACACTGCTCTGAGTAAGCTGTGCAATTAGTTTATAGTATGTCGTCCTTACTAGTTCTGCAATGTTTAAAATATTTTATTTTAATACATTACGTAGATGTAGACCAATATACATGATAGGCAAGAAGATCCAAGTTTTAATTCATGTGTGTGTGTGTGTGTTTGCGTGTATGTGTGCATATGACTATTTGTATGCATGCCTTTATTTGTATGTGTACATGCATGTATAAACGAGCGTGTGTATCTTTCTTGCGTGGGAATATATATATGAGTGTAGTTATGCATGCTTATAGGACGTCTGCAAGACAGCATGTGTATATGTATCTGAGTGTGAGTGTATGTGTGTCTGTGTGTGAGCGTGTAATCTCGTTACTATGGGTTCATCAACTTGATACACTCAGTAAGCAATGGGTTCCTAAAAAAAAATGGGTGCTCAAAGTATGAACCCATTTTTTTAACGATTGGAATTAGTATAAAATGGGTCCATGAGGCACCAGAATTAATTTCAGACAAGTCACCCAAAATCCCAATTTTTTTAGTCGTGTGTGAAATGTCGCATACACACTTTGGTGTGTGTCGAATCAGTTTTTGCAAGGTTGTGTGTGAAGACCATTTGGAGCATGCGCAGTACCCATTTGACGTACGTCATAAAACCACATGACGCGATATAATATGGCGCCTCACTTTGTGCTTGGAATGTTTCGGTAAGTAAATAAATCTTGTTCTTGCATTATTTAATTTCTTATAATTTATTTATGTAAATTACTAATTTTCAATGATGATAACCTATTAAAAGATATCATATTAAAAGATTTGCCGATTATTGATGAAGTAGCTTTGGAGCACATTCGACCTATTGCGCATGCTCAAACGTCGAGCAGTTCGGTTGCCTGGCGTGCCTTAGCAACGACATATCGGACAGCGAAAAGCAGATCGAACTCATTCATAACAATCATTGTAATTTTTTTGCTTGTAAGTGTTTATCTCAAGATCGAAGCCTAGCATTTACTTGTGGCGTGAACGAGTGAAACAATGTAAGCGAGCAACTAAAGAAATGAACAATTTAAATGTACGATGTTCAACAAGATTTGCACATGCAGACGAAACAAAATTATATTTAATAAATAAATAAAGTTGAATGCATGAATATATGGAAGCAGTTAACTAAAGAAGATAAATTAATATTAAAATTATTCGATGATAAAATACTTTTATAAAGGTTGGAGATATTTAATTTAGTAGTATCAATATTAGTCCTACTTCAGCCGAATGTAACTAGTACATGTATCAAGATCTAGCCAGACTTGTCTCAAAGAAAACAATCATATAATTAAAAAAATAAGTAAGAACAAAAAAATAATTAATGATTCCACTAGGCGAAATTATATTATAGAAAAATATTACATTTGTGATATTATTTACAAAGATGATGTAATACATCATATACATAATACTTGAACCATATGATTACAACATACATTTAAGCTGCAATTCCAGAACTACTTGTACTTTGTTTAAGGGTCAAATTTTGGATTGTGGGTATGTTTATTATATTATATAGTATATTACTGAAAGTCTGTTACCACCTTAATTTACCATGGCAAAGAAATGAGAAATTAAAATATTCATTTGATTTATATTTATTGACTTGGCTAGCATACAAACAACCTAATAAATTATGAGCATCTCTCACAAATTAAATTTATTATATGCCTATTCGTATGGACTGCAAGCACAACACAATTTTTGCTCAAGATTAAATTTATTCTGTTGGCAATATGAAAGTAATTTTTTTAACTTAAAATGTGTTGTGATAATAATTTTGTTAATTACTACTAAACAGTCATGTTTAAAAGTAAATACTTGTTTTTTATAATTAAACATAGTTAAAGTTTTAAAAACATATTTAAAATGTTATCTCAAATTAAGAATAAAGATGTAATTAGTATGTGTTTACAGTTCACATATTGTACTGTAAACATTTTAGTGTGCCAACTTATAGTCTGAAGTGCAGATTGAAAAGAGGGGATTTATTTTAACCAAAGTTTTAACATTGATCAAACTGCTACAACTTCACTCTATGCTAGGTCCTGCAGTGGAGATTAAATGCATAGGTCATTGTCACAGTCTGATAAAATTGTCCGACTTCGTGACCCACTTGCCTTGTTTACTTCAAATTCGAATATTTGAAACCCTTGGCCCTTTGTTCAAAGCTTCCTTTTTCTAGGTGCTTCTAGAACAGGTCAAGATGTTATGTAACTTTAGGACCATTGTCCAGTTCTCGAACCAACCACATGCTTTGCGAACAGTCACGTGATACGCAATATACCTTTCTATATATGTACCCACACGCTTCCGCTCCCTCACTTCGAGCACATTTTAGCTAATTCCATCAGCTTACTCGGGTCGTGAGAGGCAGCCGGCGCCATAGAGAATCAAGGTACCCTTCGACTTCTCTCAAAGGTATCATTTTATTTAATAGTATTTGCCTATGTATTGTTTAAGTATGTATTTGTGCCATGTATTATATGATTTCCATATACACTTGAGCATGGTTCAGAGAAATAGCTGAAAACCTATATGTTACGGAATATAAATTTATTGTAACCATTTTCCCATTTCTGTACTTTAATTTATATTGTTTTAATTCACTAAGAGCCAGAATGCTGCGCTCGATATGAATTCTTCATGTAATTCAATTATTGCGTGTAATTTAAATTGTAAATTGTGAAGCGCTCTGTCGGCTTGAATTACCCCTTGTATGAACATTAATTTAACGTTGTATCTATTTTATTGCTTCATACGTCATGACTGTTAAATGGAACACATGTGAGACGATTATATTTTTTCTAAAATTTAATTGTAAGCGACGCGAGGTCGAAACTCTTTGTTCAGCGCATTTAATTGAGCCATGCCTAGGTAGGACCTGTTAGGTTGAGAATTATATCCAAACACGTTGCATCCACAGGTCGGCTCATGGTTCATGTTCACCCATGCCTCACCTGCATTAGCTTATTGGTGTAAGCGTGTCGAAATCCACTCTGAGGGCCATGCTGCAAAAATTCCAGTTCCTAGCCACTAACAAAGGGACATCATTCCTTATGCACCACGTGTGTCGTTAAAGGGGGACTGAGGGAACGAATCAGCATGACTGAGTGTTGAGACCAAGGATACAAGAATAGAGCTAAGTGCAAGATCAAGTGTACAGATCTCAAAGGAACACTTTTCTGGCAATTTAGATTGACAAAAATCAGGCATAGGCGCGTAAAGACAGAGTGAAGACTATTCGCGTTGCATTCGATTTATTGTTAATTTGTTAAACTTTATTAAATCTTATTTTCTTTGTTAATACCTCTTAGTAGTTGATTTCTATGCACAATAGACCAATTAGATTAATTCTTAGATTTGAATGGGGGCGGATGAGCAGAAAGATTGATGACGAGTGCATATTAATTTAGAGGGATTTAACTGTTTTCAAATCTAGCTAAAAGTTCGCAGTTTATTAGTCTGTAAAATTGTCGTCTGAACTACAAGACGCACTTTTAATTAGTCAGATAATAAATTGAGCAACCAGTCTGCGTAGAATATGAGAGGAAGAATTAATTATATTTAAAGTCTTTTAATTATTCTGAGCAGGGTCTTTAAATAAATACTGGAAACGTAACAAGTGGGGGTCGTCGCGGGATTGATATGTATTAAATTGTAAATTGTAACATTTTTATACATAGGGCGCATCATAACCTAGAAACGAACGAACGAACAGAATTGCCAATTGTTCTTTTGATTTTTGTATCACTGATTTTCTTTGCTTTTGTTGTGACATGTGCATGTATTCTTTTGCAGAGTAGCGTGCATGTTAGTTAATGTTGATATATTTAAGCGTAGTTAAATATGTCATGTTAGCTATTGAATGATTTATTTAGTATTGTGTTACTGAGTACTTCATTGTGAGGAGTCGAAGGTTATACCGCCAGCTAGGAGAGTTATCGGTAGTAACAGACTTCGGACTATTATATTTAGGGTGCTAGATATAATGTGTAATGTTGTATGGTAGGAGCCGTGACATTACGAAAGCCTTGGAACAGCGGACACTGTGACAAGCAGGTGAAACGTGTAAGAGTTAACGCGCAATTTATTTCGGAAGGTGTTCTGAGTAAATTAAATAATTTGTAAGGTTGTAGCCTAAAAGTTATTTTCGGGATAAGCGGAGTTATCGCCGACGGTTAAAACACACAATTCACGAGATACATTTTTATTGTAGCCAGCGCGCTAAGACAGTAAAATGGATCGCAAACAGGTTATCGAAGACCTGAAAGAAACCGGTATCATGATAGGATATCAGGGTGACGAACTGACTAGCTACATTAAAACTGAGCTAGAGAAAGCGGAAAAAGCAGAAAAGGAGAGACAAGAGATAGAAAGGGAAGAACGGTTAGCTGCCCGCGAAGCCAAAAAATTAGAGGCTGAAAGACTAGCCGACATCGAAACAAAACGTATCGCAGCGGATACAGAAGCCAAACGCATCGCGGCAGACGCGGAAATAAAACGGTTAGAATGGGAAGTAAAGAAACTAGAAGTTACTAATCCAAACCGTGACCGCAGAAGCAGTGGTGATTCGCGTTCTAGCGATGGAAATAATCACAGTAGAATTGAAAATATCATTCCAAAGATAAATATGGTCCCATTTGATGAGAACAAAGATCAAATAGACGCGTATTTAAAAACGTTTGAAAAGTTAGCCAGAGCAACAAACATTCCAGCGGAACATTGGGCGATAAATTTATCGGGGTTATTGCAGGGCAGTGCGAAAAACGAGTTCAATAAGCTTAGCGATTCTGAGTCAGATAATTACGACACAGTCAAGGCCGCATTATTGAAACGTTACAAACTCACAGCAGATACATACCGACGTAAGTTTAAACAGGCCACTAAAGCCAGTTCAGAGACGCACGCACAGTACATACGACGCGTAGCTGACTTGTTCCAAAGATGGATAGATCTAGCCGAAACTCCACAGACGTACGCAGGTCTTAGGGATGAAATGGTAAAAGACCATATTCTCGGGTCATACAAATCAGATCTACTGATTCACTTAGCAATAAGGGAAAAATCTACGCTAGAGGAGATAGGCAACGCCGCCGATCGCTTTGATGACGCACATTCTCAATTCTCGAACGCACACGCGAACAACAAGTCTCGACCGAACGAACCGCAGACTCGAAAGGATAAGAAAAATGACGGGAAGGCACCTAATGAGCGTGATGATAAAACATCTAAACCCGACACTAAAAACAAGTCCGACAAACAGAAAGATAAAAAGAATCTTGCATGTTACACTTGTGGTGATAGTGGCCATTTTTCACGAACATGTCCTGAAAAGAAAACAGCTAAGGTTTACGCAGTAGAAAGTCATACACCTAAAACAGAAAAGTCGAATCGAACACCAGTACAGGCAAACGGTCACGATACAATCGCTTTGCTTGATACAGGGTGTGAGCTAGACGCTATTGTAAATGCATCATTAGTTAACCGTACCGACTACACAGGGGAGACAATCTCTGTCACCTTTGCAAACGGCGAACAAGACATTTTACCAGTAGCTGAAGTCTCGATTGTTTCAGACTTTGTAGAAGGAACAGTCAAAGCGGCAGTTATGGAAAACTCACCGCATGACGTGATCCTTGGTTGCAAGTATGTTTTGCCGTGCAAAAAACAAACTTCAACTGAACCACCACTGGTTAACGCTGTAACCAGAGCAGCGAGTAGTAAAGACAAATCTGTAACTGCACCGATGTCTGCCGCACCAGCCGTAGATAAAGCAACAGTTAGCGAGATTAAAATATTACAAGCTGAGGACGAAACACTAGACAAGTTACGCAGACAAGCTGTACTTGTTAGTGACGTCAACACTGACGATTCGAATAAGAAAGCGTGCATTATTCTGAAAAAGGGTTTATTGTACCGCTATTCGAAAGTGGGAGACGAATTTCGGAAACAATTAGTCGTTCCACAAACCAAACGAAATGACGTATTACGATTAGGTCATGAGAGTCTTTTTGGTGCACACATGGGTGTACAAAAAACAACTAGTCGTATTACAAGTGAGTTTTATTGGCCGGACATCACTGCCGATATCCGTAGATTCGTGTTAAGTTGCGACACATGCCAGAGAACACAGTCTAAAAATTCAATCAGACCCGCACCGTTAGGAGAGCCTGAACTGATCAGTGAACCCTACAAGCGCGTAGCATTGGATTTGATTGGGCCTATAATACCCACATCAACGAGAGGTAATCGATACGTGCTGACCACTATTGATTACGCAACAAGATTCGCCGACGCAGTACCATTGAAAAATATTGATACTGAAACTGTCGCCGAAGCCCTTTTCGGTCTTTGGAGTCGTGTTGGAATTCCTACTGAAATTTTGACGGATCAGGGGAGTCAATTCATAGGCAACGTAATGAAGGAAGTAAATCGCTTACTTTCCATCAAACATCTTACTTGCACACCATACCACCCCCAGGCAAATGGTCTGATTGAAAAATACAATGGGACATTAAAAACAGCACTTAAAAAGCTCGCCACTGATAAACCGAAAGACTGGGACAGATACATCCCTGCCCTACTATTTGCATATAGGGAGGTGCCACAATCTTCCACTGGATTTTCACCATTCGAGCTACTTTACGGACGTACTGTACGCGGACCGATGATGATTTTGAAGGCACTTTGGACTGATGAAAAGACAGATGACGAAGTTAAGACAACTTATACATACGTCACTGACTTAAGAAACCGTCTTGAAACTATAGGCAAGATAGCACGGGAAAACTTGACGATAGCTCAGTCTAGACAGGCAGAATATTACAATAAGCACACCAAACCTAGAGAATTTGAAGTTAATGACAAAGTGTTACTGTTGCTTCCTGAAGCACATAACAAACTTCAGATGAAATGGAAGGGGCCCTTTGTAGTTACCGCCAAGCTAGGGGGACTGAACTATAAGGTGCAGACAGGAAAGAGAGAGAAAATCTTTCATGTTAACCTACTCAAAAAGTACATAAGCCGTGAGGATCAAACCACTCAAGCTGATTTTGTCGTAGCGACGATAGTTACAGAAGACGAGGGGGATACTGATTGCGTCACTGGTACTTTACCAAACTGTCCTTTACAGACGGACGAAACTGTCAAAGACGTTAGGGTAAATGAAGCCTTGACAGAAAGACAGAAAAAAGAAGTGAATGAATTGCTTAATGAGTTCTCATCTACTCTGACAGACAAACCAGGGTTGACAGACTTAATAGAATTTTCACTGAAGCTGACTGACAACAAACCGATACGTTTGAAGCCGTATCCGTTGCCACACGCTAAGATAGATGACGTTAGACGTGAGATTAAGACTATGCTAGATCTAGGGGTCATAGAGAGGACTGACAGTGCCTACGGATCACCCATCGTGTTGATTAAAAAACGTGATAACTCGTTCCGTTTTTGCGTAGACTACCGCAAACTCAATCAAGTGACAGAGTTTTGTGCCGAGCCTCTCCCTGATCCGGATCTCATCTTCACTAAGCTAGCTAACGCTCATTACTATACCAAAATAGATTTGTCACGCGGTTTTTGGCAAATCAAGGTCAAGGACACTGATCGACACATACTAGCTTTCACTACACCAGTAGGAAACTACACATGGAAAGTTATGCCTTTCGGAGTTTCAAACGCTCCAAGCATTTTTTCTAAAATGATGCGGTCATTGTTAGAACCACTGTACGGACGCGGAGTTGAGAACTTCATGGATGATTTAATTCTAGGCACCCAGACATGGGAGGAGCACTTAACACTCTTACGAGATGTGCTAGCCAGATTAAAACAAGCCAACCTCACTGCCCGCCCTACGAAGTGTGAAATAGCACAATTCTCCTTAGACTTCTTGGGACACAAGTTGAGTCATGGAACTATGTCGCCAAGTGAAGCTAAGATAGCACAACTTAAGGACACTTCACAACCGCTAACAAAAACACAAGTTAGAAGTTTTCTTGGTCTTGCTAACTACTACAGAAAATTCGTACCAGATTTTAGTGCCATTGCATGTCCTCTGACTGACTTGACACGTAAGAATATGCCTACAAAAGTAGTGTGGACTGATGCATGCCAAAACGCTTTTGACACACTGAAATCTAGACTGACTTCAGATTTAGTTGTTAAACTGCCAGATTTGACAAAACCATTCTTGTTAAGGACTGATGCTAGCAACACAGGATTAGGAGCAGTGTTATTACAAGAACACAATGACACCAAACACCCAGTTGCATATGCAAGCCGTAAACTCACAACTACTGAACAGAAATATTCCACCAGTGAAAAGGAATGTCTTGCAATAGTTTGGGCCATAAAAAAGTTCGAAAACTATTTGTACGGAAAAACCTTTGTCATTGAGTGCGATCACCAGCCGTTGGCCTTTCTCGGACAGGCGCAATTTACGAACAGCCGTTTAATGCGTTGGTCTTTGTTTCTGACACAGTATGACGCAAATATTCATTACATCAAAGGGTCTTTGAATGTTGGCGCAGATTACATGAGTCGTGCTTGATGCCATCAAGTGCCGGTACTGATAGAATGTTGTTTAATCAATTAACTGAACCCTACGGATTCCTTCCTGTAGATATGAAATATAGTTGCACACTTTATTTCTAGGAATGTCGAAATTTTTTTTGTGTAAATTTTTCTTCATTGTGGACTTCTACATTTTATCATACATAATTTGTAGGAGGCATTTTATCTTTGGCAAGATAAACGCCTCAAAAGCAAGGGGGTGTCACAGTCTGATAAAATTGTCCGACTTCGTGACCCACTTGCCTTGTTTACTTCAAATTCGAATATTTGAAACCCTTGGCCCTTTGTTCAAAGCTTCCTTTTTCTAGGTGCTTCTAGAACAGGTCAAGATGTTATGTAACTTTAGGACCATTGTCCAGTTCTCGAACCAACCACATGCTTTGCGAACAGTCACGTGATACGCAATATACCTTTCTATATATGTACCCACACGCTTCCGCTCCCTCACTTCGAGCACATTTTAGCTAATTCCATCAGCTTACTCGGGTCGTGAGAGGCAGCCGGCGCCATAGAGAATCAAGGTACCCTTCGACTTCTCTCAAAGGTATCATTTTATTTAATAGTATTTGCCTATGTATTGTTTAAGTATGTATTTGTGCCATGTATTATATGATTTCCATATACACTTGAGCATGGTTCAGAGAAATAGCTGAAAACCTATATGTTACGGAATATAAATTTATTGTAACCATTTTCCCATTTCTGTACTTTAATTTATATTGTTTTAATTCACTAAGAGCCAGAATGCTGCGCTCGATATGAATTCTTCATGTAATTCAATTATTGCGTGTAATTTAAATTGTAAATTGTGAAGCGCTCTGTCGGCTTGAATTACCCCTTGTATGAACATTAATTTAACGTTGTATCTATTTTATTGCTTCATACGTCATGACTGTTAAATGGAACACATGTGAGACGATTATATTTTTTCTAAAATTTAATTGTAAGCGACGCGAGGTCGAAACTCTTTGTTCAGCGCATTTAATTGAGCCATGCCTAGGTAGGACCTGTTAGGTTGAGAATTATATCCAAACACGTTGCATCCACAGGTCGGCTCATGGTTCATGTTCACCCATGCCTCACCTGCATTAGCTTATTGGTGTAAGCGTGTCGAAATCCACTCTGAGGGCCATGCTGCAAAAATTCCAGTTCCTAGCCACTAACAAAGGGACATCATTCCTTATGCACCACGTGTGTCGTTAAAGGGGGACTGAGGGAACGAATCAGCATGACTGAGTGTTGAGACCAAGGATACAAGAATAGAGCTAAGTGCAAGATCAAGTGTACAGATCTCAAAGGAACACTTTTCTGGCAATTTAGATTGACAAAAATCAGGCATAGGCGCGTAAAGACAGAGTGAAGACTATTCGCGTTGCATTCGATTTATTGTTAATTTGTTAAACTTTATTAAATCTTATTTTCTTTGTTAATACCTCTTAGTAGTTGATTTCTATGCACAATAGACCAATTAGATTAATTCTTAGATTTGAATGGGGGCGGATGAGCAGAAAGATTGATGACGAGTGCATATTAATTTAGAGGGATTTAACTGTTTTCAAATCTAGCTAAAAGTTCGCAGTTTATTAGTCTGTAAAATTGTCGTCTGAACTACAAGACGCACTTTTAATTAGTCAGATAATAAATTGAGCAACCAGTCTGCGTAGAATATGAGAGGAAGAATTAATTATATTTAAAGTCTTTTAATTATTCTGAGCAGGGTCTTTAAATAAATACTGGAAACGTAACAGTCATCAATGTCAATGCCACTTGCATACTTAAAAATATACATGTAAATGCATATGCACATTGTGCAATTAATAAGGAAATGGTTGTGATTATCTATAGTATAAATAAAAGTTTTGAGATTTTATAATTATATCATGGTGCAATAAAACTGTCATTTGAGATTTTATACCTTGTAGCATTATGCTAAAATAAAAAAAAACAAAAAGAAAACAAAAATACATTTTAAAAAAGAAAGAAATTGTATGTAATCTTTAGTATGCTTATATTTATTTCTGATATGGTGCATTTCATTGATTTCTGTCTAAAGTTAATAGTGTTGCATGTTCTAAATCTAATCCAAACGACTAAGAAAAAATAAACTTGTGTGAATAATTAAAACAGTAAATTAATAATGAAAGCATAATCATGGACTAGCCAAGTCCCTACTGAAGTAATTTCATATTCTATAATTAACCTATTGAAGGAAATGTACTTATATAAATAGTACAATGCAACAGTGGATACATTCACAATTCTTCTTCAGAAAAGGACTGGGCGAGTGCATGATTATTATTATGTCACAATAAAATCTTCAGTTCATTCTTAACATATACTGTTGCTCAAGATTAAATGTATTCTGTTGTTGGCAAAATGGAAGTAAATTTTTAGCTTCAAGTGTGTTGTGGTAATTTTGTTAATTACTACCAATCAGTCATGTCTAAAAGTAAATACTTGTATTTTATAATTAAACATAGGTAAAGTTTTAAACAATATTTAAAATGTTATCACAAATTCACAAATTCACAATAAAGATGTAAATACATGTAGTATGTGTTTACACTTCATATATTGTACTATAAATAGTTTAGTGTGCAAGCTTATAGTCTTAAGAGCAGATTGAAAAGAGGGGATTTATTTTAACCAAAGTTTTAACATTAGCTATCAGGTTGATCAAACTGTTACAACTTCACTCTATGCTAGGTGCTGCAGGGCACAGATAAATGCACAGGTCACCAATGTCAAAGCCACTTGCATACTTAAAAATAAACATGTAGATGCATATGCACATTGTGCAATTAATAAGAAAATGGGTGTGATTAACTATAGTACAAATACAAGTTTTGAGATTTTATAATTATATCATGGTGCAATAAAACTGTCAGTTGAGATTTTATACCTTGTAGCATTATGCTAAAAAAAGAAAAAAGAAAAAGGAAACAAAAATAAATTTAAAAAAGACAGAAATTGTATGTAATCTTTAATAATTTTATATTTAATTTTGAAATTATGTATTTATTTCTTATATTATTATTATTATTATTATTATTATTATCTTTTCATGATAGCGGTGGATTGATAATTATGTTTCAGGAAATGTTGGCTACAAATGTCAACCCATCAAAGATTCAAAGACTCAAGCGACATCGAGGACTTGTTCCAGAGTGATCCAACATATGTACACAGTAAAACAAGTAAAAGTGACACTTCAACACTTTGTACAGACAGTGAGGACTTGTTCCAGAGTGATGCACATATGTACCCAGTGAAACAAGTAAAAGTGATGTTTTGACAATTTGTACAGACAGCGAGGACTTGTTCCAGAGTGATCCATCATTTGTACCCAGTGAAGCAAGTGAAAGTGATGCTTCATCAGTTTCTACAGAAAATGAAATTGTGCCAGATTCTTGTGATGCTGATAGTAAAGCCATAACACAGTATTTCCAGCTTTGTGTGCTGAAAAGTCAAGTGCATGCATATGGGACTTGCTGTTATATAAACATAATTCTACTTTGTAAGTTAATTCTAACAATCACAGGACTACTCAGGTCCAAGAGGTTGAGGAGTGATTTCTTTTTATTCCTCGCAGCTCAAATATAATTCCATAGAACTTAGCAGTGTGACAATTCTTTCTATTTTACTTAATGTGGTTATTTCTTTGTTAGCATAATGCAGTTATGATCATGCTAAATAATAGTTTTGCTTAGATCAGTGAATATTACTTGTTTAATATACTGTTACTTTTTACATTTTTTCTTTCTACCTCTTAGTGCAGATAAAAAAGCAGATATTCTTTTAATTTTTAATGAAATTTATGTCAAATTAGTGCATGTGTTTTATGCAAAGTAATATTTCTGCCTGGGACAGAAAATATTTATAAATTAATATGTAAAATAATAAGTCAATTATCTTTTCTTCAGTGTCAAGTATTGGTTTATTGTATTTTTTACTTAGTTAATTTAAAATAAAATAATTTTCATCATGAAAATGGTATTTCAGCTTAAACTGGTAAATATTCTTATTTACCAAGTCAAATATTGTGCTACCTAGATCAGCAATGATTCATATTTTCTTTATTAATTGTCAGATTTACAGTTTCATTGTTTTTGTAAGCAATTACAATATTTGAGTATTATTTGATTTAATGTTTGTTCTTTTTGTTTGTATTAAAGTTTAACACAATACACAAGCAAGAAAAATGTTCTGCTGAGAACAGTGAAAATTTTGTTATTTATCATATCAATTAATATAATAGATGCTGTTATATTCATACTTTGTTGATTAAAAAATAATAATTTCTGTTATATTATTTCCTCAAATTTATTTTATTTTATTTTATTATATCAATATATTGGTAGATGTATTTCTTATAATCACTTTTTTATGTTTCTCACTTGGACTTTATGTGCAATTTAAGAAAAAATATTTTTAAATATTCATAAGTTTTAATAGGAGAAATTTATTTTTTTTATTTGATTTAATCATAAGTTTTTGGGGGGTATTTTAAAGTTTATTAATAATAATTTTAATAAGTAAGAATGTATAATTTTATGTATTGTTTTGCTAATTTTATGTCTTGTTTTGCAGGTAAACATTTATAACCATACATATATAAAATTGCTATTGTTTTCTTTCTTAATTTTTTTACTGTCAGTAGATATTGGTGACAAGGTATGATTAATATCAGTCTCAATAATTATAAACTATGGCAGTTAAGAGCTTCAAACTGAATATCTTATGTTGTGATGTTTTAAGCCCTTCAATACAAAACTGGTGATCTCAGGGCTACAAAGTCATAATATACTAACACCGGGCCAGCTATCTAGAACTTTTAAGATTATACCATTCGCCAGTGTAAAACCGTACCCTTATGCTGCCATTTATATATTTTCTTAATCAGAGTAGCTTTCTTTTTTACTTATGAGAGCGCAATGCTAAATTTGTACCTTGATTTTTGTATCTATGTTTATTTTTTGTTTTAATTTTACTTGAAAAAGAGCATAGCTAAAAAGAAAATTCAGTTTGTACTGTTATTAAATTAATAGTGTATATCCTGAAAGTTTATTTTGATGTTGTTTCTTGCATTGTTTTATTTTTTAGTAAATAAATAATTAATTCAAAACCTGAATTGTTACATTAATTTTGTGAAGAATAAATTTGTTCTCATTGTTGATCTTAACTGGATTTGTGAATGAGAAAAACATCTCGAGTAATAGTTTAAAAGAATAAGGGAATGTATGATTCATTTTTAGACTGAATGCATACTACAATAATAAAGATAGAAATAATTTCTAATAGCTGGATCTAAAATACTGCCAGTTTCTTACTTAAAAATATTGGATTTAAATGATAACTAACTACACAAAATGTTAGGGCCACTCCCACATACCAATAATCCAATACCCAAGGTTACTTTTTTACAGCATGTACATGTTATTTTTTTTCAACCCCCAAACCACAGATAAACATTTTATCTTCAGAGGGTAGAAGACACTAAAATACTAAATTAAAAATAATGTATTAAAATATGTCTTAAATAGTGTTGAAACAAAATATTGAGAGATACAAGTTCACAACTCATATTACTATCAATATAATATAAAATAATAATAATATCATATAATAATGGTAAGTGGCCAATATACTTAATAATTAAAAAATAAAAACTATAAAAATTATATTATTTTAATTGAAAATATAATTACTTATACAATAAATCAAATGATAAAGAAATAAACCCATTTATTTTTACACACCTGTGTGTGTGTGTAAAAATGGGTGCTACTAAATTTAGATGAACCCACAGTCTGCAAATAAACCCATTGTTTTGATCTTGCCTAGCACACACATTTTCTTAGTTATCATGAGGCATATGTGCGCAAAATGATCGTCTAGTACCAGTAGCTAGCGGGAAACCTATTTGCTGTTGAAAAAAGCGCGGCAAATAGGGGTTCCCATTTTGCTATGTGCAGACCATGAACCCATAGAGGCCGGAATACACGTTTGTGTGTGTGTGTGTGTGTGTGTGTGTGTGTGTGTGTGTGTGTGTGTGTGTGTGTGTGCCGTTTTGGTTCACGAATGCAAACTTTAGGGAGATTGGCAGCATTATGTTAAGGGCGTTCTATCGCTGTTACAAGCATTATGGTAAGGGCGTTTTATATTAGAGAAGAGAGTGGGTGGATGGAGGCTCGCTAAATATAGATTAAAAACGTATGTGTTTTCTTTAGTAAGAAGTTTTCCACCTATGGATATATTGTGTGACGGTAAATGTTATCTTTAATGTTGAGGAAGAGAGAAAACGTTTACAGCGCCCGTATACCTGCCAGGTGAGAAAGACGAATGGTGTTTGCTGGATAATTATTAATAACATAAATTAAGATTTTCATCACTTGTAATAAGTTATGGACGATTAATTAATTAATTAATTTATTATTATTAATAATAATAATAACCATTAACTATGTGGCGTTGGCATCACAGATGGTCTATACTCATTAATAACATTGATTGGAATATTAAATCGTCTATACTAATTAATAAAATTGACTGGAGTGTTAAATGGTCAATACTAATTAATAAAATTGACTGGAGTGTTAAATCGTTAATACTAATTAATAAAATTGACTGGAGTGTTAAATGGTCCTTACTCATTAATAAAGAAACCGAGTATTAACCTGATGACAGTTAAGAAAAAGATGTTGATTTAATGCTAATTATTTTCTGTTTACATCTAGTTTCGTATTTACCTTGTCGATGTTAGAACAAGAAATAATATGAATTAATACGGAATAGATGATGACGGTAATGACGTGATGAGGCAGAATAGTGGTATTAATGATGACGATAAGTATGCACTTGTGATAATAATAATTGTTGATGATAACGATGATGATGCAGGTGTCCTGGAGTGCCATGGCCTGTCCGTTGATTGGGTTTCAAACCACATATACTGGACGGACTCTGGCAGACAGACTGTGGAGGTTGCCAACTACGACGGCACAGGCCGACGCATTCTGATTGGATACAACCTGAAAATACCCAGAGGAATTATTGTTGACCCTGTTTTCGGGTAAGTACATACATATATCTCCACAAGCTACAGTATCCATTAAAGTATTACTTGGTAGAACAAAGTAACCCCACCCACATTCTTTATTTTCGGCCTGCGAGCTTTTAACAGGCCAAAATGAGTTAGACTTTTATTCACAAACCCATCACGTAGATTTGTACAAATGCATGCACTAGGTGGGTTTGTAACTTGATTGATTCCTTTATCCTCTGAACAGAGAGCCCCACCCCCACCCCTAACTGGATGCTTAGTCAATAATGTTACAGAAAACCGCCCACAAAATTAAAGAAAGATAATTAGTTATTTAATGTACACTATTTATATATGTAATATGTATACAAAAAGCTGAATCATGACCTCAAGAGCATAAGTGACTCGTATGTCACACAACCCATACAGAACCCTAGTGTCCATTTTTCTAAGGCTCAGTGTTATCGGAGACTAGGATCTCCCTCCGCTGTAATTCATATTGACATGGCTGCTGGTCACACGACCTTTCTGAAGAGCTTAACTTAAAGTTAGTGTCTTATCAGAAGCTGTCATGGTCTTCATTCTGATCGCACTAGTTCGCCCACTCTTGCCCTTGCTCACTCTGTTTCGAGAATTAGATAAACCAGTGATTGCCTGTCATCAAATGTCATTGGATTTCTAAGTCTCATGCAAGATTTTGACCTGGACCAAAGATTCTACCACTATTTAAAAAAAACAACCAAGTCTTCTGGTGAACACTATGAAAGATTAGTCCAGAAGGGTTGAGAAAGGAATACCTTTCCTGCGTCATAAGACAAACTGAATAAAATGGATCGAATTCATTTAATATCCACTTTATAGGCAGATATTTCAGACAACTTTTAAATATTTTCTTAACATCAAAACCTCCTGTCCCTATTGTATCGTTGGTGTTGATCAAAACAAAAATGGAAAAACGTAGTTTCCATTCATCTGAAAAGAGCCAAACATAAATCAGTTAAATAAAATGATGGTTGCCACAAACTAGTGATGTCAGGTGATTACCGTATGTAAGTACGCATGCACTCAATACACTTTTACCGCATTAAAAGAGTGTAGATTACACAGAAACAAACACTGTGCTCTTGCAATAAAATGAGAGTGTCCTGACACCTGGCATTAGAGACTTCAAGTGTAAGGTGTGTGTTAGATTCGTCACAATATAATTCCACATCTTCAGAGAAGTCAGACTTTAATGCATAGAACAATGTTGAGCATGTATGTTCCTATCTCACCCCCTCCCAATTTATGAAAGTCAAAGTGGAACGAGATTCTGACAGTACTGATGGAATCATCAATGACGTCAGTCAGTAGTTCAAGAAAATCTGGGATACAATTGCTGGGATATGAATTCAGGATTTTATAGATAGTACAAAAGGATTGTCAGGCATTCTTTGACTAGAACAAATGGCGTTGTCACTGGTGACGGAACATCAGGGCAGTGGTAAGTGTTCCAGGCAAGTGGAAGCAGTGTTGAATCTTCTGGCAGTTACTACTACCGATACCACCACCAGCACCACCACCACTATCACCAACCCTACTACTACTACTGCTACTACTACTATTACTACTACTACTACTACCACCACCACTAATAATAATAATAATAATCATAATAATAATAATAAAGTTCAAATGAACTGGTCTCACTGCTGTATTAACTGGAAGAATAACTGGAGGTTTTATTCCTACAACTTTTCAGCACGAATGGGTTGACTGATTCTCCCACATATTTTGGAAAGTTTTCGCAGCTTTAGCTTATAACAAGTGTGGAGGCTATATTTCTTTTTTTTCTTAATTTAGAAGAGCTAAATTCTTCACTCACAGTTAGATTAAATCAGACATACAGTTGAGTTTCAAACTTGAGATGAAATAAATACGAAGGCCACACTAATCAGAGTTAGATTCTGATTAGGTTCCAGAATCTAACGGAATAAATATTACCTGGCACATTCAGTGACGTAGTACATTTAGGATCATATTGCACTGGCACACCATCATACATCACATTTCCAACGGTGCAGTGCATTAATCATACACATACTGCACTGACATGGCAATATACATAGCATTTCTGTAGTGAGCAGGCAGCCATTATAGACAGTGCAGAAAAGGAGTAGTGTGCTGAGATTTTTCACCTTGTAGAACGATCCCGACGAGCTTGTTTTGAATTTTCTGAAGTTTCTGCAGCAAACCAATGATGACCTAGATAAAAGAAAGCTGCAGTAATCACGCCTTAGCATCATTAGCGAAAGCGTCATATTGTGTGTGTGAGAGAGAAAGAGAGAGAGCAAACGATGCAACTGGAGTATGTTCCTCTCAACTGTGATCACGCTTTCCTGCATGTAATGACGATACGCTGATGTCAAGAGAGGTAATGGGGAGCATGACATCCAGATTACCATATGATTTGTGAAAGTAATGGAAATGAAATGCCACTATTGTTAATTGATTGCGGGAGAGAATCTGGGTGTGAAGATAATATTCGTTTTATAGAAGTGAGTTCAGATCTATCATAGATCTCCTAGTCTTACCTTGAGCTTGTTATGTTCGTCCAACATATCAAAAATGCACTGCTCAGTGCATTTGATGATACCATTAATTTCCTAAAGTTGACCTGACTGATAAGGCTGTTTCGTCAGAAATAGAACTGATGGGATATGTCATCGTCCTTCATAATGCTTTCAACAGTGCAGCAAATCTGACGTAGCAAGCAAATGAAATAAGCGTGCCGAGCTGATAACACTGAAAGTAATGAGATGAATGTCTTCGGGGATGCCAAGGTCCCTATAGTTCTGGAGCAATTAACACGAGCGTGTCAAAAGGGTAATGGATATGGTTTTAATTTTCGTTTGTTTCGGCTGTCACTGTTAAAAATTAATGTAACCCTGGACTCGTCAGTACAGCATTCAAGTATAAATTATGTTTTCAAAGGAGAAGTGTGTGGGGGGGGGGATTTGGCAAAGAAAAAAATATGTTGATCAAATATTGTAATAGCTTACATGTATGTTCTAAAAATGTAAAACTTTAAAAAATATCATTGTGTTTATATAAAGTATTAAGACACCTGTATACCGTTTTCTTACAGTACAGTCACTTATGTTTGTGTGCCCGTATAAAGCAGTTCTTTTTATATGATAGTTTTATCTGCTGTTTTCTTCCTCTCTGTCTTAATATATTATTTATATTATTCTTCCTTTCTTGTTAAGTTGTGTGCATGTGTGTGTTTGTTAGAACATATGCCTGTGCGTACATTTGAGCGAGACACTTATTATAAATAGTAAAAGTAAAATGTTCTCTGCTTGTTAAAATAACCACAATAATATATCTATATATATCTTAATTTAAGACAACCGAAAACCCATCGCCTGTTTACTGCAGAAATTTCCTAACAGACTCCGGGGACGTTTAAATGGCTACCAGGCACCCCAACGTTTGAGTATAAAAATAGCTTTGATGCAAGAATATTATACATATACATTTTCCTAACTGCTGGGCCAGACTACTCGCTTCGATCGTTAAGCTGCTTGTCGGTTCCGTGCAAGAAAAGCTCTTGGCAATAATGGCCCTTCCACTGACCATACCCCGCGCTGACAAATCAATTTCTGCAAGCTATTTAGCTGACACACATACACACTCACTGTAGGCAAAGAGATAGTCGATATGACTTGAGTTGGTGCCAACATCGTGGGCTGCTATCGGGTCGACCATTTACGTATGCACTACAAATAATTAGAGTTGTCTGAATGTCGATGCAGTAAATACGTGACTGGATCTGTGCCACAACAGACAATAGTCAACAGTTAAACAGGAGGGCATTAAAGAAAGGGTGGATGGAGAAAATTGGGCGGGGGGGGGGGGGCATAGGTTGCTTGTTTTATTTATGATGGAACGCAGACATATGTTGCGTGAGTAGTGAATCTATTGAATCTGCTATTAAAAAGTTAAGAAGACATAAATAGATTAGTATATTAGGATTGCATGGATGGATAGATGGATGGATTAATGAGCGAATAAACGTTCATAAGACAAACGTAAACTGTAAAAAGTAGTCTGTGGATTTACTTATATCAATGTTTTGCTTTTTTTTTTTTAATCTAAAGTGACTTATACCACTGATGTACTGAAGCCATTGAAGGACTTAGTTTTACTTTTGCAAATTTTATTATGTGATAATTTTTTCAACTTCGCCTGCGTGAACATCTAAGCCACTTTTATGGTTTTCTGATCTCGGTAAGAGCTCGCCAAAGTATCTATAAATAAAGGTATATATATATATATCAGCTTGCTGTGTAAATTTTAATTTTTAATTTTATTTTATGATTTTTTTTTTAATTTGAAAGGTTGAACGCCCATTTCCCTGAATACATTACAGTCTAGTGGTTTTTAACTTTTAACATACATACATACACACCAGCTCACTAGCTGTTTGTGTTTATTTTGATCCATAAACGCCTTACATATTCTGTTTCGTTCACACTTTGCCAACTTTGATCAAGATTTAACTTTGATCAAGATTTAAAGTCACACTTAAGGCAAACTATTGCCCACACTTAAGTCATTCTGTCTTGCTGACTCTCATCCTTTATTAACACAGGATTAGAATCGATTTATTTTCACTTATAGGAACCATTTTGCTTCCATTCCCCTACATCCCGAGAGATTTCGCCAAAAGTAGCGTAGAATCAATTACTTATCAGAGAGGTGATGTTCCTCATTGTTCCTTGTGTTATATTTTGTGTGTGTGTGTGTGTGTGTGTGTGTGTGTGTGTGTGTGTGCGTGTGTGTGTGTGTGTGTGTTGTGTTTGTATATTTGTATATGTGTACATGCGCATTTGTGTTTTTATCTGCGCTTGCGTGTGAGAGAAAGTGAACATAATATAAGTGTGATATAATGCATCCAACACAGGTGTGTTCCGTCTTTTATATTTAAATATATACTTTTGAAATACTTATGAGCGATAACAGAAAAGAATGAACTACATAATAACAAGAGAGCTGTGATTGACTACCACTCAGCTCGCTACAGCTAGAAAGAAAAAAATGCAACATCCAGTTATGTCCATCCTCTTCCCTCCCCACTATTAGTTCTTACATATTTAGGTGTTCCCTTTGAATCTACATATTTCGTATAGGCTGACCTTTTCTAGAATTGCACTTTGACCCAGTTTCATACAGGCGTACTTTTCAATAAGAAAATCCAATCGGCTTAATCGCCTGGCTGTAAAATATCAGTTAATTCCCCGAAAGTTTTTGCTTTAAAGCTTTAGTGTACATGATATAAAACTCGTTTTCAAACTGTTGGCACTGTTTTGAAAAAAGCGTAACTAGACGTTTATGAAGCATCTTTTGCCTACCTCTTGTGCTGTTCACCTTCATATCTGAGGTAAGGGCGATAATTTTAACGGGCTATCTATGATTTGATTTAATTCAGTATAAATGTAAATCTTTCCTCTGCGCTTTACTAGTTAGAAACTTCCGCACGTGCTCTTCATTTAGCTAAAATCTAATCAGATAGTATGAGATTTTTTTTTTTAATGGATAACTTCAGCAACACATGAAAAGTAATAAAGATGTGTTCAGCGAATGCACAGATGTGAATGAATTTCGATCTCGTGCAACGAAATAAAAATAAAAACCGGAAGTATTTTGCCGCACCTGCCTCTGATTATTTCCTTTGATTTATTTATGTCTTATCTCTTAGAGAAGATCAGCATTTGTCAACAAAAAAAATTTCCGCCTAACTTCAAGATTACAATTAAAATCTCGCAGTGGATGAAAAACGTTATTTGGGGTTTATAAGTTTTATCCAGAGGAAAGAGTTTGAATGCTAGCACTTGGTGAACCAAACTAATTTTAACATTTTCTTTTCTGACTCACTGGCTTTTTTTTGTTGATTTTTTTAGGGGATTACTTTAGAAAATATCCTTGAGAGGAAGGAGTAATATTTATTTGTTTGCTTGGTACTCTTTCTTTTATTCGGATGGAGCTGAAGTAATGTTAAAATATACGTGCACATGTATTTAATCTTTTCAAAATCATTTCTTGTTATTTTGCAAAAAAATTAAAAATATGGGAGTGTAAAGTAAAAAAAAATTAACTACCCAACTTAGCCCTACCCGTGTGGCGTATCTGCAGCCTGTTTATCATAACTACCCAACTTAGCCCTACCCGTGTGGCGTATGTCTGCAGCCTAATCATAGCATGTGTTAATGAAATATTTTTTTACTCTTCTTTTAAAATATTTATTTGTTCACATTGGGGTGTAGGCCTAATGTTTTACGAGGTCTTAACTTTGCATCGTTGGAAATACAAGATTTAAAGTGGTGGCGGCTTAACGCACATTTTACGACTACAACAAAGAAGACAAGTCTCTTAGTGACTTTACTCCGTGACTGGACAGCTAATGACGAGACTAGCAATTCTTTTGAACTAAAAATTCGCTATTAAAATGCTCCCGCGCCTTGTTCTCTACCGTTTTCTCTCTGGTAATTAAGTCGAGCCTGAACGTATCAGCCGTAATTCGAAATGAAGACAACAGATAAAAGAAGAGACAAATTGATATTTATTTTTGCACTTAAATTGTGCCAAACGGTTGCATATTAAAGAAGACAACTATAAACTGAGTGAAAGTATGCAGGAGTCTTCAAGGAAGGAAGGATTGAAAAATGTAGAAAAAGACGAAAACCTCTGAACTGATTTGATTTGGGAACATAGTGAAAAGAGGAAAAATTCGGAACTTAAGAAATGTATTTATCTGTCTGAAATGAGTGTGGATGTTAGGTCTGTGGCATAATATTTATACCTAGATCGTTGAATGTACGACAGTTTGACGTACTATTGCAATATATATTAAAGAGAAGGTAAAACAGATTTAAATGAAGACAATTGCACACATTCAGTTCATAGTTGTAGGGTTTTTTTAAAAATATATAAATGTTGGGCACAATTTAAATGCAAAAATAAACACCAACTTGTCTCTCCTCTTATCTTTAAAGTGTAGTTTCTTGCCTTGTTTGTCTTTTAACATAAAACAGACCTTACCTTGAACAAGTAACACAGCGAAGGTCGCCTGGTTGTGACCTTTGCTGCCTTAAAAGCAGCTGAAACACAACATGAATGTTGAGAGAAATCGAGCGTGATTGGAAGATAAGAAAAGATACCCGCCGTTGGCAGTGCTTATGTACGCCAATATTTGGCTAAGGACATAGAGGTCTATCATGTGGATATGTACGGCACTATTTGGCTAAGGACATAGAGGTCTATCATGTGGATATGTACGGCACTATTTGGCTAAGGACATAGAGGTCTATCATGTGGATTAACCTTGTGTATCCTCGTGGGGGGTTTTGTGGAGTTGAATGTTTGTTTGTTTATTTGTTTTTATGTGCCGAGTTTTATACATGAGAGCTAGCGTAACAAGCTGATGTAATGCACAAGGTGATTGTAAAGCAGCGGCCTATCCGTGATTAACTTTCAATGATCTGAAATTAATGGGGCTTGTGCGCGCGTGCGTGCGTGCGTGTGTATCTGTGTGCGTGTGTGTGTCTGTGCGTGCGTGTGTGCGTGTGTGTGTGTGTGTGTGTCTGTGTCTGTGTGTTTGTGTCTGTGTGTGACTGTGAGAGATAGAGAGAGATTTAACTGAAATATGCAGACGGTCTATGTAGCATGAGATGAAGAGAATTCGCTTTTATGATAATAGAGTAAATAATATTTGACTAATTATACCAGAATGTCGTTTCTATAAACTTTATTTGAGAATACCTTTATATTAAATCACGATTTCTTATCTGGGGATGCAGGATCTTTATGGCCTGAGATGTATGGAAGTATTTGGTTAGATTAAATTAAATTCCTTGCTTGAATAGATCTGGGCTTTGCAATTTTAATCCAAGATGGATCGAATCGCTTTAAATTAGGCAAAGGTAGATTTATATTTATATAAATTTAGATTTATATTTTATTTATAATATTGGCGCTGGCTCTTTTGGGTGGCTCAATTTGGAAGAGAATGGATAAAATAGTTAAATAAAAATTTATGCAAAATGCATTTTTAGGGAACGAGTTCAGATTAAACCACAATTCAATGCACGTAATTACACAGACATGCAACCTTCAGTTATATAGCATCATTTACAGAGACTAGGCTCATATTTCAGATTAGAAGAATTAAATATGATAATGATTATTTTTATGACCTATGCTGTGGGTCAAAGGTGAATCTAGACTCTATTTAATCTTACTGATTGAAGTCTATCAGTGCATGCAGTCTTAACGGCCATAATAGTTATAGATAAGATAGACTTGCAAGCTGCACTATAACCTTAGATTCGTGGACAGATAGACTTTAGGTTAAAATAAATCAGATTAAACAGAGCTGACCCGTCCACAGGCAGGCTGTTGGCAGAAATTTAAGCTAGAACAGATTACAGCAAATTGTGCAAAAATCAATCATTAATCAAGCACGGTATCTCTATGCATGCAGATGGAATTAATATGTTTAAATTAGATTAACTCAAATTAGACTAGATAAAAAAAAGAGAGAGAGAGAGAGAGAACAAATTAAGGGGAAACAAGATACGACAAGTGTGTTTTATCACACGGGATGCGTACTTGACCGTGGATTGTTGTAAACATTGCAGATGATCACTTTCCAACGTGTACCTCGCTTTCTAATTTGCAACGGTTGAATGCCAAGTTTTCTTTCGAAACGGTAGAGCTCCGGTTCATACGTGTGCGTTTCTGAGAACGGCAAACGGGATTGACGTGTCAAGCCACTACATGAGTACAAGCATAACGGTTATCTTCCCTTTGCTTTTTCGTTCATGGACGTGCGCCTGTGGTTCAGACAGGGGAGAATAAGTATATTCACATGGTTCGAGCGTGTGTGTGTGTGTGTGTGTGTGTGTGTGTGTGTGTGTGTTTGAGTGTGTGTGAGTGTGTGTGTGTTTGAGTGTTTGAGTGTGTGTGTTTGTGTGTGTGTTTGTGTGTGTGTGTGTGTGTGTGTGTGTGTGTGTGTGTGTGTGTGTGTGTGTGTGAGTGTAAGGAGATAGAGCTTACTTCTAGACAGATGGGACAAAGTAGTTTTGCCAAGTCTGATCAAACCGGTAGCTGTGTAATTTTTTTAAAACCTAAATTATAATAACTAATATTCCCTTAATAATTTAACAATTGTCAAACTGCATTGAATTCCACTTCATAAAAGATTAATAATAAATTATTAATTATTTATTTTAGTTCTTTCCGGAAACTAAAAATAGATTATTAATTAGTTCTAGACATCAATTTTACAGAGAGGTATTTCTATTTTGGTGGGAACCTGCTTGGTTCGTTTATCAATTGTACTTGACTTCTGGAAGTCCAAGAATGATTGTGTCTAGATGTCAGCGTTGACTTCTGGCACTGGAGTAAAGCACTGGTTCATTTTACTATTTAATGTAAAAGCATTTAAAGTTACAGATCCTGATAAATTGTATTCCTTTAAAATAGAAGGAGCTATTTAAAGAATTCTATTTAATCTTTCAGACATATTTTAATCACAGATATAAACTGCATACTACTTTCTGTTTAACATTCCGCTGTCAATCTACTAGGACCGAAATTCCACATGAGAAATTAACCATTATCCAGTAGTGTCCCGCGTTGCTGTAAATAAGGTACATATATGAAACTGACACTTCTTGCCCCTTTTATCCAACTATTTCTCTTATTATTACTATTAGGTGACTTCTTCATCAAGAAATTAAATAGGGTGCCAGTGTCACGGAAAAGAGGAATGGACGAGACAAGAAAAATGTTTGGTTGTTTCTGTTTGCCGAAGCATGTATGATTCTTCCGTTATTCAAATTTCAGCTATCCGATTACCGCGAAATTTCATGTTAATGTCGCATCACACGGATAAGTCTAAAAGCTTTATAAATGTTATGTTCCAGAGTGTAACTATAAACGTTATACATGACTACCAAACAGTCAGTATATTTCTTCACAGCAGTTTATAATTTAAGAGTTAGGTCGTAAGAGTTAGTAATAAATCTACTTTTTGTTAAATATGAATATAAAACACACCAAGGCTCCAATTGTCGGTTGGTGCGCGCGTGTGTGTGTGCCCGCACTGTTTTGCTATTGTGATATATTCTTTTGAAACAATTCATTAATGGAGAGAGTTGTGTCATTTGAAAATGCTGATTTGGGGTTGTGACTTTCTGAAATGCTTTCTGAACGTGTTAATTGTGAAACACTTTAAAATCTTTGCATGGCTTCAGCGTCTCAATATTTTTGCTGAGAATATTGATTATTTATAGTTGTATGCATTGTTTAGGAACTAGCTGGTAATTGTGTGCGGCCTAAGAGAATGAGAACAAAGGGACATTTTTTTTATTTTTAGAATCGCGTGCTCTGTATGGAAGGAGTTGTGTAGCATGGAGTATTTGCCAGCTTGCAGATTTTTGTCACGTGGTCCTCCGACAACAAGTGAAAAGACTATGAACCTAAATCAGGGATAGAAGTGAATATAGACATGTAAAAATGTCTTATGCACCTAATAATAAATATGAACGCACATGCACAAATAATGCATATCAAGTATTTATTATAAACGTAACAATAAATTTACACATGCGTTCACAAACATGCAAATCAAATATTTATTATACAATAAATATACACACGCATGCGCCAACTGGCATTTACAACAGTTTAGAACACATTTACAATAAATATGCATACGAATCTTAACGCTTTGCGCTAATGTAAAACATTATGAAATGATTTCTTTTATTTGTTTATTTTAAAGATAAAATGAAAAGAAAACTATTAGAAAATCCCACAAAAGCGAAACAGGGAATTCTGAGCGTTTCATCCGCCGGTACCTGCGCTAACGACAATGTGTTTCTTGTTTCACATCGACGGAAAATAAATTGAAAAAAAAATATCTCTAAGCGAGTTGCGTGCCAATGAGGTCAACGAAGTGATATCTTGTCTAAATATTTTGATATTAGGCATAGCTAAGATCGTGCCTGCCACGTCCTTAATGACTTGAAAACTTTCTTAAATGCTCGAAGGTAAGCCACAAAGACACAACCACTTACGTTTGACACTCTAAACTTAGCTTTGAAAACGGGAAAGGGCAGGTGTGTGTGTGTGTGGGGGGGGGGAATGGGGGGGGGGAGAAGTAGAAATTTTTTTAAAGACTACATCTTGCCAGAATATCGTTAGCCGTTTGTTAGGAAGTACGTTTAAAAGTAAAAAAAAAAAAATAATAATAATGTGCCTGCCTTGCATGTGCTGATGAGATGACAACTAAGACACTGGCCCTAAACTCCTCCTCGACCACAGAAGAAAGGTTCAGTAAGTGCATTTAATTTTTTTTAACCTACTTGAAAGTTTTTGAAAAAAATGTTATTTCTAAAATTGGCAGATAGGAAGCATTTGCAGTTATTTTTACCTACAACTACAACCATTGCCATCCATCTCTCTCTCTCTCTCTCTCTCTCTCTCTCTCTGCTTGTTCCTTCTCTCCATCTTCCGATAAATGCTTTATATTAGTACGTTCAGCTGACATCGCAGTACTTATAGTTATGAAGTAAAAATTTAGGTATTACGTCTTGCGCTGATTTTGCAGTCGGATGCCGAGCATTGTTGATTGTCTTGCAGCATGCTTCTTGCCCGTACTTTTTGTTGCTGATTTGACTGAATTCGAACATCGATCGTTGTTATAACTCGCATCTAGATTTTTATCAGAACAATAATACGAAGTAAAAATTAAGTCGATACAGTTTCCTTCTTTATGTTTTCAAACACTCCCCCTTTCAACCCCCCTCCCCCAAGCGCCTACGATGACGTTCGGTTCAATTTCAATTACAAGTGTCCGAACTGACTTATTACAAGTGTCCGAAATGACTTATTACAAGTGTTAGAAATTACTTATTACAACCGATTGCTTTAATTTAATGGAAACTGTAGTGTTCGTGTTCAATACTTAACTATGCCTGACTAAAACCTTCCCTGTCTGGTATTTAATGGTGCTAGTGGTTTAACCCACCGACAATACCATAAGTCACAAACTTTCCTTTATGGTATTTCATAGTGTTAGTGGTTTAACCCACCGACAATACCATAAGTCACAAACTTTCCCTTTATGGTATTTCATAGTGTTAGTGGTTTAACCCACCGACAATACCATAAGTCACAAACTTTCCCTTTATGGTATTTCATAGTGTTAGTGGTTTAACCCACCGACAATACCATAAGTCACAAACTTTCCCTTTATGGTATTTCATAGTGTTAGTGGTTTAACCCACCGACAATACCATAAGTCACAAACTTTCCCTTTATGGTATTTCATAGTGTTAGTGGTTTAACCCACCGACAATACCATAAGTCACAAACTTTCCCTTTATGGTATTTCATAGTGTTAGTGGTTTAACCCACCGACAATACCATAAGTCACAAACTTTCCCTTTATGGTATTTCATAGTGTTAGTGGTTGACGCACTGACAATACCATAGGTCATAAACGTCATGTCGACACGTCACAGAATTTGGAAAAAAAAATGTTTTAAATTATGTGTAAATTGTAATTGCAATACTTCTCTGAATTTGAAAAACTGAATGGATTTAATCTCTTGACTCTGTAATTCTTGTTAAATGTGCACTGAAGGTTATAGTTAGTCTAACGGAGATGTTTAATTAGTATTATTTATAAAATAATGGATACTGTTTACGCTAACTCTAGATTAGTGTTGCCAAAATTCAACCCTATTAAGAATAAGCCAGTGCCATTTATATCACTATTTTCTCCAGTTCTAGTGTCTATATACTGATATTTATTTTGCATATTACCCTTCCATACTCATCATAATCAATATCAATGGGGTATTTTATCATAAAGATTGTGTAGTTTCGATTTTGAAAAATCACAACAAAGTACCCTCATGAAACTATTTTTTTTTTTAAATATGACTAGAATTGTTTAAATATTTATATTCTCGAACATTTCTTAACTGTGGTAGTGGAATATAAATAGTAGATGATTGTATGCTGTAAGTGTAAGGTTCCATATATTTCGAAAAGTTTTTAATTTAATCATTTAAAATATTAAAATATTTATTACTTCCAAATATTTAAAACAAAATAATTATTTAAAAAATGTCTAAGAAAATTCATTAGATATCATTCTATAATCTACAACTAGCATTATAAATATTTTAAACCAAAGTGTTATGTGAAAAGGCTACTACTTTATACTGGCTAAAAATTTTATTTTCTTATCAGATCTTCATATACTTAGTCCAAAGAATTCATTAATTAATGAATGATATAAGTTCCACCATTGTATAGTGATAAAACAGTCTGGTATTTAGTAGCTAAAAAGATAAGGCAACTCAAAAGTAATAGGGAAAAACCAGACTTTATATCCAAGGTTTAAAACGTAAAAAGACAATAAATTTATTTAATTAATTACAATTTATTTCAAATTATTATTAAGAATTGTGATTTACACCCATTCGCACTGAATCAAAGAAAGAAACATACAATTAAGGAAGTATGCCAAAAATAAGACAATTTACATGAAATGAGATTGTACAGGAACCATGAAAAAGTTTCTTGTCGGGACTTCTTGTTCTCAGAAAATTGTTGTATCTGCTGAAACACGTTAACAAAACATTCTATAAAAAAAAAAAGCAATTGTACAATTTCTAATGCGTTGACTCTAGTATCTAATAACCTTCCAAAATGCATCAATCAGACTTATTTTCAATTACAACTATATATCACTTCTAGTCATACCAATCTAAAACTTTATACAAGTTTGCGACACGTCAGCAACGCTTGCTACCACTGGATGTCCTCTCCATTTATATTTATTTCAGCGATTTCACTTCATTAAATCTGAAAGAGACCATTTTGTTCAATGCAATTTTATAAATACGCCATTCGTACTCAAGTAAATAAATTGTTACTTACTCCCAATGAGTTTCCTCTCACAATCAATTGTATATTGTAAATTAAAACATAACTTGTCTTGTAGTTGCATGGCTTCTCCTTCACGATCTGCTTTAGTCAAGGATTGTAGTGATTGTGACTAAGAAAGGTTCAGTTTATGTCAGCTTTGTCACGTGACCCATGTTTATCCCTCCGGTATTCGTTTTTTTTTTTTTTACGGATGACAATTGGCTTCTACTTTTCCTGTCGCTTTTAAGTCTCCTGTGCATGTCGCCATTAGTCTAGCGCTCATTCATACAACTTCCGGTATTGACGTGTTTATACGCCGCCTTGTCACTTCCGGTGATCGTTAAACCGTCTCGTTAACTACCGGTAGCTATATTAAAAACTAAGCTCTTCCGATCTCATTTGTCACTTTTTCTTCTCAACACCATCTTAATCTGTTAACTAGCGGACGTTGATTTTACATAAAATTCGGAAACATCTCTTTAAAATTCGAAAGTAAGGTTTCTGATTATTTACTACACTGTCTTTCTGCCACACAGGCTTTATTTCATAGATACGAGCTAAATTAAATATTAAAATGCTTCAGAAGAGCGTTACAGAAATATAGGCGTGTTTCTGTTGATGGCTTGAATGCCCCTGTGCTATTTATAGCCACTTCCACACTTAGTGTCGCGTGCTGCATGTTACATCTGGAGATTAAATAATCTCGCGGGTGGTAATTAGCTGTCGGAAAGTCACGTCAAAGTGTTGCAACCAGACAGTTTCTTTAAAACTTATCGGTGACTGTCTCCAGCTGATACAGCTGCCCGCGCTTGATGGACGGGCCTGTCTTCTTGTGGTTTGACATTAAACTGTTATTATCTTCTCCATAGAGAGTGGTTTGACATTATTAAACTGTTATTATCTTGTCTGTATAGAGCGGTTTGACATTAAACTGTTATTATCTTGTCCGTAGAGAATGGTTTGACATTAAACTGTTATTATCTTGTCCGTAGAGAATGGTTTGACATTAAACTGTTATTATCTTGTCCTTAGAGAGCGGTTTGACATTAAACTATTATTATCTTGTCCGTAGAGAGCGGTTTGACATTAAACTATTATTATCTTGTCCGTAGAGAATGGTTTGACATTAAACTATTATCTTGTCCGTAGAGAATGGTTTGACATTAAACTGTTATTATCTTGTCCATAGAGAATTGTTTGACATTAAGCTATTATCTTGTCCGTAGAGTGGTTTGACATTAAACTGTTATTATCTTGTCCGTAGAAAGTGGTTTGACATTAAACTGTTATTATCTTGTCCGTAGAAAGTGGTTTGACATTAAACTGTTATTAAATTCTCCGAAGAAAGTGGTTTGACATTAAACTGTTATTAAATTCTCCGAAGAGAGTGGTTTGACATTAAACTGTTATTATCTTGTCCTGAGGTTTAGGGCTTCAGCTTTGAAAAATGTGATTGTAATAAAACGGTCGAATGTTGACATGTCTCAATTGGGGGTGAGGTGGTAGGACGGTCCATTGGTGACTGGTTATAAGAGGGTTTGACACTAAAGGTAAGGAGCTAGCGGTGCATTCAAGTGACAAATACACATAAATAATAAAATAACAAATATATAAATGCATACAAGCATGATCATAACTTCTGTACATAGTTCAATGGTCAGTTTGACCTGACTGATCTTTGCAAAAAAACTATTCCAGTAGGCTTCTGGGAGAATTTTATGAACAATGTTTCTTCAACAATGGCAGGATAGACTCTGATCTTTGAGGCTGATTTTGGCATGCACAAGGACAAACGGAGACGATCACGTGTCAGTTGGGCTAAATATCTGGCGAATTATTACAGAACAATTCTCTTTACAGTACAGCATGCAATGATCATGGCTCAAAATATTTCTTTTTACAGTACAACATGCAATGATCATGGCTCAAAATATTTCTCTTTACAGTACAACATGCAATGATCATGGCTCAAAATATTTCTTTCTACAGTACAACATGCAATGATCATGGCTCAATACATTTCTTTTTACAGTTCAGCATGTAATGGTCACGGCACAAAGCAGTTTTCAGCATGTAAATTGTTCAAACAATAAATAACTGTCTTTACGATACCACACTAATCGTTCGCTCTCTTAATAATACAGCTGTAATTTGTTTTTTATAACAGACTGATAAGATTTAGTGCTGGATGTTCACTGTACAGCTCTTATTAATAGGGGCTCCTTCCAAATTTTAATGCAACTGATTAATGTCGGAGTATTGCTGACACCTCACAACTATGCGATGCAACATTTATCCTGGACGACACAACTTGTATTACATTGTCTGCAAGACACTTATATATTATCCAGTCAGTCAATGCCTTCTAATTTTTCTATTGGCGCTGATACTTGATGGACACTGCTTTCACTGTAAATCTCAACGACTTTATACATTGTAATTACGAGAGCTCTCACTCACTCACTCTTACCCACCCACCCATGCACACACACACACGCGCGCGCGCGCGCACGCACGCATTTAGGCACCATTCACGATTCTGCACGTCACACACCGTAGAACGCTTATTATTGTCCGGGAGTAAGCACAAAGCAAATGAGTATTAGAGAAATGAGCACTGTTGAGGGCTGGCTAAAGCACAAATCAAATGAGTATTAGGGAGATGAGCGCTGTTTGTTGATGGCTGGCTAAAGCACAAAACAAATGAGTATTAGAGAAATTAGCACTGTTGATGGCTGGCTAAAGCAAGGATGGAAACAATAAAATAGTTGTATTTTTACAGAGCACGCACGTAGCATAATGTGAACTGTCTGTACCGGCGAGGTCATCTAGATTTCGGCTTGACTCCGAATCAATTATTGAAAGAACTACGAATAGCGAACTTAAAATGTCCCTAGTGATGAACAGGGTTTGAGACTTAAAGGGGTTAAAAAGGCTAAAAGTCTGATATTTAGAACTGCTAATGGGTTACATTGTCGACTATTGAAAAGGGTTGTGTTCGTATTGTTTAATTTCTTAATTGCTTGCTTAATTTCTGCCCTGAGGTCAGGTTAGACTGGTAGCCACTTGAAATAATGAATTAACTCTTTTGACACTGTGTTGATTGGGAGTCACAGTGCAGACAAACCTTGTTCATAATATTTCAAACAGTGTATACGTATGCTACTATATATATTTATTTGCGCAGTCCCAGTATGAGTTTTGCATTTGAACTGTCTCTGTACAAGTTTGTACGTATTTGCACAGTCTCAGTACAAGTTTTATAAGTATTTGCAAGTTAGAGGTTTTGTAGGTAATGACATAGTACAAGTTTTGTAATTATTTGTATGGTGGCTAGCAAATATTCTTGAGGTGTTCACACACAAAAATTTGAAGAAAAGGAAATTTTATCTGAGCAATTTTAGTTTTAGTGGAAACCTTCACTAATTATTGTGAGGGGTAAGGGGGGTCCCTTTGGGGGAAACTAGCAACAGGAAAATTTTACAGAGGTTTCTTTGGCATCACTTTTCGCATCATTGGCTGTATGAGCCCAATTTACCAGACGTTTAATTATTTAGTTATTGTTTTTTTTAATAGATGTAATTTGTCAACAAACATTCCCTGAATGCATGAATTTTACCAACAAACATTCCTTGAATTCATGAATTTTACCAACAAACATTTCTTGAATTCATGTATTATATCAACAAACATTCCTTGAATTCATGTATTATATCAACAAACATTCCTTGAATTCATGTATTATATCAACAAACATTTCTTGAATTCGTGTATTATACCAACAAACATTCCTTGAATTCATGTATTATATCAACAAACATTTCTTGAATTCGTGTATTATATCAACAAACATTCCTTGAATTCATGTATTATATCAACAAACATTCCTTGAATTCATGTATTATACCAACAAACATTCCTTGAATTCATGTATTATATCAACAAACAAGACTGGACTGCAGATCAACCTAGAGAAGACTGAAATCATGACCTTGGAGACAGTGAGCTGAAAGAAGTCACCTCCTTCACCTACCTGGGCAGCATTGTATCAGCAACAGATGGTTCTGACAAGGACATCAAAACCAGAATCGGGAAAGTTAGATACGCCTTTATTACCCTGAGACCAGTCTGGAGGTCAACATCCCTATCTGTCCACAACAAACTACGAATTTTCGACAGCAACGTTAAGTCTGTCTTCCTCTTTGGCTCAGATACCTGGAGAGTCACCCACACCCTAGCCAACAAACTCCAAGTATTCATCAATGGCTGCCTTCACAACACGTTGAAGATCAGGTGGACAAACAAAATAAAGAACAATGATTTGTGGCATTGGACAAATCAAGATACCCTCAATCAGCAGATTGCCAGATATAAATGGCGATGGATAGGACACCCCCCACAGGACATCACCCGGCAGGCTTTGTAGTGGAACCCCCAGGGAAAGAGACGGGTCAGTCGCCCTAAGACCACCTGGAGATGATCCTGCAAAGAGAAAGTGAAGAGCTGCAACCTGTCATGGGGTGAAATGAAAAAGGCTGCCCAGAATAGAGTGTGATGGAGAGCTGTTGTTGAGGCCCTTTGTTCCATGGGGAATCCAAGGAGATAAGTCAAGTCAAGTCAATAGCTAACCGACAAACACCACCAAGGTATCTGTTGTAAGTAACCAATGGTTCAGTACTGGTCAACTGACATTAACCATTGGGAATTGATATGGTATAGAAAACAAAGTCGAACCTCTAAAATATTTCAGCTTTCACTCTGCAAAATTCCATCATTGTGTACAAACACTTTACAGACCATATCTGTATGGTCCCAATTTTCACTTTGACCTGCTAGAGGTAATTAACTGAAAACTTGACCTGTGAAGGTAACTCATGGTGAGTGAGCAATTCAAAATATCATTTGTGACATCATTCTTACTTGACCATAGCTGAGTGGCACGGGGAAGATAATTCTGCAAATACTCACAGTCATGTAAACATAAAATATCTATCTCAATTTTACTCCTTATTTCATGATGTTCAAATGTGTTGATTGTCTGCATTGACAGTAGAAATAATATTACATAAACATTATCTAGTGGACAGCAAATGACAACTTTAGGAACCATTCATGAGTTGTTTAGCTGTCACCTCTGAACTCTATTCTTTAAGCAAGGACAGCAATTTGGTATACCATTGATTTTCTGATTTTTATGTTTGTGTATATTCATATTTCATATGTTGATTCAGTGCTATGTTGTACAATGTGTGTGATAAATGTATATTTAAAATAAATATTTATTTCTTTTATTATTCATCCACTATTTCCTAGTTATAAATGTATTTGGAGAGAAAATGTTCAATCGTAGTGACAGGGCATTGCTTAGTAATTAAGAAGTCAGACACAAAAGAGAATCTTTGAATGTGGATGGCCATGATGAGTGCATGGGTCTGTAAGTCAGGTCAAAGTTAACTCGAAGTACACGTTTGTAATACGATGATTAGCATTGGGTAAGGGTGTGTGTGGAAAGATGCTCTATGTCTGAATCAGTCTGCATAAAAAATGCATTATATTATAGAAAGAAGATAATATAATCTTCACTATTGAGGGTACTTTTTACCAACTGTCACAGATAGATAGGTAGGTAGATAGATAGATAGATAGATAGACAGACAGACAGACAGACAGACAGGTAGGTAGGTAGACAGACAGACAGACAGACAAACAGATAGATAGATAGATAGATAGATAGATAGATAGATAGATAGATAGATAGATAGATAGATAGATAGATAGATAGATAGATAGATAGATAGATAGATGTTTTAAAATGTAAATATAATTATAGTTTTTCAGTCTCGCTCCTTTTACATTTTTTATATTATCTTTAACATTTGTTAAACTTATCACTTCTGAACAACACCATAAATATTTGCTAAGGTTTTACTTTTAAATGCATCAAAAACATATACGCAGTTTATCTGAACTTTTGCCAAACAGCAAAAGGAAAAGAAAAACGAACACATTAACAGCAACTAAAACAAAATAATAATTGTGTGTTTACGACTCTATTTTCGTTTCGCTACCTGCAATCCTGGATGACTTTTCAGCAGTAGACATTCTATGGCCCTAACTTTAATACCATTTTCCGATTAAAAAAGAAAGAATAAATGTTACATGTTTAGTAGACCATGCTACTCTTTGTAACCTTTGCCCCCCGTGCCGTCTCATGCTGTTCAGCTCATAAAATAGTTTTGCATTTGCATTCATTTACCTATAAAGCAATGAGCTGTTTGCGAATGCACTTACCTGTAAAGAAATGAGCTACTTAAGAATGTACTTGATCATAAAACAATGATCTGTTTAAGAATGCACTTATCTGTACAACATTCAACTGTTTAAGAATGCACTTACCTGTAAACTAATGAGCTGCCTTGTTCAAGCTCAAGTTTTTTCTTTATACAAATTAAACATATCTGCACAAATAAACAATGATTTTACAAGCATGCACTTACCCGTTTAAGGATGTAATTACATATGCAATAATGCACTTACCTCTATACAAAGACACTTAACCTAAGCAGGAATGTACTTAACTGTATACGAGGGCACTTAACTATTCAAGATTGCACTTAACTTGTACGATTTCACTTACCTGTATAGGAATGCACTTGCCTGTATAGGAATGTACTTACCTGTATAGGAATGCTCTTACCTGTATATGAATGCACTTACATGTGAACGAAAGCATTTACCAATGCAAGATTTCACTTTCCTGCATACGATTGCACTTACCAATGCACGATTGTACTTGAAAGGCAATACGAATGCACTTACCAGTGCAAGATTGCATTGACAAAAATACGAATGCACTTATTTGTGTGAAGTTGTACTTACCTGAATACCAATGCACTTACAAGAATGTACCTACCTATATACGAGTGCACGTATCCTTAGAAGAATAAACTTACCTGTATACGAGTGCACGTATCCTTAGAAGAATAAACTTACCTGTATACGAGTGCACGTATCCTTAGAAGAATAAACTTACCTGTGTACGAGTGCACGTATCCTTAGAAGAATAAACTTACCTGTGTACAAATGTATTCACTTGTGCAAGAATGAACTTGTATAAAAATGTGCAAAAATGAACACGAATGCTAAGACACGTACTGAATACAAAGACATTAATTTGTTTAAGAAATCGCTTACCTATGCAAGATTGCACTCGTCTGTACAAGAATACCACTTACTTTTGCAGACATGCAATTAATTACCTGCCCGTGCATGCACTTTCACGAACGCTGAATCATGCAAAAACGTAATCAACCATATATTTGGCATGGACACGGCACTGAATCAAAATGTGCTATTCCGTCTTCACGGATCTTTATGGTGCCGTTCGTGGTTTATGTTCGCAGGTGAAGGTGTATGGGGAGGGGCTATGTATTGATGGCCTGCATTCTCTTAGACAGAACTCCGAATGTTGGCATAACTTTATATGAAATATTTTAGAGAAAAAGAAAAGATTATTCCTTACAGTCAAAATAACACCAGCAAATAAACTCTTGATCATCATTGCAAGGCCCCGATGACCTTCTCGCCACAGAGATAGAAGCATTTTAAGAGGAACATTTACTTTCAAGAGATCCGCGAATTTTTAAACTTGAAAGTCCTGACAGCTGTCAAGGCAAATTGCCCAAACGTATCTGTTTGTTATGCGCGTGCAACCAGATCTATTTTAGCCTCACCCCCCCCCCCCCAGCCTCGCTAGCAAAATTCCACCACCACCATTCCTTGTTTTATGGCATGAAGATTTCTAGTATTTAATGTTCCCTACTCGCCGTCGACTATCTCATATGGCAGTTTTATCAGACATGCGTTTGACGTGGGTGTATTTCGTTGCATGTTAAATCTATCCAGCCAGGAGAGGTGGTGTGCGTTGCATACCCTTGGTGAAACATACCCAAATTTTCATTTGTAACTGAGAGTTTTCTTCATAGAATGTACTCTCGTTAGATTGTGAGTGTGTGGGTGTGTTTATATATTATATATTAGGTTTTGTTTTAATTTAGCAGTTTGGACATCAATTCAGTTTCCAAATAAGCATTTCATTAGTGGGGTGATTACCTTGTCAGGACTGAAACTGAGCAAAACGGTAAAATTAGCAGAGAACAGAATGGAATGGGGGAAACTGGTTGTCAGGTCATCAGTGTGCCCCAACGGTGGACAAGACTAAGGGATAGATAGATAGATAGATAGATAGATAGATAGATAGATAGATAGATAGATAGATAGATAGATAGATAGATAGATAGATAGATAGATAGATAGATAGATAGATAGATAGATAGATAGATAGATGGATGGATGGATGGATGGATGGCCTGCAAGTTTGAAAGAACTCGGAAAGGAACGAACATATCAAACAATAATACAGAATGCAAAGAATATATAGAACTTCAAAGAATCTAGAGAAATTCAAAAGTTGAAAAACTATATTCACACCGGTTAGTTAAAATGAAATTTAATTTAACAGCAGAAAGCACACTAATATATGTCACTCATTTGATTATGTATTCGCATAAATCATGCACTTACTGAAGAATCCAAATTATAGTAGACTGTTCTAAACCAAACGGAATATTAAACTCAATTAAAATCTTGCAATCACAGCATGGAAAGTTGCTTAATCTAATTCACATCAATCACAACAGTAGCCTAACATTACCATTAAAGACGAAAATAGGTTTTCCTCCGTACTGCTTCAGTACGGTTCACTGATTATATCGACGTAGAGGGCAAGCAATTATGACATTGTAGTAACAGCCTGGCATCTGTATATTGGAAAAAAGTTAAGAATTTATGATAATTATAAGTATATTCTTCACATAAGAGCAAGTATGCTGACATATTGTCATGACGACAGCGGCTTTAGGCAATTGCATAATGATTTCACTCGGCATGGATTTATGAGAAATATATGTAGTTGTGATAATTAAGGAAGGGCAACTAAAACCAGTACTAAGCATCATCTTTATTATCTTCCCCTCAAAACACTTTCCGTTCACCTCATCGTGGAACACTCACTGAGCTATATACTGTTGGATCTCTGCTAGCCACACGACTCATACGGCTCTCTAAGCTTTGGTTCTAGACTACAGTAAGAGCTTAAAACCTTTACTGCCTTTCTTGTATAGTTGCAGAATACGGGGTATAGTCTGCTTTCACTCCTTCTTCAGGCCTAAGCCTTCGTGTAGTTAGACACTACTCTATTTCTCCAGCCTAGGCCTTAGTCTAGTAGACAATATTATATTTCTCCAGGCTTAAGCCCTCCTCTTGTGACTAGTGAGACACTATTATGTTTCTCTAGGCCTAAGTCTTCGTCTAGTGAATCACTACTATGTTTCTCTAGGCCTAAGTCTTCGTCTATGAATCACTACTATATTTCTCTAGACCTAAATCTTTGTCTAGTGAATCACTACTATATTTCTCTAGACCTAAATCTTTGTCTAGTGAATCACTACTATATTTCTTTAGACCTAAATCTTTGTCTAGTGAAACACTACTATATTTCCACAGGGCTATTGAATTACAGTCAGTTATATAGCTTTACAAATCTATTAATTAAGTAAACAACCTTGAACGCATAAACAAATTCCCCTCTTACATCTCCCACAAATGGACAGATAACTCTAAAGGCGCCTACACCCTGAAGTGAGCCGTAATTCATACGTGTGTGAGTGTACTTTAATTCGAATTGGTTTATTCCGTGTATAAATCGATCTCTTGGCATTTCGTATTTGCAGATTACACCCAATCCCACGACCACCACCACCACCCCCATCACCACCAATCCGATATCATGACTTTCTTGGCTAGTACTCTACGCCAGCGGAATCGATCGCTCCTATAAAAGAGAGATCTAGCAGACCGCAGGCTTGATCAAACAATGTTATCGATCTATATGAACTCTTTTCTGTGCTCGCGCAGCTTACGGAGTGATGGAACACGATAGATTAGTTTCTCTGTGCCACAGCATTTGCTTGTAAAGAGCTTTCGTGCATTAACTGCACCTTTAAGGTTGGTGCATCCCACCGGCGCATCTGCGACAGAAACAAAAGGCTGCAGGCATTCACTAACATGCTGTGTAAGCCACGGTGACCCAGACATGTAAGGAGCAGGCGGTAAAAGCAGAAATTAAGGATCCCGATCGCTCCAGTGCCCGAGGGTTCAATCCCCATTCGCCCGAGGTGAAAAACAAATTACCGGCGATCATTCACTTCTCCCTAAGCTGACGCTGGCGAGTTGAGTGTCCAGTCAGTCGGATGAGATGACGGTGAATGGTTTTCCAGTCATTCACATGAGATGATGATGAATGGCGTCCAGTGTGCTGCAAGCCGCGCGCACTCTTTTGTACATTGACAAGTTCACAGTCATAAAGAGTAAACCCGTGATCATTGACCTTCTCTCTGCACGAAAATGCACCTAGGTTATTCAAAAGTACCCGCTCAGACTTTGACTAATCCTGCTCCTGGCCCTTTTCGTTCCTTCCAATGCCTCAATCATTCCCTCGGTACTTGCGTCCGTCAGCAAAAGTTGAGAGCGGACGTTGAAACTCGAATGTAAAGAGAACCCGTCACCGTTTCCTTCTAGCAGAAGTGTTCTACTTATTGAATTATAAATTGATAATATTTTTGTTTGTATTAAACTAAACCCCACAAGTATTTCATCACGTAAATGTATAATATATACATACCTCGAACATAAAAATGTCATGGTTTTTTCAGGATATTTATATATTATGACATTTTGGTGCATGGGAGAATGTTATGTACTTAAATAATATAATTGTTTAATACCTAAGTTTGGCTGATACACGAATAAGTTTTTTCCCTCGTCACTACCATACTACTTATTGACAAGAGAATGCGTCCTTTAGGTACGATGTAATTTACATAATTTCTCCAGTAAAAGCAGCAGATTTAAAAACAAAAATGAACTAAGTAAAAATCTTATATACTGTGAGAACAGGAGCAGAGGTTCTGAATATTTTGTTGTATGGGCACCAAAGGGAAATTGCTGTAGACACCATTTTAGGCGTGGTGATGGGGAATCCTTCTTCTTCAGTGAGTTCTTCTTGTGCTACACTATTTGGTCAAAATGTTTTCAAGGAACATTTTATGTGTTATATAGTTATTTATTTTTATATGGGACAGAGGAATTTTATATCTTTAATTGTTCCTCCCCACTTCCCCACCCCCCACTCCATGCACAAATATTGACCAAAAAAAAACTATTTGTGGAAAATTTAACATACATTTTAACTAAACATCATCATTATTGTTATTTTTATCATCATTAGTTACTGAACTTGTTTAGTATTTTTGTGCTTAATTTTAACCTAACTGTATGAAAAAAAAACAAAGATTTTATCCAAAACCATCCAGTAATGCGTTCCAGAGTACGCATGATATTTAACTTATGCCCATCATTTAAATAAAAACTGGTCCGACAGAAACATTGTCGATTTAAAAATTGGAAGAAACACTGCTGAAATTTTTAATTAAGTTTCCGATTTCTTAATAACAGTTGCCGGGCAATAGAGAAGACTAGAACCGTTATTCCCATTTGGAGAAGATGAGGGTGGGGGGTGGAAGGATTAACTTTTGTAGTATTATGTGGAAACAAGTGACAAATAATGGAAGGGTTTGAGGTATTTGTCACAATCAAGAACACACTGCGCTCTGCCTACCATCAGGTAAGCTAGAAAGAGCAGAGTTGAAATGGTGATACAAATGACAAGTACCATGGGTTAAATGTAAATTCAATATATCAATACATAGTGACGGGGCATGCCTGCCGCTCACGCTTTACTATGCCAGTTTTCTTTACTTCAGAGAGAGTCTGCTTCATTTTTTATTTTGCATATAGTTTGTTCTTTCATTCGAATGCTTATTCTCTTGTCTTGGAATTAAAGCTCTTTAAAAATGTTGCTTTGCAATGTAGAACAATGCCCATTGAGATTTAAAATGCTTGCTAGTTAATCCCGACATTCACTGAGACTAGATAAGTCTGATTTTCTTTCAGAATGGGAGTCTGATATTGTCATAGATAGTCAAAAGATGTCAGTTGATTACCTTCTTACAGTTGATTGATCTGTCAAATTTCCATTGAAACTATTTGGGATGCTCTTCGCTTATTAATAGTCTGATCCGTCATATTTGTATTGAGGCTGTTCGGGGTGTTCCTCGCTTCATAGTCTCCATGCCTTTACAACCTTTCGAGGTGCCTAATACTACTGAGACCTTGTAGATCTTCTTTGCTAAATGCTGTGTCTATCTTTACCACTGTCTATGTTGACTTAATGCCACTGAGACCTTACAACCTTTCGAGGTGCCTAATACTACTGAGACCTTGTAGATCTTCTTTGCTAAATGCTGTGTCTATCTTTACCACTGTCTAACTCTATGTTGACTTAATGCCACTGAGACCTTACAACCTTTAGACGCGTCCCTTAACTTCTAATACGCTTGTGGTTGTTATTTTGTTAAACTATCTTGTACAAGTTGTAATATTTCAGCCGGATGTTTACGTTGCCACTAGAGACCTCCCATTCACGTGAAACAACAAATAAAACTCACACAAAAGAAAGAGAAAAAGAAAGAAAGAATATATTTATAGAATACAATAGCGTGGAACAAACTGTCTCGACCAAGAGATTAGGTTCTCCTAATACTGATCGCGCTATGGGTTTGTTTCTGCCCTGATAATGACGGTTAACAGAAACGGCTATGCGAATGAAAATGTCAGATGATCAGGACTTGGTGTAGTTTTCTGTTGTGCACTACAACTGATCTATCATCAGCTCGCGTGCAAATGGCCGTTTCCGAGAGGACGACAAAGCCTGTTGAATCACTGCCAAGATGGCTTTGAGGACATTTGACAACCTTTGTATGCCCATTTTGTTCTCGATTATGCGTCTGTTTAGTGTGTGTGTGTGCGCGCGCGCGCGTGTGTGTGTGTGTGTGTGTGTGTGGTTCCTTGGCGATATGTGCCTTCTGTATTGATCAAGGATTTGGACAAAACTAACGGTAGCTAAATGCATTGGCACAAATCAAAATAACGTATTCTCTTCACAACAGAAAAGGTCTTGATGTTTGCAATTTTTCCAAGGCTCTGCAGCACCAATGGATAACGGCATGCTCTACGCACACTCAATGCGCTGGTTACAAAATTAAATGTCTCTTTGGTGGTGGTGAGAACAAAATTAGGCGCGTTTAAAAAAAATAAATGTGCTGCAATTAAGTTAGTAGTAGTAGTAGTAGTAGTAGTAGTATTCAGGCCTCTTTCCACGACATCTGTTTGACTGTCGGTTGTGATCCAAGGTCTCAGAATCTTACCAAGATTCTGGGAGGTCTAAGGTTTTATGGAGGATGTGGGCACTTCCTAGGAGCGCTGCTTTGAGTAGTGGGGCGAGTCTGTGGTTTCCAGGGAGTTTATTCAGGTAGCCTTGCAACTCAGTTGTTATGTTCCCCAAGGCTCCTATCACTACAGGTATCACTTCTGTTTTTACATTCCACAGTCTCTGAATTTCTAATCTGAGGTCTTGGTATTTTTCTTTTTGTTTTCTTTCTTTTGTTTTTATGTTTTTATCACTTGGAACAGCAACTTATTGAGAACTACAATGTCTGGTCTTCGTGGAGGAATCATTCGATCTGTTCTTATCTCGAATTCTCATAGTATTTTGACTTCTTTTGTTTTGGTGACTGCCTCTGGTTGGTGCAGGCTCTTTCTGGGGTTTTGATGCCATAGGACTTATTATTATTATTATTATTAGTAGTAGTAGTAGTAGTAGTAGTAGTAGTAAATTCATTCATTGATTTAATTTAATAAAATTAAACAAAATTCTCACTCAAAATTATGCCTTTAGAACATACTTCTTACGAGAAAGTTTTGCGGTAGAAAAAATATTTAGAATTTTAAAATTAATTTCAGGGAAGATTCTAAGATTTTAGTTGGAAGTGAGGGTCGATGGTGGTGGTGGTTAAAGGACAAGGCGTTCGTCGTGTATTGCAGGCGGTTACATATTGACATCAATAACATGCAGTGCTTCAGTTTGTTGCTTTGTGTCGTTTTCATTGCTGATAATGCTGGTGTTGGTGAATTAGTAATACATATTCAGCAAGCAGAAAGTGAAGTCTCGGAAAGGAGGGGGGAAGAGATTTGTTGTTTTGGTTAGTGTTATTATGTTTCAGTTTCTACCTCATAGATGATTGGCTTTTGTTACCCTTTTGTGATTTAAGCAATCATTCCAGTCACCTACTATCTTATTACTTTACTTAAGCACTTTCGTGCTCACACGTGCAAAACTTCAGGTGATATTATTAAGATTATTTATTAAATAATATATTTCAATTCATATCTCTTATTCCAGATATTAACCCCCTTCCTCTACACATGTATTCGCTTTCGTTACGATAAGCGGCAGTTGTCCTACTTAATAAGTTAATCAAGGCAATAATAGTTATACTCACTGCTACTATCCTAACCACAAACACTTCAGATTCAAGCATTTGGGATTGTAAATACACTTTATATGCGTGTGTCTGTTGTCGAACATTACTTCACACACAGATGATCATTTTTGATCACATCATTGACTCCGTTTTCTGGCAAAAAACAAACAAACAAACAAAAATAGAACAAGATGTGCAAACGTTTAACAGTTTGTATAATGATTTTTTTAAAAAATAATTTCATTTTTCCCCTTTTTGTTTTCCTGGCATGAATCCCGTGAATAGACCCCAATGCAAAAACAGTTTCAGACAAGCAGTTATCTGTGTTCTCAGAGGTTTTATTAACTTAATCATCTTATCTGTTTGTAGGATCCGTCTGGCATTTTTTCTTACATCCCCCTCCCACCTCATGAGGACACACCTTTTTCATGCACGTAAGAAAATGACCGAGTTCCAAAACTGATTTCTCCATTCAGATAACGTTGGTAACCACAGTGACCCCTACCCTCATTTCTTAGAAGAAAGTGAAGCACCAGGACTCCAAGTCTATAACAACCATGAAACTCCAGGAACAAAACAGGAAAAGAGAAAATAGCTATGGCGTTGTTGTATATTCTAACTTTTCTTAAAATAAAAACAATTTTCATTCATGGCAATCATCTTTAGAAAGAATTTATTTTTATTGTTTCACTAGCTGTTTTGTGTAATTATAAATTTCACAAATATTGGTAATATTTTAGTGACTTCTTCGCTTTCTTAGATTGAAGTAATTAAGAGTACAATTATTAAATTTATAACTCCGGTTGAAATTTTATTTATTATATTATTAATGAAAACATGTTTTAATTTATTTTTTGCTGTTATCATTCTTATTTTTGTACCAATCAAACAAAATTAATTTTTCACATAATAGTTAAAGTGGAAGGTCAATGCATTTTATATCACAGGCAGTTGATATACAAGTAAATTAACAAGTACGATTGAACAAACAGTTCAAGTGATGAAAGAACCAATACAAAGAAAAGACACCCGTTAGGCAAGGAGGTTATGGTTACCAAAACGTGTCAAAGTTCAAGTTGTCTCTGTTCTCTGTACACGCTTCGTTCAACCACGTGGCTCGTCACAGCGATGATAGAAAGCAGAATAGTGTTGTAGTGTGTATTTTCTCGCAGTTTCTGTGTAGTCTTAATATTATTTTTTGTTGTTGTCCGATTTCGTCCTACTATCTTGGGCGATCTACAATCGCTTACTCAACTTTCACACTGACCTTCGAACCTACAAATATGCACTTCTGTCCATACTACATGCTTGTAAACGTTACAAATACACCAGTAATATTCAATCAACATTCTGGATACTCCTTTTAGCGTATAATTTCCTTCGGCATTAGGTTTATACATGTACACAAGAGAGTAATATATTATTCGCACGGGAGAAAAGTTTGCAATCAAATAAAGATGTGAATTAATATTTATTGAGTAAGACAGTTGAATTTTTTTTGGTGATTCTTACCGCACACAAATACATTATGTACATAAGAAAAAGTGCAGCACAATAATGATTTTGTAAGTTAAAGGTGAATTTTATTTGCTGCTTTTAGAAAGGAACTAAACTAGAAACGTCGTTTTACACAAAAGACTTAGAAACGTCTTTTTGCACAAAAGACTTAAAAGCGTTTCACAATTTTCCCCGTGACTTTCCTTCAAATCGAAAACCATTGCTTGCAAATTGTTACCACTTTGTCCACAATGCAATTTCAATGTGTTCAGATGAAACAGGCAGTCTAGTCTGAACGACAGCATGCTGTCACCAGCGGGCTCAACGGGTCTTGCACCCAATTTTGATTATTTGTAAGCGACTGATTCAATCCCCTTGACCATATTAAGTTTGTTATTTAGAATGGTTTGATGTTGCAGTCATCATTTTGTCTCTCTCTCTCTCTCTTTGCTATGAGTATGAGATCATCACGGTTTGTAAAAGATTACGAATCTAATAACAAATAAATGACTACTGCTCTCTCTCTCTCAATGCATGTGTAGTTGTGTGTGTGTGTGTGTGTGTGTGTGTGTGTGTGTGTGTGTGTGTGTGTGTGTGTGTGTGTGTCAGAGAGAGGAATCTTGATGACGGAAGTACACAATCAATTTTAGCGGGTTGAATAATGCAGCACAGACGCAAACCTAGAGTCTGACATTGTATTGTTTTCGTTGAACAGTTGCAGGATTTTTTTTTTAGATGACTAAAATTTGGGTACATTAAAGAATGTGACGCAGACTTGGTTATATTCTTTAACTTAAACATGGGAACTAATCCTAACGAACTCGAAATTACCTCAAATGAAGTTCATACCCTTTCAATGTCTCTCGGCGACACCAATATTATTAAGTTGCATTGTGGGGTTCTTACCACAAATTATTTTGCAGTTGCATGCCATCTTTCCCATCTAAATGTTGAACGACAGTAGAGATGATTTTATTGATAAAAAGAAGGAAAGAAGTCACGAGATTGGTTGGCTAAGATCACGATATTTAATCAGGACTCTGTTTAGTTGTTTGACTTTCTAATGTAGAGACTTCTCTCAGCTGCCCGATGCTTTTCATACTCGTTTTCTGCGACTTCAGAACATATGACGTTTATTTGACGTGAATAACACCACTGCACATGTACAGCGGGACTTGCTAACTTAGCGGAAGTTGTTTAATGGGACAGCAAACAGGCTTGTATTACGACAACAGGCTAATTTTTATTGGGAGCAACACTCTAATGTTTATTAGAGCACAGACAAGCAATTATTATTTTTTTTTTTTTTTTGGGGGGGGGGTCAGAAGGGGAGCCGTTATGGAGGTTTAGACTGTTTGGATTTACTGAAACAGCAAGTTAATGGTTATTTTATAGTCTATTTTGTTGAACAAGGGTGCTGCTAATACTACTAGTCATAGATGAAAACGGCTAGTATATTAACGAAATTAGGATCTGTATTCACCTTACTGTAGCGATACTGAGTCCTGCAACATCCCTGCAACATAAATTTCTGCGTTTAGTAGTGGGGTCCAATGACAAGATTTTGCACTGGGATCCAGTTTAGTTTGATAAAATGTAACTCTTTGAATTAGGGTCCGGGCTACCTTAACAAGACAATATATTTTGCCCTGGTATCGAAACTTTTTTTGGATAAAACTTTATGTTGTGCACTTTGGTCCAGGTTTTCTTGATAAAACACTCCGTTTTACACTGGGGTTTGCTCCCACTTGGTAAATTATGACCTTGTGCGCTAGGATTCAGGCTATATGTTATGTTAACCCAGGATAGCTAAAGATTAGTCGACCCAATCGGAGTTAGAAGCTAGGCATATACATTGCATTTGGACGCAAAATTACTGTTACCTCATTAGGTATACTTTTTGGAACTCGCTTACTTTTCGAATCCGTAGAGGCCTACTATTGACCAGAAGCCTCGTGGGACTAAAGGTAGCCAATCAAATTAAAGATAAGAACGAACAGCGGGTCGATTTAGTTAAATCCCGGGTTTTAAGCTATAGCGCAGTCTCTCCCTGTGGTAAGGCAAGGCATTCATAATTAATGTGTGAGATACATCCGTTCCCTTCATGTAATAAGTGCCATCTAACTATTGAGTATCGAGTAAATTAAACGAGTAACTCATTTAGTATACTAAATAAATCTTCTCTTCCAGGTCATGCCAGAATTCTTTACGACGATTTGTACATATATGCAAAGTATTTGTTTTCCTTGATTTATACACGTCACACTAGTATATGCTTACTTGGTTAATGCAGGTCACACTAGTATTTGTTTAATTGGTTAATGCCCACCTCACTGTATACATATACAAAGTATTTGTTTACTTAGTTAATACACGTCACACTAGTATTTGTTTACTTGGTTAACACACGTTACACTGTACACAAAATATTTGTTTACTTAGTGAATACACACGTCACACTGTATACAAAGCATTTGTTTATTTGGTTAATGCAATTCGTACTTGCATTTGTTTACTTGGTTAATGCACGTCACACTAGTCTTTGTTTACTTGATTAATAATCGTTACACTCTATACATACACACAGTATTTATTTAGTTGGTTGATACACGTCACATTGTACGCAAAGTATTTTTTTTCACTTGGTTGATACAAACCACACTGCACATGTACACTAATTTCTTTTTCGGTTGATAAACACGCCACTCATAGGGTATCTGTTTATGAGTTGATGCATACTTCACACATACGGTATTTGTTTAGTGGTTGACGCATACGTCACACATATGGTATTTGTTTAGTGGTTAATGCACAGTCACTCTCTATACGTAGGCCTACACGGAGTGTTTTGTATTGCTTCCTATACATCCCTACAGTTATATACAAATTTAACGTTTGTAGGCCTACATGTGGATATTTCCCTTAGTGTTCACAGGGTTTCTTTTTCGACGTTGAGTGCTTCGTGCCGTCTACCTGTTTCCTAATCTTTCCTTATCTTTCTTGCAGAGGACCAAAATCACCCCCCATCTTTCTTCCTAATAACCCCACACACCTACACACTGAATATGAATGGTTTTCCAAATAAAAAAACACGCATTTGAAGTGTTTGTATGTGTATGTGTGCGCGTGCACGCGAGCGCAAACACAGATACCTTAACAAAACAGAACATATATGGAGATGCTTGCGTGCGTGCGCACACGCACAAAACATGCTCCTACAGATATAAAAAGTGCTTGTAGAATGTTCAATATTCACCATTTGTTCTATATATGCAGGGTTTATTTGTTTCTGTGTTTAACAGCATGCACTTGTCCCTAAGGCCAGACAGCAACACTTTCTTTCTATTGACTTATGAACTCACAATCGTATAGCTGAATCTTAAGATCGATTAAATTTTGTGTTTTTTTCTTCTTTTCTTCTGGTTCTTGTTAGGGAAAGGGGAAATAGATCACATGAAAAGAAGAAGCATTAGATTGTGCTGGGGGGGAGTGCGCGCAGGCGGGAATGTAATGAGCAAGTCATATTTCATTTCAGAAAGTTCAAAACTAATTTCCTGCACAAAGAAACAAACACTGACATCGTTTTATAAGTGATTAAATGCCTGCAGGCTTCCCATTATGATAGAAATACTGCTCATATTTAGTGTTTAGGAAATCTTTTGATTTATTTATAATTATTCTTTTATTAGGACATTGGATTGTATTTTAACCGAAAATAACGTGTTTCTGAACTCTGTGTTGTTAATTATTTTAATCATTTGAGCAAGTAAATCAAATATATTCAGACAATAAAAACATCAGTCAGCTTTGTTTCTTTGTCTGTTTTCTTTTTTCGTTTACAAAATACTTGTAGTGTTCAGTTTTTGACATACTGTATTTAAAACAGGCAATTATGGGACCCTTGAAAGCCATTCTCTGGCTGGCATTTAGAGGTAGGAGGGCCCACACTTCATCTGTGCCATTTTCAGTGGAGATTTTCCAACCGATATTTAGCCTGCCCTCTAGCTTCCCCTAGGCCCCACTGTAAGTTTCCCTAATTTCTCCTCTAGCTTCCCCTAGGCCCCACTGTAAGTTTCCCTAATTTCTCCTCTAGCTTCCCCTAGGACCCATTCTAAGTTTCCCTAATTTCTCCTCTAGCTTCCCCTAGGACCCATTCTAAGTTTCCCTAATTTCTCCTCTAGCTTCCCCTAGGACCCATTCTAAGTTTCCCTAATTTCTCCTCTAGCTTCCCCTAGGCCCCACTCTAAGTATCCTTAATTTCTCCTCTAGCTTCCCCTAGGCCCTACTCTAAATTTCCCTAATTTCTCCTCTAGCTTCCCCTAAGTCACTCCTCTAGCGTCCACCACTTCCTCTAGCCATCCTCCCACATTAGATTCCAGTAGTTATCCCTTTGACTTCCCCTAGTCTCCGCCATTGCTCCCCAACAGTTTTCATTTGTTCCCAGTAGCCGGGTTTTGCCAAGTTTCACCCCCTTCCCCCTAAATGCAGAATGTTTATAAATGTTTTTATATACTTAACATGAAGCTCTAATAACTCTTCAATTATTTTTTTGATATTTAATTGCAGGTTTTTTTTTGTGGGTAATATATCAGAAAGTAAAATCAAGTAACTCTTTAATGTTTTATCTATAATGTATTTTCATATAGAAAATCCTAATTGTAATTAATGATTACTAAGTCCTTTGTTTAGTGCTAGAAAGGTACCAGAGCTGTTATGTCATGTCACAGTTTGGACGTTGTTTTGGCCTAAAAGAGTCCTAGAACTGTCATGTCACAGTTTGGACGTTGTTTTGGCCTAAAATGGTCCCAGAACTGTCACGTCACAATTTGGACGTTGTTTTGGGCTAAAAGGGTCCCAGAACTGTCATGTCACAATTTGGACGTTGTTTTGGGCTAAAAGGGTCCCAGAACTGTCATGTCACAATTTGGACGTTTTGGGCTAAAAGGGTCCCATAACTGTCATGTCACAATTTGGACGTTGTTTTGGGCTAAAAGGGTCCCAGAACTGTCATGTCACAATTTGGACGTTGTTTTTGGACAGATTGCAATAGCAGTCTAACATCAGCTTCCAGGATTCGTTGATTTTGCAGACGGGAAATTGACTCCTAGAAGGAAGGAAGCACCTGCATTCTTTGACTTGAACCCTAGGGAAAGATTTCTTCCAGGTGGCGTTCACCACCTAAGCATCAAAATTCCTACAGAGGTCTATTTTTATAAGCTTAATATAAAAAAAAAACCTTAATTCTGTTTTGACTACCTGCAATTTTTCACATGTTTAGTCGTCTCGGCGAGTCTCCCTCTCCACTCGCACTCCACCCCTCTCTCTCTCTCTCTCTCTCTCGTCCCCTCACACACGTTCCCTCTTTCAAATTAGCGTTTAACTTTTTCTTTTTTTCAGTTTGACCTGTAAATAGTGTGTTTTTATATGTGCGCATGTATTCCTGCGTTTGAGTGTGTTTCTGAAAAATATTAAGCTTTTCATGCGATTTTTGTGTGGGTTAATATGTGTGGAGGGCCTATGTGTATGTGAGAGAGAGAGAGATTGGTACGACACAAATAAGCATGGCTTAGCTTAGAAACACACAAAAACTCATTTCCTCACATTAAAATACTATTTACAGAGCAATCATGTTGCTCTTACTTTTTGACTATGTTTGCGCCTCTTCGGACAGCATTGGTAGTTGTAGACAGGAGGTCTATGAAGGGGACAGGTACAGTCAGATTCTCGACAGCAGTGGTAGTAGTAGAGATGAGGTGTTTGTAGGGGACAGATAGATTTTTGAAAACAGAAGCACGACAACAGCGGTAGTAGCAACTAGGAGAACTTCGTAGGGGACAGTTACAGGCACACTACAAGAGTGGTAGTAGCTAACAGGTTTCTGTAAGAGACGGATGCATAAGACAAAGACAATAGTGGTAGTAGTAGTAGTAGTAGTTAAATGGTGTTTGTGCGGGAAAGACATATATACAGACAGATACGACAACAGGGTAATACAGCCAGGTTGTCCTTGTAGGAGACAAATACATATATGCGGATACATACAATAATAATAATAATAATAATAATAATAATAATAATAGTTAGGAATAGTTAGGAACAGATACATATATCACACGGCAGCAGTGGCATTAGTAACCAGGAAGAGTTGATACTGATACATACAGATACACAAGAGCAATGGTATTAATAACCAGGAAGCGTTATTTTTAGGTAACAGACACAGATACACAACAGCGGTGGTATTAGTAATCAGGAAGCGTTATTTGTAGGTAACAGATACACAGAAGAGGAGTGGTAAGAGGATATAGGCTTTTATAGGGGTCACATACATACAGACACACGAGACAACACTGATAGCATCTAGGAGATCGTTGTATTGGACAGACACACGAGACAACATTAGCAATAGTAGCTAGAATGCTAGATCTTTATAGGGGACAGACACACGAGACAACAATGGTAGCAGTAGCTAGGAGATCATTTTAGGGGACAGACCCACGAGACAACACTAGGTGTAGTTATGTAGTAGATTGGAGATCTTTGTAAGGAACATATTTTATACAGACACAAGTCACCAGTGGTAGCAGTAGTAGACAGGTCTTTGAATGGAATAAAGACACACAAGACAACAGCAGCAGTACTAGCTAGATCTTTCTAGGAGACAGCAGCAGTACTAGCTAGATCTTTCTAGGAGACAGCAGCAGTAATAGCTAGATCTTTCTAGGAGACGGCAGCAGTACTAGCTAGATCTTTCTAGGAGACAGCAGCAGTAATAGCTAGATCTTTCTAGGAGACGGCATCAGTACTAGTTAGATCTTTCTAGGAGACAGCAGCAGTACTAGTTAGATCTTTCTAGGAGACAGCAGCAGTACTAGTTAGATCTTTCTAGGAGACAAATATAAGCAGAAAGACACGGTGACGACACGGATAATTGTATAATAGTAGTTTTTTGGGGGTTTGTATGGCATACAGACATACAGACAAATATACAGATATTAGAGACACTGATAGCTAGAGACCCGTGGTATGAAAAAGAGACATACAAAAACCCACAAAACTACAGTGACAGTACTTCATGCAGCTTTTACGTCTTTTAAGCCAATTTAAGGGACAGAGTTACACAGACAAACACGTGACATCAGCGGAAGTGCCAGCTAAGCAGTATTTAGAGGGGACAGAGACATGCATACAAACACACAAGACTTTCTTTCTTTCTTTCTTTCTTTCTTTCTTTCTTTCTTTCTTTCTTTCTTTCTTTCTTTCTTTCTTTCTTTCATTCTTTTTTCTTTCTTTCTTTCTTTCTTTCCTCTATTGATTTCGGTTTATTTAAGACATATACATGTATTTCTAGTTTATTTTCATGAATAGTTTAAGCAAATAATAAGATAATGCTTAAAACCCACGAGTTTGTCACTCTAACATCATTACAGTCCGACTTAGGCAGCAGAACGCGTGTAGCAAACAAGTCCAGACAGCAGTTGCAGGGACAGACAGACAACATGAATGAAATGCTGCTTCGCTCAAAATGCTGGCTCAAGACGCCTACACGTGGACGTTGAACGTGCCTTTTGTACGTCTAGCGATACTAGCTACGATACTAAGATTATTAGCTATGAACGCACTTGCCTTTTGTACGTCTAGCGATACTAGCTACGATACTAAGATTATTAGCTATCGAACCACACTTGCCTTCAAAAGCACTTCCCAAAGACACTGTCCCAGTGTAGACCTACTAATGCGTAGATCCACATTTGCAGGTCAATACTGTACAAATATGATCGAGGCGCGAAATAAATCTAATATTTTACATGGGGGAAAAAAATAATTCAGCTATGTATTTTCAAAATTTACATAGACGTTAGATATTTCAATTAAAGCAGCATCCCTTTTGTTGTGATAGGTGTTTGTGAGTACAGTGCTTTTAAAGACGTTGTCAGAGGACGTGATGTAATCGTCGTTATGAAGATAATTAACAACAGTCACGTGTCACTGCCTCACATGCACGCAAATATTTCGGTATAAGATGCAGCATGCACTGTTACGTAAGATATTAAGTGCGGAACACAACACCTGTTGCACACTAAAAATATCAGTGTGGATATACAGTGCATTTAACCGACCAATATTTAATTTAAAGATTTTATTTCTATTTCATTAAACAAAACTTGATTTCGTGGGGTTTTTTTAAAATAAATTTTACTTTTATTCGTTTATTAATTTATTTTGTTGCGTTGATTTCATTATAACTGAGTGTTAATCTTGTGTTGTGTCTTTGTTGCATTTGTGCATTGTTGTGATGTGTGTATATTTGTTTTGTGTGGCTGTGTGTCAACCTCTGTGCATCAGGTTTTTAAAAAAAATAAATTATTTAATTATTTAATTCTTTAACTAGGAGTTGCGAAAACAATCTAAAATTATAGGACAGGTAATCGCCATTAAAAATAAATAAAAGTAAGCTTTTTTAAAGCATACTGATATTTGTTATTTTTTAATATACCATTATACGCATAAAGATATGTAAACAGTTTATCAGTGTCCTTGAATAGAAGTCAAGTGTAGAAAAGAGATCACTTACTAGTAAGTATTTGACTAGACATAATAGATCAATAATTAGAAAGTGTAATATCTGTGTTTAAATAAATACTTTTAGTATCTGATCTATAATTTGACTTTTACTCTTAAAGCGCTAACTCAGCAGTCGACTTAACTAATTAGCACCTATACATTCATTTGGAATGATAAGAATACACATACATTGGAAATCAGGGATTCTTAGTACACGTAAAAATTAGAAGTCTAGAATGGTACGTACACACGTAAAAATGGTCAGAACTCATTGGAGGTTTAGAATAGTCAGTACAACATGAAAAGTGGAAGTCTGGAATGATGTGAGCGTACAGGCATCGGAATGGAAAGGTTGGATGCTAATAATACTCACTTCATTGGATGATTGGGAACTATATAACACATTAATTGGAAAGCTGGGATCGTATGAGTAAACACAAAAATGGAATGATATAATACAGGAAATAGAAATCCCAGATGCTAGAAACGCATATATACTGAAAGTCTGGAACGAAATACCACATGAAATGGAAACGTGGAATGTACGAATACACATGCATTGCATTATACGTCTGAAATTGCATTGTACGTCTGAAATTGATTGCATTAATTAGAAAACAAGAAATCTCTAAACACAGGATGTGAACAGTCTAAACAAAAGCTGTGAACACTCTCTAAAAACATACGGCGAACACTCTCTAAATACAGACTGTGAACACTCCCTCAACACAGGGTATGAACACCCTCTAATCACAGGTTGTGAGCACTCTCTGATCTATGTAACTCGAGAAAGCTCGTGCCAAGAGAGAAAGTCAATCAATGTACAGAGTTCACAGTGGATGGGTGGGGGATCTTGATGGCTGGTCAATGAGGCATTATACGTCAAGCGTGCAGCCGCTCGAGAATGAAATGCTGATGAATTTAAATATTTTCATCAGTCAACCAACGAAGCGATCAGTCAACATACATAGATTTACCTATACACACGCTAACTTACGCCAAGCCCTCTCCCCCCACCCCCACCCCTCTCTATAGGCTGTCAGGTACTGTACATTGTCAATGTTAGGCGTCAAAAGACATACACAACCACATTCAGTTATTTATTTAATTTGCCTGCACAAAAAAGAAAAAAATAATACGCTAAGCTTGTCTTTTATTCTGTAATTACTTAGATCATTTATGCTGGGTACTTTCTTTTTTCTTTTTTGTCTTTTAACATTCTCTTCGAGAGTTTCTTCTCGAACCAAAGCTGCACAACTGTTGCATATTTGCATAAAAGCCAACCAACGGACCAATGCCCTGTTAGCGTGAGTCATCGAGGACATTTTGCGCTCTGGAAAGCTGTGTCCCAGCAAAGGACGTGCCTGAACTCTCTGGCACTACAACCAGTTAATACCTGTTCGGTCACCTGTGTCAAATAGCTTCGACTTTGCCTCGCGCTGCCACAAATGTAAATAAAAACGTGGAACCCATGCATTTGCGTTTTAATTTTGTCCATCTATGTTTGTAATAATCCCGCCACCAACACCCATTGTTTGTTTCTCTCTCCTCATTAGGTTTCTGTGTTAGATGTTCTAACTGTGCGGTTTGACAATTTCTATATTTACTCTTACTGCGTTGTTATACTGGATTTCTGTGTTCACTTATTAGTAATGATATAGCAGTTAACATAAATGGACGGCAATTATAGATGACTCTTACTATAAAACACACACACACACACACACACGTGTGTAGTGTGTATATTTAACCATTTAAGTACACGGCCCATTCAGTTATTTTAAAGTTCACTGTGCTGCGGGAAATGTGTATTTGTGTGCGCGTGCACGCGTGCGTGTTTGTATATGTATGTATGTGTAAGTGTGTCGAAAATTAAAAATAGATGGGTCTACACGACTCACACTATATTTGATTAAAGGGGAATTATCCAATATCAAACCGCTTGGTTTAATGAACCATTTTCAGTGTCACTCAGCGGAGCAACAAGACAGACACAACTTTAATTAGCGCGTTGGTAATATTTATATATAGATAGAAATAAAATTACATTAATTTTATTTCAATATTTATGGCCCTTGCTTTTGTTCTTTCATTCTTAGCTGATATTATATAAATTATATATACTTTATTTTGTTTTTGTATTAAAAATAAATGAATAGACTACCTTTAAAATGAACTGTATAGTAAGGAACAGAACAATTAAAACAGATTTATGTATTATATACTACGAAAGGTAAGATAGATAGATAGATAGATAGAAGAATCAAATGCATACAGCTATTTCAAAGACAGTGTGTTATTCTGCCTGAATCTGACTCAGGTCCGGTGGAATTACTCTTTCCGATTATTGATTCCAGATCTCAGCAGCAGCTAGTGCCCGTGAAGAGCCCGAGGCAATGCAACAAGTTGTGTTTTCCGACGCGGCTTGTAATCTTCGTTGATGCTGAAAGTCGTGTTTGATGTAGATCAGTCACAATCACACACCAGACAATTGACTCTTGAATATATTGCCTTAGGATAAAGGCAGTAAATTAAATTAGTACGTTACGTAATCCGATTTCAGAACTGCATGTCCACTGAGTTCTGCTAGTTTTATTGAGACTGCATTCTAACTCACCACACCCATCCGCCCCCACCCCAGGGTTTCCGATTGATGTTTTCTTTATTTCCTGACAGTGCAGTTATTATAACGCAATGCAAAAAGTACTGATGGGTGTAGCTATAGGCCAAAAAGTTTCGATTTATCTTTACGTCAAACCCAATACTTCTCAGTGATCTACGACACATTTGTAAAGCTGCAGTATGATTCACTACTTTCTACGTAAACTTTATTCATCTGCTGTTTGATCCACTACTTTCTACGTAAACTTTATTCATCTGCTGTATGATCCACTACTTTCTACGTAAACTTTATTCATCTGCTGTATGATCCACTACTTTCTACGTAAACTTTATTCATCTGCTGTATGATCCACTACTTTCTACGTAAACTTTATTCATCTGCTGTATGATCCACTACTTTCTATGTAAACTTTATTCATCTGCTATAAGATCCATTACTTTCTACGTAAACTTTATTCATCTGCTGTATGATCCACTACTTTCTACGTAAAAATTTTTCATCTGCTGTTTGATCCACTACTTTCTATGTAAACTTTATTCATCTGCTATAAGATCCACTACTTTCTATGTAAACTTTATTCATCTGCTATAAGATCCACTACTAATCATATTTAAAGGAAAAGATAAACTGGCACAGAACAAATACACACTTAATAATGATTTAAACTGAAACTTAATAATAACATTTTTAAGAGATATCATAGATTCATATGGCATAGATTCAAAACAATATGTTAAATTTTATGTGCTTTCAAACAATCAGTTAACCAATATGCATATTGAAAACAATTAACAGTTATATGATTGCTTGCTTTCTTTATATATTGCACTAATAATTTAGCATTAAAAATTTACAAGAATAAACTTATCTAAATTAAAAACAATAAATCAATTCTCATGAACATTGAAAGCAATAAGTCAGACATTTGGAAATTGAAAACAATAAGTCAGACATTATGAAAATTGAAAACAATAAGTCAGACATTATGAAAATTGAAAACAATAAGTCAGACAATATGAAAATTGAAAGCAATAAGTCAGTCTTCGTGAACATTGAGTAAAGTAAATCAGCCAATATTTACATGAAAACATAAGTGACTATTATGCACATTTTAAACATTAAGTTAGCCATTATGTATAATGAAAAGAGTAAGTTAGCTTTATATAAAATGAATACAGTAATTAGTATGGATATATATTAGAGACATGTTAGTCATAATGTGCATTGAAAACAATAATTTAGCTATCCATTGTGTACACTGAAAAAAGGTAGCCATTGAGTACACTGAAAAAAGTTAGCCATTGAGTACACTGAAAAAGTGAGCTATTAAGTACATTGAGAAAAGTTAGACATCATGTACACTGAAAAAATTAGCCATTATCTACATTTTCAAAAGTTAGCCATTATCAATGCATTTATATGCATTGAAAATGAAAAGTTACTAATTATGTATATTGACATAAACGTTAGCCGTTAAATTAGTCCTTATGTATACTGATATAAAATTTAACCATTGTGTACATTAAAATCAGTAGTTAGCCATTGTATACACTGAAAACAAAAGTTAGCTGTTATGTCCACTGCAAACAAAATGTTAGCTATTATGTGCACTGAAAACAATAACAGCCGTCATGCACTGAAAGCAATACGGTGGCCATTATATACAGAGAAAATAATAATTGAGTCGTTATGTATAATGAAAACAATAAGTTAGGTTATTTTTGCCTCACTTATCATACAAGCATGAGAGGTACTGAACTGAAGTGGTCGGCTTATTCCGACTGATTGACAGAAATTTGGATAACGGCCAGCTCGGTTATTGGCAAAATGCCAGGCGGAAACATGGTATCGACAAGAGGAAAGCTCACCAAATTGGGGATGATTTTCTGTCAGAATTACAAGCCATTGCACGAGTTCCTCAACAAAATTCCTCTTACTAAGATTGCTTGTATTTCTCCGGGTCTGTTTTTCTAATGTATCTGAAAACAGTCTGCGATCTGGTTACTCACTGTCACTTGTTAGCCGTGTGTGATTCAAAAATATTCTTAATATTTTTCTACTTAATGTTTTGCAGGTCACAATAGTGATGAGAAAGTTTCAGTTTTATACTTGTGTATGCCTTGTTGCGTCATGTGTGTTGCTTTATTGACGTCATCTGTAAGAGGTTTCCTAGTACAAGCTTGGTTATACATCTTTGTGTGACATATTATTATGAAACGCTGAATAGTTCAAAATTCTGATTTTAGTTGGATTTTACGATCGTCTGCGTGAGTGGGCCGATTCTAGCAACTATCTAGTGTTGCAATGTGTTTGTAAGCGTTGTTATTTATCAAGTGTGCAATCTTGAGTTTCCTGAATTTAATTTTGATTAGGGTAGAGAGCGAGATTAACATGTAATCCAAATATTTTAGCGAGTTAAGATAGCATCACGTGCGTTATATTAAGAAGTATTGTAGTTTTAAGTTGGTAAAACAATAGTTTCAAATACGATCGGTTGGCGGCCAAACAAAAATACAGATGAATACCCTGTTAACATCTCAGAGTGGACAGGACTGGAGCTGAGCGATACAGTAAGATTATCAGAGAACAGAATGGAATGGAGGAAGCTGAATGTCAGGTCATCACTGGTGCTCCAACGGTCGGCAAGAATAAGGGATAGATAGATAGATAGATAGATAGATAGATAGATAGATAGATAGATAGATAGATAGATAGACAGACAGACAGATAGATAGATAGATAGATCCTGTTAAAAAGAGACTCTCCACCGATAGGCACATACAGCCTCGCATATATACACGCACACAAACATATCTGTATCTTGTCTATCTTTCTATCACTCTCTATTGCTCTCTCAGTTTATATTTTTCACTGTTCGTATATCTGGCTTGTATCTCTATCGTCCTTCATTCCACCTTTCCCTCTTTAATTCTATATACTTGCTTGTATTAATATAAATTGTTGTGGCAGATTGTCTCTATTAATATAAAAATAAATATGCATATCAACTTTATAAAACAAGAAACAAGTATGTCTCTGTGGATTTGTTCAATTCTCACAAACGCAGGCGTCACGTGAATGCGCCTTTATTGTGCCGGACAAGAATCTTTCGCAGCCGAACCTTTCCGGTTCTATAATCTCGTACCAGCGAGATATCAACGTGGGCTATAGCAGCCGCCTTTTTATACCGTTTATTTTTATTTATTTATTTTTTTAAAAATAGCAGCCCATTAAACTCAGTTATATGATTGCTTGCTTTCTTGTTGTATTTAATCATATTATACAAGTGATTTTAGTAAATAATGCATACTTTTCTTGGGTATTGTTAGCATTTTTTGTGTCTTGTGAAACACTGCTTCATGTATAGACACGAAATCTTAAACGTCGTGTGCAGACTGCCCTGTTTTGTGTATTAACATAAATTCTTAAATGTCGCGTGCAACATGTTCTGTTTCATGTCGTGAAGTAGGGCACGTGACGCAAGAATTACATTACAGGAAGCTTGAATCTACACACCCTTCAAACGAATCAGTTCATAAAAGATAAAACATTTTAAACACCGCATAACGCTCCAAATTGTGTGTGTGTGTGTGTGTGTGTGTGTGTGTGGTTGTTGCTTGTTTTTTATACACCGCTGTAAGTGCTAGAAGTGCCCCAGCACTCTGTCTCTTGTTTTGGCATAGAAGGGTCGCTGTCTATCAGCAGCCTTTATTTGCAAAGTTTTTTGTGTAAGTGTGTCCGTGCTAGTAAGATATTTATCTAATATCTGAGGGACATAAACTATGCTGCTAGAGTTTGGATCGATATTTTTCGATTGGATTGTAAATCTCTACGTAATACAAGCACATCACACTCACTTAAGCTCCATTCGATATGATTAGTGCCACTAAGATATTTAGGGAAAAAATTGTCAATTTGTACAAGCTGTCCATATTAAATTCTGTAAAAATAAATAATTAAATTGTCTGCTTTGTTTCTTCCCCCTCTTTTTTTTCTAGGTACATATTTTGGGCAGACCAAGGTACGAAAAGAATAGAACGAGCCGGTCTCGAGGGCAGCGATCGACGAGTTCTAGTCGACAAAGAAGTTCACTGGCCAAATCAATTAGCAATCAGCTATCCAACAAGGTAGGTCAGTTTAGGTTAGAGAAATTGCCTATAAAATAATAAGATATTACTTTATTGACCTAATCAATTAGCGGTCAGCTAGCCAACAAGGTAGGCCAGTTTAGATAGGCTGCCTGTAATACTGAACGAAATTAGTTCACTGGTCAAATCAATTAATGGTCAGTAGTCAAGGAGGTAGGCAACTTTAGATAGGCTGCCTGTAACACTGAACGATATTAGTTTACTGGCCTAATCAATTCATGGTCAGCTAGCCAACAAAGTAGGCCATTTAGATATGCTGCCTATACTGAAAGAAATTAATCTACTGGCCTAATTACTAAGCGGTCTCTATCCAACAAGGTAGATCAAGTTAGGTTAATTAGGCTGCCTGTAACACAAAACGAAATTAGTTTACTGGCCTAATCATTTAGCGACCAGTTAGCCAACAAGGTAGGTCAGTTTAGGTTAGATAAGCTGCCTCTAACTTCGAACGAAATTAGTTTACTAAATGATTTGTTATTTTGCGACACTGAGTGGAATTTTACACATTAAATGTTCCTGTTTTAGGGTAAGTGTGCATGATGCTTAAATTAAATGTCTATTTATTATTATTTACAAGCTGTGATTCTATGGCTGTTCAGAGTTGTTTTAGATTAAACACATAGATTATAATTTAACGCATACATTTTGCCCAATCAGTAGATTTAAGAACCAGATTCCCAATATATATTCACTTTAAGACTCGCAAAGGCAGTTCAAACTGCACAATTAATGTTTCGAAGGCCGAATTAATCCAGTTTTACATCTACGTGTATTATGTGTAACTCAGTGTACATTTAGCACTCAAGCCATACATATCACTCTTGCATTTACCCGTCATTAGTACTTAAAAAAATGAGATTTGCTTTGCATCCACTTTCAGACGCCTCTACTGGGTGGATGCTAAAAAGAAGAAAATTGCTTCGTGCGATATAGACGGGGACGATATTGTCACAGAACGAGAACTTTCCAACACTGTCACAGCTTTTGGGCTCGTCGTCATTGGCAACAATGCTTTCATCAGCACGTGGTCGAATGCCAAGATTTTATCAACGATTGTGTCCACCGGAAAACCTCTGTGGACAGAGGAGCTCAACTTGCCGGACAGCACAGAGCTGTTCAGTCTCGTGTCTACTGCTCTCACTTTGCAGCCTCGAGGTTTGTACTAGTTGTCGTTCTTGTCGCAATGGATTGTCTGGACTCTCTAGGCTAATGGAGATCACTATCTGTCGCATCAGTAAGATTGTAGTATTATGTGTAACTGTATCAAGATGTGAGTTTCTTCACGTTCACCATCCAATTCAGACAAAGAAATTACAGCCCACTGTTATTCACATAGGCCTACATGTGCATGCGAGCCCAGTTAGTTACGGAATATACGCAGGAGTTAATAACCACAGCCTCACTGACATTAATTCACAACACACAAACACACATATACACACAAGCTCTTCACAGACACACAAGAGCTGCTAATCACACGCATACAAACACACACACATTACCTGTTCTTTACAGACACATAAATACCATTATAATTTATGCATACTCTACCTGCTATTCACAGAATCACACTCTAGACCCTTTACCGATTATTCAGTTACCCCATTTACACACTAGCTGATATTCACAGGTACATACATACTAGCTATTATTCACATACATAAACACAATTATATATATATATATATTTCACAAACACACAAAATATTATACACACACACACTCACACTAGTACGTGTTCCCGCACAAACATACACACACACACACACACACACACACACACACACACACACACACACACACACACACACACACACACACACACACACACACACACACACACACACACACACACAAAGGCCCTTCTTGAAAAGTACGTGAACGAATGCATATGAACCCATCGCAGAGATTTTTGCAGACCAGCTTAAGAATGTGCACAGCTGTTCATACATAGCTGCCGAGTCAATGTCAGTTAGAAATGAAAGAATGTATAGCCTTGTGCATATACATGCATGCATGCATCCCAAGACGATTGTAAAAACACACAGATGACATGCACTAGGATGCATTGGCAAGCATGTCACTGCGGTCTGAGACGTTGGGCCTACAATGCAGGCTTGACTGGCTAACGCTAGGCGTAGTTGTGTAGTCACTCACAGAAATAAATAAACCATAAACATAGCCATATCAGTAGTCACTCACAGAAATACATAAACCACAGCCATATTAAACGTCATTAACAGAAATTCGTAAACCGTAGCCTTATCAGAGTCATTCACAGAAATACATAACCATAGCCATGTCAGAGTCACTCACAGAAATACATAAACCATAGCCATGTCAATAGTCTCTCAAGAATAAAGTACTATAAAAAGCATGGCGCTTGTAGTCACGTTCAGAGCTTGTGAAGCCGAGACTATAGTTACTCACTGACGTATGTACAGATATGGCTAACGGGTCTAAAGTCTACAGATTGATGTACAGAACACGATTGTATAGCTCTCTAGTTTGCTATAGTCACTGAACCAGAAATACATATACGTGCATTGTCAAGTCTGTAATCAATGACCCATAAAAATACACAATCGTGCATTGTCTTGTCATACTCACTCATAGTTTGATGTACAGGACAAACATGATTAGTCATCTTCAAAGCTATTTTCATTCAGTATGTAGGCATGTACAATCTAGTGATTAACAGACATGTGCAATACAAACTTGGCTAGCCGTCTACAGAGCTGTTCTCACCCAAACATAACAGACATGCGCAGTACAAACTTGGCTGGCCGTCTACAGAGCTGTGTCACACATGCGGAGACCTTGGACTTTAGTCACTCATAGATGATTGCGCTCAGAACGTGACCATATTCGGACACTTACAGGCCCAGTACCAGCACGGCTATCATTACATCTTTAGTCACAAACACAAACACAGGCATGCACACGGCCGAGTCTTAGTCCCTCACTGAGTCAAGTGAGATAGCTCCCTACATAGTGTCAAAATATTTTCTACAGACAGTAAGAAATAAAAACATCACCAGCCACAAAATGTTCTACAGAGAGTAAGAAATAAAAACATCACGAGTCATAAATGTTCTATAGACAGTAAGAAATAAAATCATCACCAGCCATAAAATGGTCTTCAGACAGTAAGAAATAAAAACATCACCAGTCATAAAATGTTCTACAGACAGTAAGAAATAAAAACATCACCAGTCACAAAATATTCTACAGACAGTAAGAAATAAAATCATCACCAGCCATAAAATGTTCTACAGACAGTAAGAAATAAAAACATCACCAGCCATAAAATGTTCTACAGACAGTAAGAAATAAAAACATCACCAGTCAGAATATTTTCTATAGACAGTAATAAAAAAAAGTCACAAGTCACAAAACTTGCAGATACCAAATACAAACCAAATTATTACTTCTCTCTTTTAGAACCCCGTATGGTACGTTGCAATTTCCTTCGAGGTTATTTTCCAACCATTCAACCCTTTTCTGCATTGCTTCACTTTCAAAATCTGAACACACACAGACGCTTGACGGAATCATATACTGTATTACTTTCACTACTTCTAAACAAAAGAGTTCTTTTTCATTCTCTTATCTCTTAGTATCTTATATCCAAACACTCCGCCTGCTTGTGTCTAGACGGAATAGTTTGTGAATATGGGACTTTCTTCTTTGAGGTCCCTTGTGCATTTGTCTTCTGTTTTAAGTTTATTTGGATATTTTGATTTCATTTTTCATTTATAATTCTGGGAGTTTAGTATATTAAGTATGGACTTCCAAGCTGTACTGTGCTTTCAATGCAAACACCTGTATTTGACAATGCCTTATTAAAATCATACTTATTTATTATACATTCTTCTGTCAAAAAATCAGTTGAGTAGGAGATATATTTTTCAATACTTTACTATCATGAAGCGAATATGTCATTCAAACACACACAATTACTCTTTTATACTTCTCCGCTCCTCTCTCTCTCTCTCTCTCAAACAGACACACGTGCACACATTTACTCTATCTCAAACGTGTACATGCATACACACACACACACACACACACACACACACACACAAGAACATTATCTTTACAGTAAATTATGATTATGATGCTGATACTAACAATTGTTTCTGACAATGTTGGTACTACCGATTGTATCTATGACAATATTGATACTACCGATTGTATCTATGACAATGTTGGTACTACCGATTGTGTCTATGACAATGTTGGTACTACCGATTGTGTCTATGACAATGTTGGTACTACCGATTGTGTCTATGACAGTGTTGATACTACCGATTGTCTATGACAGTGTTGATACTACCGATTGTGTCTACGACAATGCTGATACTACCGATTGTGTCTATGACATCATAATGTTGATACTGCCGATTGTGTCTATAACAATGCTGTTTTGAATAAACATACTTGTGTTACTAATCATGTTATTATGTTACGCAGATTTATTTCCCACACTGGACTCCAGTAGGTCTGTAATAATTTAAATCGTCATCGTTACTAACAAAGCGTCATCCTCATATACTCATCACTGTCTTTATCTTTATCATCAGTTTTACTACTGTTGTCTTCACTATCATGACCTCAGGCAGCATCATGCTGCCATCATTACAATTACCACCATAGCCACAGTCGTCATCAGTCTTGACATCACACAACTATTATTATCAGAACAATATTCACAGTCACCACCACTAATAGTATAATTGTCACAATCATCACTGACTTTGTCAAGAGAGAAAAGAATAGTACACGTTTGAACCCCTTTAGCGATTGTCGTTGCAGGATCGCATCCGTGCAGCACAGATAAGGGAGGTTGTACTCACCTGTGCCTTCCTACGCGCAAGATGTTTTACCGCTGTGCCTGTCCGTCGTATGGTGGCCTCGCCCTCAGCCGCAGTGCGCGGAGCTGTGAAGGTGGGACATGTTCTCGTATGTCTGAAGTCTATCAACATCAAAGAGAAACTTAAAGGGCAAAAGTTTGCGTTTGGGAAGAGGGGTTTTAGTAGGAAGTATCTTCCCCACCCAACCCATTTTTTTAAAAAAGTCACTTTAGTCAGAAATGTGTGTACAAAGCTGTTTATTTTATATGTTCTTGGGGTTAGAGAGTCAACGATTTTTCTGGATGTCCTTTTTTTTTTTTTTTTAATAGTTGTTGTCATTGACACTGTTTTGTTTGTTTCTTTGCTCTTAAAGTATATTGTCCTAACCAGAAAATGATTTGCACTTTATGCACTTTGTACAGATTTGTATTGGTCATAGGTAGCCTGCTCTTGAAACTATCGTTTGTGTCTATGACATCATAATGTTGATACTGCCGATTGTGTCTATAACAATGCTGGTTTTGTAGACTGTGCCTTCCTTTATAATAAATTTATTTTTATTTTTAAAAGAAAGAAATCTTGATTAAAGATTTAAACTTTTTCTTCTTCATGACTATATTTTCTGTTATTTATTTATTTTAGCACCAAGTGAACTGTTGTTCTTCACGCTCAAAGAATCTGGCGACGTAGGATTTATCTCCCTTAATGGTGCTCAGTCGCATGATCTCACCTTGGCAGGACGCAGCACGCATCCGTCAGCTGTCACCTACGATCCTATTGAGCAGGTAAGATTAAAAGCATAATGTCCGTGGCAGGCATTGCAAAACGAAGCAAGCCAGAAGTGCTAAAGCTTATTTTTTTTTTTTTTTACATCAGTACAATGTCCATCTATCAGGTAAACGCTGCATGCATCAGTACGATGTCCGTCGGGTAAATTCTGCAAGCATCAGTACAATGTCTATCAGGCAAATGTTATATACATCAATACAAATGCAATGCTGCATACATCAGTACAGTGTAGTGATACATACATCAGTACAATGCAACGATGCACACATCAGTACAGTGAAATGATGCATACATCAGTACAGTGCAGTGATGCGTACATCAGTACAATGAAATGCTGCATATAGTGCAATTATTTTGGCACAGGGCTGGCCGTTACTATCAGCACCATGTATTATTTGTTTGTTTCAGTGATATTACTGGTAATTTACAATATTTCACTGATCGTTTTGATTTACTCCTTATTTGGAACAGTGATGCTTCATCCTAATCAATAACATTAAAATTATTATCTGTGGCTGAGTAAATTTGTCTATCCCTATTTCTGAGACCGTCACTTAGCGAAACAAGTGATGTCTTACAATCACGAAATAAATATTAAAAATCCCGAATTCTACACTTTAGCAATAATCACGATACGGTGGACTACGTAACACGCTTATCTACAACTTTTTCTACTGAACTGATAGCGCGATTGCTACTGAAAAAGAACATCAAGAAATGTAACCATTCTAATTTTAAAAATTTGTACAACAGCTTGTTGCAGTCAAAACATTTCGTGAGCCTACTTTACTACAATGTTACATGATCAAGAGTCAAGGTCAACAACACGACTTCTTCTTGTCTTGTTATCACGAACTTGATACAAAACCTTCCTTCAAGGAATGTGCAAATTAAACAAAATGCTACAAATGACTCTTAAAGTCTTAGAGAAAACAGCGTCGTCTCCGCCTTCTGGATACATTCTAACTAAATCAAGACTAGCTTGCATTAATTTCTGCTATTCTGATCCTTGCCTCTCTTTCCTCTTTCTCTCCAGCCTATCATTTTCCTCGCCACATGATCTCTTTTTGATCTACATGTTAGCATCGTTCTTCTCCCAACCATATTCCTCTTCGGCCTCTCTCCTCCATTTTAAATTTTATTTAGCACTCAAGTATCAGTGTAGATCTGGATATAGATGTAATTGAATTATTTTTCGAATTATTTTCATCTCCAATGTTATTTCCTTCCTCCCTTGTAGGTAGTTTACTGGAGTGACGTCACTGAACAAGTTATCTACAGAGCAAGTCTTGCTAGCGGAGAGCGAGAAGTCTTTTTAAATAGTTCTGATGGCATAGATGTTGTGGATGGTATGTATTTAATTTTAATATTTAATTTGGGAGAAGGAGAGAGGGATGTATGCAAAGGTTGAGGGAACTTAGAAAGGAAACAAGAAAGAAAATTGATGCATGATGATGCTAGGTTTGACATAATAAAAACAAATTGATGATTATATTAATCTTATTTAAACAATATTTGAACAGGGGAAAAACCTGTCATATTGATATTAATCATATATATTGTGTCTCCTTTACCCTTCTGCTAATGCATATCAACTTACTGTCTTCTATTATGCGGAAAGGAGGTAGACATTATTTAAGAGATCTAGCATCTAGACTTTTAAATGCAAATATAAGTACAGTACTGAGTGGTTTGTGGATTGATTAATTCTCCTGTTCCCTGGACATTAAACCCCAACTAGATGTTTGCTCAAACTTAAAAAAAACAGTGTCAACAAAGGATTAAACAAACACATTTATTTATTTCATCTAATTCAAGTGTATGAGTGTATGCATTTGCATAAATTATTTGCATAATTTCAAGTTTAATTCAATCATAATTTCAGATATAATAGTCTGCACTATAATGATCTCAATTGTCCACAATACCCTGCACATCATAAACGGTCCAGTGCAGGATTTTGTTAATTGAAAGAATAAACACATCTATACTGAGGCAAGATTAGACTCAATTAGCTCAACACATGTCCTTTGCACCCAAGCCAATCAAATGTGTTCTTGACAGGACTTGCTCCAGCAATAATGGCCAAGAGCTGGTTCCCAGATCATCTTCCATCAAAGTATTAATAGTTCTACCCTTTCCTAAAATAATCAGCTATAGACGCTATGCTTCATGGTGACTATGAGACAAGTTTAACTAAAGGGATGACAGCACTTACTACAAATTAATAACTAAACATTATATAAAATATTATATAATATAAAATATAAAGTTATACAATAAAATGGAGAACTGGATAAACCATTGGTAATTTACCTCTGAGCTCTTTCAAATTTCCCTCTTGCTAGCATGAGTTTCAAACAAAACCTTTTCTGACTCACAAGACTAATAAAAATCATGGAATAAATTCATTTTAATCAGTTTATACTTTTATAAGCAGCACACTTCCATCATTTTAAGTATTCTTAACCTCGCAGCTTACTCTTTACACCTTTACGGATAATATCATTTACCCTTATATTGATCATATTTAAACTGTTCAATAAAATTATTTAGTTTCTATTCAGAAAAGGAATTATCTATAACATTTTAGGCATCATCAGCTAAACAAAAAGGTTGATTCTTAATTTTAGATACATTGTTGCAGCTATCATATTCTGTAGCATGATTTAAGTATGCCATGCATTCTGTTTGCTTCCACATTTATCAATCCCAAGAATGAATGCACATGAACAAAACAGTTTTAATGCAAAAAAAGAAGAAAAGAAGGAAACATGACATTCTTACTCCATAATAGATCAAAACAAAGAAACATCTCAATGTTATCCTTGCTCATAATGAAAGCAGATTTCAAAATGTTCCAATCTACTTTATGCTAAAATTAAAACAGAAAATGTTTTATTGATATAACCCTTAACAAAATATCACAGTGATATTAATCTTGCTACAATTAAAACATATAATACCTTTAGAATATTACTCATGTCAAAGTGAAAACATGGATAATGTCACACGGTTTTATTTCTGTTAAAATGAAAACACTCAAAAAACCTGTCACAATATTAACCTCGTTGAAATGAAAACATAGGATAAATCTTTATGATACTTCTAACCCTGTTAAAGTAGAGACAATATCATAATGATACTAATCATGATGAAATAAAAACAGAAAACTCCATTTAAATATTATTTTTTGTTAAAAGAAAAACAGAATATGTTTACTAACTTTTGGTCAACAAAAGCATAGAAAAGAAAACAAAGAATTTTAGTATGATATTATGTTAGTAGAAATTTAAAACACAGAAAACATCATAACGTATTAACCTTTGTGAACAAAAATGCTGAAATAACAACACAGGAAATTTATACTGATATTGACCATGATAAAATTAAAACAGTCAAATAATACAGAATATTATTTTTATTACAATAAAAACTGAGAGTATATGTTAATAATATTAATTCTTTTAAAATGAAAACAAAGATAGCATTATGTAATGAAACTGTTAAAAAAGAGTAAACATAATTATACTTTTAAAATGAAAACAAAGATAGCATTATGTAATGAAACTGTTAAAAAAGAGTAAACATCATAATAATACTTTTAAAATGACAATAGAGAAAGTTTTATAATTATATCAACTGTGTTAAAAGTGGAAATGTATAAGGCATGTGTAAGTGTGTGTGTGTGTGTGTGTGTGTGTGTGTGTGTGTGTGTGTTTATGTACTTTTAGGTTTAGCATTGGACTGGGTGGCAAGACAGCTCTACTTTACCAACATGGGTTCCTCCAAGCCTGGCCTGGATGGAGCCATTTACACTTGGCACCGAATTGAAATGGTTTCTTTGCATCGTGCTGAGCGAAAAACAGTTGTCACGGATGTTGACCGTCCTCGAAGTCTTGACTTGGATATTGAAAACGGGTAAGATTAGTTTATGTTAAACCTATATTAAAATCCTTGCATATGATAGGACTAATTTGTGTTAAACCTGAATTAGAAAACTTGCATACGATAAAATTACTTTGTGTTAAACTTTAATTAGACAATTAGCACATTTATTATTGGGGATTATTGGTTTATGATTTTTCTATCCAAGAAGAACTGTGTGAAATGAGTTTTATTATATATTTGGGGAGGGTAAAGGGTGTTATGTTGATATGATCACAGTGTATGAGGGATAATTTTGTTTTTAAAACCAAAAGTTGAATGGAATGTTTCAAACAATGTATTTATTATTTTTTGCTTCAAGGTATTATAAGCTTGGTCGAGTCATTATGTTGATTTATGTTTGAAATAGATAATATGTTTTTCTCTTGGGGTGTTGATGAATATAATGCTTTTGAGTTTGGAGTTTATTTCATTTTTAATATAAATTAAATTTTTGATTAATATTTACTTTAATTTTGACTTCACACTTTAATTTGTCATTTATCTTTAAAAATAATTAGTGTTTGTGTCATGCAAAACAATTACAAGTAAAATTCCTCTACATTGGATGTCAGTTGCATTCATCAAAATATTTCTAAATGTTTTCACTGGATTGTTTAATCAGTCTTAATATAGAAAAAAAAATGCATTTAATTTTTAACATTTATACTGTGTAAACTAACAGGAAAAAAGATTGTTCTGGATATTCCTTATAGAAGGGGTGACTTTAAAATTAAATTTTCAAAAGTTACGTTTTAATTGTTGATTAAGAGAATGTCAAAATTATGTGTGTTGGTGTTTGTGTGTGTGCGTGTGTGTTTAAGATTAGATCACTTTTCTGGTTGTTTTGTTAATATATAGACTTAAACTTAGTTTACTACTTTACTTCAGGTTTCTTTTTTATGGAGACTGGGGTCGCCATCCTAAAATTGTCCAAGCTCTCCTTGATGGTTCCAACAGTCAAATAATTTTAGACACTGGACTGAGTAATCCAAACGGGCTCACCTTCTATGCAGGACAACTCTTCGTGGCTGATTCCAACTATGATAACCACACTTCAAGTCCACATCTGAAGGTGTATGACTTGGCCAGAAAGCAATGGCAAGACTTGAAATTAAGCACAAATATTTCCGTAAGTAATTCTCTTTTGGAATTAATGAAACTCTAGTAGGAGTTGTTTATTTTCTTGATATTTTAATAACTGTTTGCATTTATTAGCTCTCTCTCTCTCTCTCACACACACACAAACATGCACACAAACACACACACATACGCACAAATGACAAGAAACATTAAACATGAATGCACAGTTAAATGTGTGCGTGTGTGGAGTATGATGTGTTTATGGTATATTTATACATGTGTGTATGTACAGTAATGTTTCGCTTTTATGGACTGTGCATAAATTTGTGTGTTCATTTGTGTTTCTTTATGTATTTATGCATTTTCAAAAAATTATATTTTCTTTTAAATTATTTTACTTTTCTTTGCACCCCAGGGCATTATAACTATAACTTTCTGTTTTCTGCTAAATCTGGTAAAATATGAGAGTTGCTTGTTTGATGCTCTGCTAATATAAATCCAAAACTATATTTTTTATTACTACTGTATTTAGAAGTTTATGACAAAACAGTTTTCATCATGCAGATTTACAGGGCAATAATTATATTTTTGCTTTCTAAATCTAGTCTTGTAGTTATGTTTTCTGTTGGCACATTGTCACTATCATTCTTGATACATTTCTAAGAGAAGATACATAAAGACCATTAGCTTGTATGTTAATGTATGTGTAGTGTGCCTATTTGCATGTTTCTGTGTGTGCATATGTGCATGTGGTGTGTATATGTCTGAGTGTGCTAGGTTTTCTGTATGTATATATGCATGTGTGTCTATTTGTATGTAAACATGTATACCTTTTATTGTGTATGTGTGTCTCTATGCATGTATGCCTGTTTGTGCATGTGTGCCTATTTATGTTTATGCATAAGTACCTATTTGTGTATGTGTATGCCTGTTTGTATGTGTGTGTGGACCTGTTTGTGTGTATCTCTGTCTGGCTATGTGTATGAAAGAGTGGAAATGTGTGGATCAAATCAAATTTTACCAGTCATCAGCTTCAGCTAACAGATTTTTCATTGTTTCCGTCTGCCAACAGACCGTTAGTGTTCTGCACAAGCTGCAAACCCATTTACCATCACTAGGCAACAAATTAAACCTTAAGTTTGGGAAATCAGGCAGGATGGAGGTTGCTAGTTCAATTTCAGACCTTAATAAGATTTATCAAGAGCAGAAAGTGCTCTTCTCTCTGGACTGTTTTTCATCCAAATTATAATTATATTTGGTTGAAGGGAGAAAAAAAAATAGCAGCTTTGCAGGGGCATGAAATTTTCATTGCAGTTATTGTTATGCTAACTGGAACTTGTAACTTTAATTCTCATACATTGTTGATGTGGTTTATAATTCACTTTATAATAATTTAAATGAATGTTTGATGGATTTAGGCTGTGTATCTACTTCCAGAATGAACAGTTTTGAAATGAAAATAAAGCATGCTTGAAGGATTTTGGGATGAGGTGGTTAAAGTTTAAAGAGCATTGGTGCATAGAAGCGAGATGGTTTTGATGATGTATACTCGTTTGTTTTGGACCCATTCTTGTTGTAATGTGTGCCAATTCTGATTGTAATGTGTGCCGATTTGCTTGTTGTGGTGGTTTTCAAAATTCAATTTCTTCCCAGAGTCCTGATTAGTGCTTTAAAAATTAATATTCCTTCCTAACTTTACTTGTTTATAATTTTGTACACTTAGTAAAACTCCTCATTTCAAATTGAAACAAAATTTCTTTCTGCTTAAGTGCACTGCTTCATGATCAAAGTGAAGTTATTGATGTGAAAGTTTGTGCCAGTGCATTTGGAAAAGGTATTATGGGAATAAATGTTTATCATTCATCTCAATTTACTATAGTGTGTTTATTGATCAGCGTAGGCTGCTGAATAGGCCAAAGTGAGCACTTGAGTCAAGAAATTTGTATTATTGCTGCCTGGTTCCAGAGGTTGTATTCCTCTCCCTGCATGTCTCTTGAGGTTCTATTTACTTCCACATAAACACACACACACACACACACACACACACACACACACACACACACACACACACACACACACACACACACACACACACACACCTCCCAGTGTCTAGTGTTTTGATTATTTATTGGAACCACTTTTGAGCATAATTCTTGTCACTCTCAATTTAAACTTTGTTTCTTTGCAGGTTTTCATGTTTTATTAATCTTAAATCTCTTGTCTTATCATTGCACACAAGTGCACGTGCACACACACAAAACACACAAATATGAGATATATTTGCTTATTTATTTATTCGGGTTTTGTTTTTGTACATTTTCACCAATTAAATCCATTCATGAGCCAAAAGGGAGCATTAGTAGTCAGCTAATTTACTTTTAAAATATGAAGCTGCTTTCTTTTAGATTTTTATGGTTTTGTGTAAATCTGTTGTTTGTCTTGCATTGAGCATGGATTAACTTATTTTTCGGTTGTTCTCACAGTTTTTGTCACTGTAAGGCAAACAGAATTAAATCAACCTAAAGAAGGACTTATAAGAAGTTAAAGTACTCAATTTAAAAAAAATATATGGACAGTGGAATTGATATGAGATTATATCAGGCATTTTGAAATTGTTTGTTTGTTTATCCTTGTTTAGTACAAATTGCAACAGATGCAAGAATCTAGATTAATTGATAGTTAAAATTGGTGGGCCAGTTGATGAATTGATGGATAGATCAGTGGATGGATAGTCAATCTGTGATATGTCTGTTAAATAATTGTGAGCTACAAAATAGCTGAACCACAAAAGGTGCTCTATGTAGCAGATGGAGATAGAGGACCAAACATCAGTTAGGTAGACAAATACTCTTGATTACTCCTGATATAGCAGAATAAACTGGAGATGGCATGGCAAAAACCATATATGATAACCGAACAAATGAGTGATTACCAACTATTGTAGTTGAGGACTGCGAGACTTTAATACCCACAACTGAAAAAATCCCCAAACAGGTTCAGACCGATACCAAAACAGCAGGACCAGCACGTAAATCCCAGTAGACTTTGTGAAAATATTCGAATGCAGGAATTCTCTTGTGTGTTTGGCAAACCTGTCAAACCTTACCATACACACAAATTGTGAGACAAGAAATTGTGTCCATATATTAATTCTGGGAATTATCCACAGGCTGACTTGCCTTACTGTACCCTGATTGTTCCCACTCAGAAACAAGATGGGAAACATTGATTCTATGTTGATTATCGCCTTTTGAATGAAGTTGTAATCTTTTCAGCTGAGCCAGTGCCTGAACCAGAGCATGTTTGCAAAGCTTAGCATGGCAAAATGTTTCACTGCACTTGATTTGATGAAGAGGTATTTTTCAGCTACCCATAGCCAAAATCGATAAGCACAATTGACATTCTATATGCTGGTGGGCAGTATCGATGGTGGTTGGTGCCTTTTGGATTTATTACAGGATCTGTCATGTTTACCTGTATGCTGAGACCCCTGATCGAACCTATGGTTGAAGAATCTGTTCCCAGTTTTATGGCTATTGAAGAGTGTGACAGTAAATTTGCCCCTCCCTTGTTGTAATTTATCTGTCTACACTCTCATGAGCAATTGTCATATTTTTTTTTGGTTTTGGTATGTGCATTTGTGTGTGTCTGTGTGTGTGTGTGTTTGTGTGTGTATTATAAATATTAATTTGAGGCAGACTCCAATGATAAAAATAGAAAGATGACCCAAAATATAATATAGCTAATTGTAATCCTGTGGTATTTATGAAGTAACTGTCATTATTAGTAATACACTCTCTATGTGGAAATAGTTGGCTTAAATTAGCCAATGTGTAAAGTAAATGTAATATAGTTAATTGTAATCCTGTGGTATTTATGATGTAACTGTCATTATTAGTAATACACTCTGTAGGTGGAAATAGTTGGCTTGAATTAGCCAATGTGTAAAATAAATGGGCATCAGACTAGGAGGAAATTACAATTTTCTGCAGTGAATTATATTTGTTTCTTTTATTTGCATTTTTGCATTGAAATAAATCATATACATTCTTTGTGGACAATTTGGTGTTTTTTAATAGAATAAACTTGTTTTATTTAGAAGATGACAAATCTAACTTTTAAATGCAATATACATTTAATAACTTTGATGCACTTTTATTATGCATAGATTTGTTTGTTTTTTTCTTTTGTCCAGCTTCCAATGGGCCTCGCTGTAAGTGGCCATACATTATACTACTCTGACTGGATCTCAACAGAAATGGGTGCAGTGGGTTTTATAAAGTCATATGACCTTCGATTTGGTGTGGACAATAATGTCATTCTACAGGGATATAATCCAACATCTCTGCATTATTCTCCTCTGGCTCGCAAACGCCAAGGTGAGAGATGATTGCTTGATACATGAAATCAGTATTTTTTTAAAATGAATCTTTGCAGGTGCTTAGTTAGATTCCTGTATTGCATGTATAAACAAAGATAGGGATATAACTGAATTTATATGTAACAAAATGTTTTTTAAGGTTAATAAAATATAACCATTTTGCCTAAAGTTTTACTTTTTAAAGTCTTAATTTATAATGGCTAAAAAATGCTGTTCATTTTTATCTGGAATGTGTAGAATTGCAAATTTAAAAAAAAAAGTAAGTGATAAAATTGGAAGCAGCTAAGGTTGAGCTGACTCTAATGCACCTGCTGAAATCTGTTCGTTTAATAAAAAAAAGGACAACTTTTGGCATAGTTACAATAAATAAGCAAGCAAGATTCTGTTAGAAGAAAATTATCCTACATCATACATCAATGCAAGTATTTATCAGCTTTATAATGATATTTCCTGTCTAATTTCTTTTAGTTTAGATTATGTCTTTTTCGTTTTATTCCACTTGTCATTACAAGAATGCATCTGTGCATGTATTGGAATGTTGTGTGTATGTGTGTGGACATATGTTTGTGCTGTCATTATTTTTTTTTTTTAGGTGTGTAGCTGTTTACATATTCTTGTATATTATATGTTTTATGGTTATTTCTTTTCTTATTATTTGTTTTGTATTTATATGCTTTATATTGTATAAATCCAGCAAGTATTGAAGGAATATGTACACAGTATTTTCTTTTGTATTTCCTTGTTTGTGATTTCTGTTTTTGCTTCACATATTGTAAAATTTAGGATACCTTTAAAGCATTAACAGAACCCAGTTTTTGTTACACTCAAAACACAGTAAATTTAAAGACCTATTTGGATCTGTATTACACTAAAGGTGGTGTAATTTACTTTTTTCAAACTCCTTTTGAAAACAAGCCATCAGTACTATTGAAGTGCCATTTGCACTACTGAACAATTCATTTGCACTACTGAACAATCCATTTGCACTACTGAACAATTCATTTGCACCACTTAACAATTCATTTGCACTACTTAACAATTATTTTGCACTACTGAACAATTCATTTGCACTACTGAACAATTCATTTGCACTACTTAACAATTCATTTGCACTACTGAACAATTCATTTGCACTACTGAACAATTCATTTGCACCACTTAACAATTCATTTGCACTACTGAACAGTTCATTTGTACCTGGCATTTTTGTAACATTAATTTTCATCTAGCAATAAGACAGCATAAAGATTTTGCAGGGCTTAACCGTTTTAGTTTGGGAGTTGATCAGAAAAGAATCTTCTTGTTTCATTGATTGCATGAAATGATGTGATGACAGAGTTACCTTGCAAGATTTTTGTTAAGTAATTTACTGTGAATAATTTAATAAATACTGAAAAATGGATTTGAAGCAGCACTTAGTTCATCTTATCATCTGGCAGTAGTGAATACTCTCCTAAATTGTATGTCCAATAGTAAACTTGCTTCATACTGGGCACATTAGATCTAATTTTTTTGATAGTATGATTATGACTTATTATTTGTTACTTTTCTTTTGTTTACCACTCAGTAATGTAATGAATATTATTTTTAAATCTTAAACTTACTTATGTCCTGTGTTATAGACATTACTAGGCACATTTCTTTAAATTAAATATTCTAACATAGTCTTTACTTTTCCCATAATAATTTAATAGTAGTAATAAAAATATATTTTGTAAAATCATTTGATTGTCCTCCATTTCATTGAAAGATCATCCCAATATAAATATTTTATTTAACTGAATGAAGTTTGTTTCTCCTCATGTACCATTTCAGTTGTGTTATGAGTATTGTAACTTGTAGCTACAGAAACAGTGTGTGGCATAAAATATAATAAAAATGACTGAATAATAAAAAATAACATTTTATAAAAAGTTTTGTTATGAAATTTCACTATAGGATGGGAGGTTCATGTCATATCATTATATTGTCTGACTTCTGTAAATGTCATCTTGAAATGTTTCATATGTGACAACGTTTTGAATATCAAAGGTAAATGTGTGTAGCTAACATTAATGTTGAATGCATGGTAACTTCTTATTGTAATAGTTAATTAAATTATTACATAAGTTTCCCAAGTTTCCAGAATATGGATGTTCTAATTTTGCTACAAATCAAACAAATTACTTACTTTCACAAATTCTTGAAAGCCAAAAGTATTACATAAGTTAACATTTTATCACAGTTTATAAAAGTCTGTTCACATGGTATTATTTCAGATTCAGTTGATGGCTTTTGTGACAAAACACCTTGCAGTCATACATGCGTGAGGGTGCCCTCCAATACAGATGCAACATACAACTGTCTCTGTCCCGATGAATCTGCCAAAATATTGTCCAGCAACAATATCACGTGTGATCGTAAGCATTCTTGTATCAAAAGTTGTAATTAGTGTTGCAGAGTAACTTCTTTATATATTAATAAATATGAAATTTCTAGATTATAGATGTTGGCTTGGTTAAATAATATTTAATTACTTCCCTTGGTGCTTTCATCTTTCCCATGTTAATCCCTTTATCTCATTTTATTTATAAACATATGATGCAAAAATAATTTAAAATGCATGACATTACTGAAATGATATTTTATGTTTTATATTTACTTACAGTTGAAAAAAACAAACTATCAGATTAAGTAAGATTTGTAAGAAACTTTGTTTTATAATGACATGACAGGTTAGTAAACTAGTCCAACTTTAGGAAAAAAATCAAACAACATAATAATATTTATTTGTTTTATTTATAAAAAATATTTTTTAATTTAAAAGTTAATTGTATTTATGTTGAAGCCTCTTAGATCATTAAACCAGTATTTTATCAAATTTAGAAGCATTGCAAAAGTTTACAAAGTTTAAAAGTTCTTGTATTCCTTAATTTTATATCTGTGATTCCAACTTAACAAATGATCTTGCATTAATATTCTTGGCCAATCAGTTAACAGTGGCTATTATAAGATATATACTATGCATACATAAATATTCTGTTCAATTATTCCTTCACTCCCTGCCCATCTTGTCAGTGAAAAAAAATATATATATATATATATAATATTTTAAATAAGTCTAACCACTTCACTGCAAGTAGTGTGAAAGAATATTGACATTAGCAGTGAAGGAGTTAGAGTACACAGTGGTAGTAAGAGATTGTTAACTCAGCTCAGATATAAACTTATATAATTGTGTTTGTTTCACATTGAGAGCTACAATTGTTTTGCCTTACAAATCCTGGGAACACAAATTATGCAGAATATTATGATTTTGTATATGTAACTAATACACAAAGTGTCTGAGTTTGTGTATGTATGTATGTATGTGTGTATGTGTGCATGCAATAGACCTCACATCACACAAAATCTATGCATCATTGTCATAAACATACACTAACATACAGAAACACACAAGCATACACCCCTGTACAGTAGACTCATAAACACACAGAAACACATTCATACACACACATAGGTAGACTCATACATGCACACACCATACAGATAAATTCATACACATTTTTATTCATGCACATGCACATACCCATGCAGTAACACACAAATTAAACACACACTCATAATATATATATATATATAAACTTACACATATGCACACTATTACTGGTGTGCATTGATGATCAGGGAAATTAATAAACACACAGACTCTCACACACATATATATATATTGGCAATCAGGGACAATTAAGAAGCATAGGGTGTTATGGACTGGCATTTACCCTTAGTTCAAAATAGTTGGCTTTTCTAGTCTTTGAAATAAGATGATGAATTAGACCCTGTGTTTTACTTATTGAGCATGTTTAAGATCCATTTGGCATTTGAAACTTGGGAAATCAGACCATTTTGTGCAGAACTGAAGAATTATATCTATAACTTATTATCTCACAAATTATGATTTTCATAAGAAATAAGTTCTCGTGATCCCTCTCTCTCTCTCTCTCTCTCTCTCTCTCTCTCTCTCTCTCTCTCACACTCTCTCTCTCTTCATATGCCTTCTTAAAATTAAATTAATTGCTAAATGAAATAATTTTTACATTGTTGAAATAAGACAAAGCATAAGTGAATTAATTATCACATTAAATGGTAACGTTTGCTGTAGATATGGATGTCTTTCATTTCTAAAATTTTGCTGTTTGCCCTCTAAATGGTGCTCACAAATTTCTTCACGTAGGACCGGAAAACTTCCTTCTGTATGCGGACTTAAACACGATACAACTAGTCTCCCTGGATGAGGATACAGAAGCCACGCCCCAATTTTTGCTGTTTGACCACATTGATAGCAACTTTGTAGCACTGGCATATGATGTCTCTACGGACACAATATATTGGAGTGATTTGACAAGGTGTGGCTTTGCAAAGTGAAGAGCATGTGACTGTATTTATTGAACAAAAGTCTTGAATTAAAAAATAAATTAAAAAAATATGGTTGAAATAATTAATATAATGGCTTATGTTTTATTTTTCTGTACTAAGATAACAAAGTGACCTGCTGATCTTTATTTCTTTCAAAACACAAACTAAAGATCTGAATGGTCTTCTCTCTTTAAATAAGTGCTAATAAATCTATTAAGTGCTAATAAATCTATTAAGTGCTAATAAATCTATTAAGTGCTAATGAATCTATTAAGTGCTAATGAATCTATTAAGTGCTAATAAATCTATTAGGTGCTAATGAATCTATTAAGTGCTAATAAATCTATTAAGTGCTAATGAATATGTGACTAAAAGATCCAACACTTAAGTATTTAAACATTCTACAGCAAATAGCAAGGAATTTCACAGATCTGAAACAGCTGTTTGTGGATCAGATATGGAGGCCCCCTTAGGGGAATCAGATTGCATTCTAACCAAATGAGCACGAGATGGAATATTTGGTTTGAAACTTGGAGGATCTGTGGTTCCTTACCCTCTTAATATTGTGTTTTGCCTCAAATGACTGAATCTATAGGGGTTGTAAAAGCATTTTTGTTAGGATATGGGGAGATCATTCAAATGTGTTTACTTTAATCACCAAATTCTAAACATGATTATGTTTGTTTTAAAGCTTAGCATTCTTGTTTACTATATTTAAGATAATTATCTTAAATAAATATTATAATATAAATATTATAATATACAGAATTATGAGTAATAAAATAATTTATGTGGTTGTGTATTTTTTTAAATTAAAATTGTTATATAACATTTTGTTTATTTATTTTAAATTTTGCAGGAAACGTATATATGGATCTCCATTTAATGACATTGGACCAAATGAAATTTACAGTGGTGACCTGTATATAGAGGGCATGTCAGTAGATGCTGATCGACAGCGTCTGTACTGGACAGGTTATAACAGTAGTGGCCATGGCATTATTGGTCGCATCAGCCTTCAACAGTATGCACACAGTCACCATACAGTGGTGAAGAATTTGCATAATCCTCGAGCAGTTCATCTGCAAAATGAGAAAAAGTTAGTGAATAATATATTTTTTAAATAGTCAGAAACATATGGCAAACATAAAAAGAATGTGTATGAACTTTGAAATTTATTTATTAACTATAAACATGCATGCACACAAATACCATTCACAAACCAATTCATATTCTATAACAATGACACCATCCACTTAATATGAATTAATCATTGTTTTTATTCTCAAAACTATCCACACAATCTCATTCTCCAAAAATATATTACTTGCATAAATAACAGTAATAATGCTCAAGTTATAGCGTTCAGTTAAATACCACACATTCTAGTGCCCAAGTGGGTCACAATTAGACTAATTAGAAGTGTTTAATTAACAAAACAGTATGGGAGTTTGAGTGTAGTTTCAGGAATCATGAAGTATTTTAGATAACATAGCTAGATGTTGGAAAAAATTGTGCAGAGTAGTTTTGTAATTGCCAAAGTTTATTGAAATAGATGTAGAAGGTGAACATGAAGTAACATAACTTCATGAAATGGGCTCAGATATGGAAGTATAGAATTGTCACTGAATGCATTCAGTGTGAAAAACAGGTATCTTCTTGAGATGGCAGTGTGAAGTTCACCCAGTATGGTGGCAAATGGCAGCTGTAAAGATGGTCAAGAAATAGTAAAATCTTTGTAAATAACAGGTGAAAAGTGATTATTTCCTCACTCTGGATAGTGGCATGCTATAGTATATATGTCTCACCAATTCAAACAGAATAATTACAAACTCACAGAATGACTATGGAACATGTGGCACTTCAAAGAATACTCCAATTATGTTTTATTATTAAAGACAGTTCCAACTGAATGAAATCTCACCTGAAATGATCCGTTCAGTAATTTGCTCTCTTTATTATTTAAAATTTCTGTTTACAGTCTGGACAGCCAAGAAGAGATAATTGTATATATCAATTACAATTAGTTATCATGAAGATTGTTTTCTGGAAAGAGTTGATACAGGAAAATTATCAATAAATTATGCAAAAATAGATAAATTCAGTGTGCAGTACAGACAAACACAATGAAATCAATTCAGACATGGCAGCTTGTTTCTGTCTTTTCATTTTTAATTTAATTATTTCATTTTGATGATAGTAATTTGCTCCATTATTGTAAAAATAGTGATTGTATGGCTACATGCACAATCAAAAAGTCATTTTACATAGCACAGTGGTTTTATCATTTTGCAAGTTTTTGTGGTTGTTAGTACTTTATTTTTAACATTAAGTCTCTTTTCTCTTGTATGCTCTTTCAGAAAATGCTTCTGGTATTGAAACTCAACCCAATTATGAACACACACACACACACAGAAATAAAATTGAAAGTGAAGTCTTTGAAGTTATTAGGTTGATAAAATTTAATTCCACTAGTGCCTATAATGACTGGGAATTGTGCTAATACCACAAATGGGTTTGATGTTAGTTCTTGGAATCTCAAGAATGAATAACAATGATAGAAATAATCAAAATGTATGCTTTGATACAGGCAGTATTATTTAAAGCTATCCTATTACAAGCACTGAAACTGGAGTCTGAATTAAGGATGTTACACATGTGAAAACATTAACACTTGACATGAATTCTCAATTCTCTTTGCTTCTCATACTAAGGATGATACTGTGTGTCATAAGAGAAACCAAAGTCTTTTTTTTCCAGAAGAAAAAGCCATGAATGTATTGAGAGCAAAGAAGAGACAGGAACATAGGAAAATAAAATATGTATTCATGCAAGGACTGATATAGTGCCAATTTTTCATTTTTTATTGAACATTAGCTATCTGCCATTTCTTTTATACTACATCCTCATTTGTATGTTTTGCATGAGTTTAAGTGTTGATTTAGCACTTCATTGTCTGTGCCTGTTTTAATGTGGTTTCTGATTACCTTACCTTGTTTTGTTTGTTTCATAGACTGCTATTTTGGACTGAATATGGAGACAAACTTCACCCTCCTAGTGTACACCGAGCAAAGATCACTGGGAAAAAAGCTCGGCGCCTAATGCACACTGGCCTTTTTTGGCCAAATGCTCTGGCTACCCAGGGTGAAGAACTTTACGTTGGAGATGGTGCTGGAAAAGTCTTTGTCATGGACTTACAGGGTGAGTGAGAAACATCTGCTTGTGTTCCCAGTGTTTGAAATACATGATTGGTTCTTCACATTGAGCAGCAATCCTTGTTCTATGAAGATTTTAAAATAGGTACCTTTATTTGATGTAGCAATATTCATTTACCATAAATGACCTGCATGTTTAGAGACATGTCTTGTAAATGACATGAAGTGTGTGATTAGCACTGGACATAGCCCATACTTGACACAGATGACCATAGTTAACATATTTGACCTAAACTTGGCAACAATAATTTGTTCATGACATGGGTAATTTATACTTGATATGTGTTTGACCTGTATGACCTGTATCTGATAACAGATAATCAGTGCTTGAAATAGATCACATATATTTGTCCTAGATTGACTTAACAAAGTTTTAATAAATGATTGCTGTGCCCGTGATATGGTATCTTATTCTTGACACATAGGATCTGTTTGTGACAGAATGATTTATTCTTGACCTAAGTGATCTAGACTTGACATTGATGGCTTGTATGTGACATATGAGATCTGTAAGTGATAAAATTTCTAATTAACATATGTGACCTATATTTGATATAGGGAATTTAAAGATGAGATAATTTTTTTTGCTTGATATAGATGATGCGTATTTAACATGGGGATCTATAGATGATATAGATTTTCATGTTCAATGAAATGACCTCTGTTTGACATAGGGGATCTATATATGATTTGAATATTCCAATGATATAGATGTTCCAGCTTGATTTTACCTCGCAATTTGCTTATCATGTATTTGTAAGAATTGGAAGGGGGTTAATGGAGGCATGAATTTAGAGATCAGATTAAACTCTTTATAAATGTTTTAGCAACACTGGTGACTCACAGCATTAGACTAGTTGCACTCACAACAAAATAAGTTTACTCTTAAACATTCCTGAGTTTTCTGTTGGGGGCTGTGATCAAGTCTTTTTTTGGGGGGAAGTATTATTTCATCCTTTCTCATATTATAAAAAAAATGATAATACACAAATAGTGTGCAGATAATTTATATATTAAATTAATATATAACACATAGTAGCTTCTAGAGGCATAGTAGAGGCAGTATTATTAAAAATATTTCCATAAATCCTAAACCCTTTTTCACCTATGGATAAGGTGTATTTTTACCTAGGACATGAGTAATACATTTTAGTTACAAATTGAGCTCTTGATGAGAAAATTGGACAGCTTTTAGACTATGATTCACTAAGAAATTAGTTTCAGATTTTGGCTACAAATTGAGCTCTTGGTGGGAGAATTGGGCAACTTTTAAAGTATGGTTTACTTACCTGATCATCTCTGTATTAATTGCAAGATATTTATATTGGCATGACCTTTTTGTTTCTCTTTATATTTTAAGATGACTATCATTTTTATTTTGTTTGAAAGCTATGCATTTATTTTTGATCTAACTGCTGATCTATGTATTATCAACTTTCCTGTAGGATGCTGTGTCAAAACTTATTTTTAAAAATTATGTTGCTTGTCTTAAAATTAAAAGTAAATGGTAATTCTAAAATAATAAGTAATTTGATGTTGATAAAATAATCTGGAATAAACTGATACTATTACTCTGAGTATCATATATCAAGCTACTTTCCAATTCCAATCCAACCAATCACTTAAATAAATACATAAGTTGTACTTATTTCAAACTAACTTATGGTATAAGAAATATAATTGTCAAATGTTTGAATCAGAAGACAAGTTTGCATATTATAAAAATTAGTTTATTTAAGTTTGTATATGAAATTACAATTTTTAAAAAGATTCTAGTTGGTTATGGCAATATCTTGTGCAAATCTGACTTAAAACTTCATTTTTTTGTTTTCTGGCATAAGCTTTCTGCCTTTCTGTTATTTTCAAAATCATACACAAGTGATAATCATTACTTTAGAAAAAAAAGAAAAAACACTCAATTTAAAATTGGCTTTTAAAATATCAGACTGATTACATGTTTTGTTTTTGTTCTTATTAAATTAACTATTTATAACTGAAGTTTCTTGTAACCTTAAAAAGTTTGCATTTAAAAATAGTAAAGGTTTTGTACGAATTGAAAATAGTCAATAATCTATTATAAATTAAGAGTAGTAAACATTTTATCCTAACTGAAAATAGACATATTTTACTAAATGTATGTAGTGTAGATTTTATGTTGATTGAAAATAGCATAGAATTTTATACCACATGAATGTAGTAGAGATTGTATTCTAACTGTAAACAATAAAGATTTTGTTTTAGACGAAAGAGACTTTTTACTAATTAAAAGTAGTAGACATTTTAAATAACTGAAAGTAGTATGGACTTTTATACTAATTGATATTAGTAGATATTTTATAGTAACTGAATAAAATAGAGATTTTATACTAACTGAATAGAGTAGAGGATTTATACTAACTAAAATTGTTAAAATTTTAGACAAATTGGAAGTACTGTTTTATTATTATTAGTTGTTGTTGACTAATGTGAGTCATATTATTCTAGTTAATATCTGTGCTGATCTCATTTTGCAGGATCCAAAGTGAGAGAACTCTCCTTTCTGAAAGGTTCCATGTCACATGTTTATGGGCTAGTGGTGTTTGATCATCTCATGTTCTACTCAGACTGGTATACAAGTGGCGTGTATATGGTTGACATGGTAACTGGCAAACAAGAACCAGTGGTTCAGCACCTTTCACGGCCCACAAGTCTTGTCATTTACCACCCTGCTAATCTCACAGGTAAATCTGTATAAATAATAATAATAATTCATTACTCTAGCTACGTCTCACTCATTGTCTATTTCTCTCATTGCTGTCTGTCTAGCTATCTTTGTTCTTTGTCTTTAATAACACTCTCTTCTCTTCACATTCTTGTCTCTTTTTTTTTCACTCTGTCTCTGCTTCTTTCTCTTTATTTAAACACCTCTCAATCTCTCTCTCTCTCTCTCTCTCCCCCTCTCTCTCTACCTCTCTCTACCTCTCTCCCCTCCCCCTTGCAGATTTTACAATTTTTTTATTAAATTTTTTTTTTAAATTGTCACAAATTGTGTATTTTTATACTACAAGTCATATTACTAAATAACTTTGCTTACGTTGCAAATTTACATCAGTTGTTTTTAATAATTCTATGGTTTTTGGTGTTGCAGCAAGCAACCAATGCCAAACTGCAGGTGCAAAATGTGATGAAATATGTGTACCTGTACCACGCTCCTATCACTGCAGCTGTCATTTAGGTTCAAAACTTGCTGCTGACAATCACACTTGCTTGAAAAGTAATTGATTGCTTCATTTAATTGCAGGCTTTATATCTAAAATATTAGTTAGTAGTATTTGTATCATAGTTTATTCAGTTTGGGTAAACTCAGAATGTTCTAAAATTTATTCAGTAAATTTTAATGGCTATTTTGAACTTTGCAAACAGGTATATGTCAGTTTAAACTAAGAACACAGAAGCATCTATATAAACAGTAAGATTGCTAAATATTATAATAGAATCAAGTGCAAATGAAATTTTAAAATATTTCATTGAAATATAGTACAAGACACAAATAAATATTTTAATTTTCATCTTCTCTTTCAGTTAGTTTATTCAAAGAGCATCCCACAGTTTCATTATAGTTATTGTTTTTGACCTGACAAGGATACTTAGATAATTTTTTTATTGTTTGATCTTGTATATCTACAAAGTCAAAAAGATTTGCAATTTTACATTAAAAATAAAACAAATATATACACTTTTATTTGTAGTTTTGTTTTAAATTATCCGTCTTCTAGTATATTACTTTTTACAGGTATTTGAGCTGATTTTTTTCCCCTAACTTAACAGTCCATTGTGACTGTATAACTGTAGTAATATTTAAATAATAAATTTTAAGAAAGGTGATTTCAAATCATGATATATGTATAATGACACTGTTAATATTTGTAATGGTTAAGGAGGAGAGTATTTTTTGCCATTGTTTGGATAATAAAGAATCTTTTTTTTTAAAAAAACAACTAAACACAACAGCTTTGTGTGAAGAATCCTTAAAAATGATAAAATAGTCATATCTGTAGAAAAAATCCTTTAAAAGCATAAGATAGCTGTGTATATAGAATCCTTTAAAAGCATAGCTATGTTTGGAGTATTGTATAATATAGCAATGTATGTAGAATCACATAAGATACCTATGTGTGGAGAATCCTTTAAAAACATGAAACTGTTGTGTGTAGTGGCAAACCCATGGGAAGTGACTGACAGTGCGAGGTGTAATGACTTATGTGACATGAATGCATACTGTGCCAAGCTTGTTCCCAGGCTGGAGTTCCAGTGTGTATGTAAAGCAGGATATGAAGGAAATGGCAAGTCATGTGGAGGTAGGCTGCTGTCTGTCTGAAAATTTTGCAGATCTAGAAGTAACTAAACAATTTTGATAATATTTTATTATCTTTAATTTAAAATTGCTGTAATTTGAATTAAACATTTGGCTAAATATTATGTGTTAGACATGTTTTTAAATTATCAACTAGGAACCATGGTAATGACATGAAATGATATTAAACCAACTTAATGCTTTGTTAAATAGATTATAGAGTATCCACTAGCATTCATTGTAAAAGTGACTTTACTCCATTAAATCAAAAACTATTTATTTAAAGAGAGATGAGTGAACACCTGAACAGAGCTTTATACTAGCTGAGGATTGTAATGGGTATGAGTGAACACATAATTTTACTAGCTGAAGACTGGTGCGCATAGTAGTGAATCCCTATACAGAAATTTATACTAGCTGAGGATTGTGATGGGCATAGTAGTGAATCCCTATAGAGAACTTTACACTAGCTGAGGATTGTTGTGGGCATAGTAGTGAATCCCTATACAGAATTTAACCAGCTGTGAGTCTTGAAAGGCATGATAGTGAAAACTGATTGCAGTGTATCAGTGTGAATGAAGTCACTGTTTTCAAAATGTAAAGCCAGTGTCTGGTGTCTAATCAGTAATCAGTAGTCCATCATGCAACACCTGGCCCAATCACACTAATGAAGGGAAACTACTGTGGTTCAGAAACATAACAAAATGATCTTTTATGATGGGTACTTTTGAAACTAGAACTGATTTGAATTTTGAAAGATTTCTGATCCCAAATGCAAGTTATGATATTCATTCCTCATATATTTTCAATAGAGTGCACCTTGAAAATGACACAGTGTATCATATTACATAATTTCATTGAATTCCTTGAAGCATTAATTAAACGTTCCATAATCTGCATGCATGGAGAATAAAATTTCATCATCTCCAATCCAAACCCATTATGAAGGGGAAAATATTTAGTTCATCATAGATATTTTATAATAATGAGCACTAATATTTCGTTTAAAATTCTGAAATATTGTGAACTTGAATATTATTTTTGTGAAAGATATGGATGATAGAAAACAGCTGTGGTTCCAGTATTTTTTTTTATTGAAGCAGAATGTGACTGTGCATACACATTTATTTAGTAACATTTCCTTCCATTATTATACAGTATAAAATATGAAGAATTATTGAACAGTAGCTTATATGCATGGGATTTGTAGAGCACTTATGATAAAGCAATTGTTTTGCCATATTTATAAGAAATGTCATTGTTGTTTGCTATGTCTCTGGCATGACAGTTTAGACAAAGGCTTGCTAGTGGTATTTGTAGACTTTGAGACCATGCATGGGGACACTAGAAAGTGTAGTGCATTTCATATCCATGGAATGTAATAAATTTTAAAAAGACCAATATATATAATTATCTCAGATGGCTGCCATAAGAACAAGATATATTATATATTGTACACTGTCACTAACATGCATGCTAACTGGAGGTCATTTGAAAGAGTGTGTAGTGTATAGAATTTAGGGATAAATGTAGATGTATCTGAGCATCTATCTACAGTTTAAATCTGTTAAGATATTTAAATACTGTACTCATGATCAAACATGCCACTCCATTTACTCATGTGACTGCTGGTAACATGATTTTACAAGTACGTGTACTTTTTTTGTATTTTTCACTGGACACATAATTTTAGGGCATAAGGTTCACTTGACAAAACAAGATTTTCTGGGTTTATGGTTTCTAAGTTCTGGAGACAATTTTGCTAATTTGACAAACTGGATTTTCTACATACTGGATGCATATTGCTAATTCAGCAAATTAGATTTCTAAGTGATGGATGCATAATGCTCATTTGACAAGATTTTCTGAGTATTGGAGATAATATTGCTCATTCAGCAAACTAGATTTTCTAAGTACTGTTTGCTTATTTCTCTTTTGATGAACTTGATTTTCTAAATATTTTATGCATATTGCTCACTGGATGGGCTAGATTTTCTAAATATTTGATACATATTGTTCAATTTGACAAGCTAGCTTTTCTCTGTTCTGGAAAACATTTTGCTCAGTCAACAAGCTAGATTTTCTAAATATTTTTTAAATATTGCTCATTTGACAATTTTTCAAGTACTGGAGTGTAGTCCACTCTTCTTAGAAGCTACATTTTTCATGTATTGGAGAGCATGCTTTCATAGTTGACAAGGTGAATTTAGTTTTGTATTTTAGGTTTATATTTGGCTCATTAAAAAGCTGTAGCTGTATTTTTCGCAAGCTATGGTGTGCTGCTGTTGTGGAGAGTTGTATTTTGCTATGAAGTGTAGGGCATACTGCTCATAAGTCAAGTTAGATTTGTCAGAATTGGATGACTTACTGTTTACAAGTCAAGCTAGATTTTTCATGGGTTAGATGACACACTGCTCTTGTGACAAGCTAGATATCTATGGGTTGAAGAACTATCTTTTGGACAACAAGCTAGATTTTTTATGAGTTGAGGACATTAGTTACTGGACTACAAGCTAGATTCTCCACGAGTTAATAACACTACTTATTGGACTGCAAGCTAGATTGTCCTTGAGTTGGAGACTACATTGCTCATTTGGCAACAGTCTAGATTTTCCAAGTACAAGAATTCATACTACAAATATAACAAATTAAAGTTTCCATAAGTTGGAAAATATACTGCTTCTATAACAAAACATACTGCTTATAGGACAAGATATATTGCTTATATTCAAGATATACTGCTTTTAGGACAAGACAAACTGCCTATAGGACAAGACATGTTGTGTATAGGACAAGACATGCTATGTATAGTACAAGACAAACTGTCTTATAGGACAGGACATACTTGCTTATAGGAAAACACAAACTTGCTTATAGGACAAGACAAACTGCTTATAGGACAAGACATACTGCTTATAGGACAAGACATACTGCTTATAGAACAATACATACTTGCTTATTGGACAAGACAGACTGCTTATAGGACAGGACAAATTTGCTTATAGGACAGGACAAACTTGCTTATTAGACAAGACATACTGCTTATAGGACAAGACAAACTACTTATAGGTCAAGCTAGATTCTCCTAGCAATTTCCTAAAATTCTGTTTATCTGAATGCTAAGTATTTTATTGTACTGAGGAGATTTTGGTTTAGTATGGTTTCTTGACTCATTCAGATCATGTGTTAAAGGGTTAAATCAATAAAGTAATATTATAACTGCTTTTGTTGCTTTGCTGAAGATACATTTTTTGTTGGTATTCGCCAGTTTTTATTTTTTTACTGTTATTATTTGGTCTTCTGACTAGTCATCCACCAATTGTTCAGTAATGTAGGGATCTCCATTGCATACTATATAATCAACAATTCTAGGCAATTCAGAGATGGATGGTGTGACTTCACAGGGTGTGAAGGGGGTCATAGAGAGAGCAGTTTCTCAGGTACTTTATTCACTAAAAATGTTTTATTCACCCTGTATTCATTCCACCTATGTGTAGCATCATGTTTAACTCATCTTTTAATGATTCCACCAATTCATTGTAGTCATTCATTTCACACATTGTTTCCTTCAGCATGTGGAAAGAATTTTTACAAACCCTTGCTGGGAAATGAGTCTTGTGTTCCGTGCCCTCATGGCTCTACAACTGACGACAGTGCCACAGCATCACAGTGCATGTGTACTGATCCTAGCACCAGAATGATCAACAACATTTGCATGGGTAAATGTTCATCTCCCTTTTAATTTCCAAATAGTAAGGTGTTAACTGATGTCAAGAAAAATAATTTTTATTATATTATTAGTTTTGTGTGTGCAAACAGAACCTCTGTTTACACATTTACTTGGATAGAGGGTTTGCGACTTTTTATAAAACTGGATAAGTGTTTAAAATTCTATGCAAATATTTATTTTTATGGAAGCTGTTCCTGGGGAAAAAGTGATTATAGCAAATATTAGTGTTCTTTTGAAGTTATGTGTATATACTCACATATACACACAGGCAGACCCAAACACAGCAACCAGCAATATTTTCAAACTTTAGATATTATTTTCTCACTTATCTCATTAACTGCACTGTGTAAATATAATTATGTTGTTCCTCTATCATCCAAATTAGTTGCTTTTAACTTATGCATTTTAAGTTATGTTTGTATTGTCTGAAATTAATTGTTTCTCACTTATTAATTGATTTAATGCTTCATATTTGTACAAAACATTTAACCAATTTGTTGGCATGTCTTTACATTTGTCACCTCTTTATTTAATCTCCATGTTTTCTTCATGTTGTTTTAAAACTGTAAAAAGAACTTGAGCATCTATATTATATAATGGACATACATTTCAGTTTATAATGAGATGAAGAGTTGTCATAAAGAACTGGTAATTACTTGAGGTGGGTAATTATGTATATGCTTACTGTATTGCATGCTATAGTTAAGTGGCCATTTACTATTGACCAAGTGGGGCTTAGATATTTTGAAATAATTTATTTAAGTAAATTAAAACTGTATAGCTTATTGATAATTATTATTTAGAATGTTTGGAGTTTATTTTTGTCTGTCTTAGATTTTTGCTGTAAGTAAATTCACTAGCCAGATAATTTATAAATAAGATGTAGAATCACGCTGTCTTGCATTTGCAAGGCATGGGAAATAAGATTTATGTTTTTAGGCAAGATTTTGTCTAGTTATGCGATAATAAAATATAATTATAATAATAATAATAATCATAATCATAATTTGTATAATTAATAACATATATAGTGATCTAACAGTGAATAAAATTGGACAGTTGGGGTGGGGATGATAGGTGATTAAAATATACAATCAGTCCATTCATATTTCATTATGACTACTATTTAACCATTTAACCTTTTGCTTCTTTCTCTTTCCACAAACTCTTTTACAGCCATTGATGTTCAGTCAATTTTCTTTAAAATAATTTTAACTAATTTCACTTTTGAGTGATTTTGCATTGAAAATGCGACATTTGTATGGTATGATCTGCGCTTATACTGCATTTACATGATGGAATGTGCTAAATATAAACTATATACTATATCTATAATGCCCTTTGTTGGTTACAGCTGTAGAAAAGGTCACTACAGAAATTGGTTCCAGAACAGAAGTACCACAATTTGAATCAGACACATCACCATCATATGAAGATTATCTGGAACCTGAGCAGTCTAGTGATGCAGATTATGACACAACTACACACCTAGATTCTGAAAATCCCAAGGTAACATGGGAGCATGAAACATGGGAAACAACCATCAGCAATGAGTTTGAAGGGGAAGCAACAAAAGCTTATACTGATGAAGGAATGCCAACAGAGAGCTATGGAAATGTTACAAAGATAATTCACAAAACACCAGACATTGGTAAGTGGTAAAAACATTATTCTAAAAATAAAAATATAATGGGTCATCAGAAAAATACATAATTACACAGCTATAATAATCTTCTTTCATAACTAAAATATATTACATGAGTGAATACTGTTTATGCATTTCTATTCAAATACATCATAACTGGATACATAATCTTGTTCATACAATTTGGTAATGCATTTCCCTTCAACTTTCTATTTATATACAGGCTATCCTTACTTTGTGAACTGTCCTCAATTCAAAGAGGTAAATTTAGGACCAGATGCTAATGGGCGTGTAGAGTTGGATTTGGAAACAGCATTTGATGGATATGGAAACCGTCTTCCCCTTCGATCATCATTCAGCATCAACAATGATCGTATAAGCCTAGAATGGGCAAAGGGCATTCAACAGACAGTGATTTTGAATGCATTAGATAATTGGAAGCAGACAGCCACTTGCCAGTTCCAGGTGTTACTTAAAGGTAAATAAAACTAACAGTAACTAATGTTGTGGTCTAAACATTTACATGTACTTTTGTCCTTGCCTTTGTTGTCCAACCCACTTTTAGAACATTATGTTTGCTTAAAACATTACATTATGGGGTGGGTGAGCATCGTAGACCAATGGTAGTGATCAAAGGTAAATAGCTATTATATTACTTATTATAGAAATGATGAGGCAGATTGGTTTCCCTTAGATGAACACTTGTTTTCTTGTAGTATTTATTGAAAGCTCTCATTTGTATGCTCTGCATGCTGACCCAGAATGTGGTGATGATATTGTTTGTTGCATTGCATGCCATTAATAGAACTGGGTGCAGATAGCATTGTATTTGAAGTGTTCCAGATAGAAAGAGAATTCTAATGTATTTTGGATTTCATGATTGTTTTTCACCTTCATTTATTATGTTTCACATCTGTAAAATCTCCTGATAAGATACTTTGTGATCTAATGGAATTCCCAATTGGCTAGAAAGCAATCTAATGAAACTCCAGATTGGATAGATAGCAATATAATGGAACCCCTGAAGAGATAGATAGCAATATAATGGAACCCCTGAAGAGATAAATAGCAATGTAATGGAATTCATAATTGGATAAATAGCAGTCTAAAAGAACCTCTGATGGAATAGATAGCAATCTAATGAAACTCCTGATGGGATAAATAACAGCCTTATGGAGCTCTTGACTGAATATAGAGTGATCTAATGCAACTCAGACAGAACTGTTTTGATTGTGTGTACAAAAGGAAAGAAGAGAAATATACCAATTGTATATCAAACAAAAAAGCAAACTTTTAAAAAGCTATTAGTCAGACATTTCAGCCTTAGTTGGCAGTGAAAATTTGAAAGGGATGCATATGTGTTCTTAAACATTAAACTTGTATTTAAAGTATTGGTTTATTTTGGTCAAATTATTTAGTCATATTCTTTTTAGTGTATTGTTGAAGATGTTCAGAATTTCTTTATTTTGTTCTGAAGTATGTATTGTGATTATTGTTTAAAACTATGTTTACATATCTATATATATATATATATATATATATATATATATATATATACAGTCATGCTTCCTTGATAATTAAAAAATGAATAATGATGTTTTTAATGAGCATTTCTTCTCATAATGATTTCTAATAATTTGATAGTCACTATGCAGATCAACAACCTCAAAAGTACTCATCAGTGTGTGTGTGTGGAATCTAATAACTGCCATGGTCCCTTTGGGTTTGGAACCATGGCCTCTTGTATAAAGGCCAGGAACAAACCTACACCAGCAATGATTGCATGCCAAATATTCATGCATTTTGAATAAGATATAAATATGAAATATACATATCTTTCACTGAGAGATTTATTTGTTATGGAGTAACAGTACCTTAAAATTGCTATTTATTTTTCAGATACCATTCCTCCCAGTTTTACCTCTTGCCCTGGAGACCTAGTAAAGAAGACAGAAATGGTTTCAGAAACGATATTCTGGCCTTTGCCCACTGCTGTTGATAATTCCCTTACTGTTAAGGTTATAGGAAGTCACAAACCTAACTCACACTTTGAAGTGGGCACTACATATGTCAACTATACAGCAGAGGATGACTCTGGAAATGTTGCCGAATGCCGTTTTTCAGTCACAATTGTCTTAGGTAAAAAGGGGCATAAATGAAGTTAGATATTTGAAAACAGTATGTTAATTTGTTTGTTGGGGTGGATGAGCACCCATGCATGTGTTTTGTATGGGTTCTAAACTTTGTAGAAGTTTGAAGTGCTACAGGTATCCTACAAATTAATACAAGACATATTATGCAAACAAGATTTTATGCAGCAAATATCCTAAGTAAAAGGAAAGTTATTAGAATCAGAAGATTTATATTTAAGCAGGACTGATTAATGAGGGGATTAAATAGAAGCAAGTCATATAGAGGTGATTTCCTTTATAGTTATTCTGTACAATGTATGGGTGACATAAGCTTCTTAGACCTTCATCTGTCATGGATGACTTAAAGGTAACTAGCAGAACAAGCAAGAATCTAATAATTCAGTGTTTGAAACTTCATAACAAATATAAGACTAGATCTTTAGTAGCTGTTTAGATATTTCTGTCTTATCCAGATAGTATAACAGGATTACATGTGAACTGCCATTTGAAAATGCCAACACTGCATAAATTGTGTCTTTGCATGCATATGTCCCAAGTTAACAATATTGTTGCTTTTATGATTTCATAAAGTCTGTAAAATGATCTCAGTAATAACAAAACCTAAAAATAACTGCCTAAGAGCTTGGAATTTGCACCTATCACAGCCAAAATTAGAAATGGATCATTCTAATCTTCATCATCTTTCATTTAAGTTTAGAATTAATAAAGATATCTTTAAAACATAATCATATTCTATTTTAAATATATATGCATGGAATCATATATAGAATGTTTCATGAATTTGAATTATGAGTTTGCAGTTATTGAGTACTTAATAATAATTACAATCACATCATCTAAATGGCACATACCAAAAATTATTGAAAAATATGTTGTTTGTCCAGAACAACGCTGCAGCCTCCCACCAATCAAAAATGGTGTTGTTGTATGTAAACAAGAATCTGTACAGGCAGAAATGTGTCATATTGCCTGCCAGAAAAGTCATATCGTCAATCCTGTCAGCATCTTCTCCCGAGCATTTGACTGCCGGGATGGAGGGGAAGATTACTTGAAGATTTCCAGCCTCTTGAAGAAACAAGAAGCATGTTTGTGTATGTCCTCAGCATTTTATTTTTTTTCTATGAATTTTCTTCTAAATGTATAACATTACATTCCCATTAAATAATATATAAATTTACTGACCGTTAAAATGACAACTGGTTTGTTGATAAGAAATTGATATTATAGAGAGCGTTGATAAAGCATACAAACATTGCTAAATAGTAACTTTTAGACATTCCCTGTGCAGTACTCTTGAAATGATAATTAATGTCTAAAATCGTTTAGTGGACTCACACAAACCCATAAATGGTAATAAAAGTACAAACATAGCTTAGATGAACTTGAACTAAACTTTGTAAAAATATGAACGTTTGCTTATACTTTCGCTAGTATAAGTTACAGTTTTACCTCATCTCATTTTCACAATTGAAAAAGGCTTCCAAGCACACTGAGAAACTATTCTGGGGCTTTTATTAATTTTATCTTTTTTGCTCTTTACACTTTCATTCCTCTAGGGAATCTACTCAGTGGAGTAGATTTGAAATTAGATTAAAACTAAGAAACAGAAATACTTTCAAGTAGTAAATTTATTTTCACAGTGCAGCTGTATCAAACTAAGTTAACTTTTCCCAGCTGAGCAATCCTGATGTTATCATTATTTTATGATATCATGATTTTATTAATAATGTTATCTTTTCATAATATAATGATATTTTCAATAAAATAAATATGATGCACAGAATGACTCTTATCTTGTCACCACTGATGTCCACTACTAGGGGAGGGAAAACATTTTTGAGTGCTTCTTTTCTCTTTTAAAAATCAAGCATGCATTTTATGAAAACTTCCTAACAAAGATTTCAAAGATGCATTGGTAAGATATTTATTTCAAGCTAACTATTTGCAAGTGTGTTTAAAATGAAAATACACAGAATTTGTACCACCCCCACCCCCATTCCTTTATCTTTCAAAAATATTCTGCACTTTTACATCACACATCTCACCTGATGTCTGTTTCAGTAAAGAGAAGCCCTACAATTGCAGAACAAGAGCTAAGTCTCAGTTTTGAGGGGCCATGCCGACCAGAAGATGAAAAGCTAAAAGAAGAGCTGCGATTGCATGTCATAGATAAACTGAAGGAGAAAAACCATTGTGAGTGGGCAGTTTGTATCCATGGCATCATTACCATCCACTGTGGTCCTCCACCAATAAAAAGGCGCAGGGGAGTCCCAGATACATTTGATATGCGTTGGAACGTGACAATCCAGAACAGGTGAGTGAAAAATTTGCAATAAAAGATGGTTAGAGAATTAAGACACGTTATGTGAAAACATTTGGCTCTGGTTAAGCCAATTGGTGCTGGGGAGTTTCATCATTCTGCATTGTGCCTAAATGAAGTTATATACTCTTATTTAAGTTGGAAACCATCTTTTACATAGCGGTGGGCTAATCACACTGTCTTGTGAGACAATATTTTCTAGGGTTGGTATTCTGCTGTGTGATTTTCTATTCCAAATGCAATTTTGTTTCTCTTTCAAGAAAGATTTAATTAAACAAAACATTTCCCTGTGATTCTTACAGTTTTTAACTTAACAAGTTTATATGTCAAAATATGTGCCTGTTCTATATCCAGAACGACTGTAAGTAGCCTCTTAGTTTGTTGTAGTTTTTCTGGCATATTTTTTAGTTTAGTCTGTTAAGGTAGTTTGATTAAGATGAATCAAGTCAAGAATAAAATGTTTCCATCAGAAAGTGCTTTCTGAGTTGGTAATAATTCTGCTGTATTAAAATACAAGGGCGTTTTTTTTTTTGTTTTTTTTATGATTTCATAATGTGAAGTGAGTATACAAGGACTTGTAAATGTACAATCCCTTTCATTTTATTTGTATTCAGTACTAAATATCCTTGTATTTAATATAACTTTATCTTTAAAAATTAAAATTATTTAGTGACATATTCCTACATTTATCTTTATTTGTATTCATCAATGCATTCATGCATTGGTGATCATGTTTGTATTCACTGACATGAACATGTGATCATCTGTTTGTATTCAGTGTCACATTCATACATTTGTTTGGTGATCATTTTGTATTTAGTGATTCACACAAGCATTTGTGATCATCTGTTGGTATTCAGTGTCACATTCATTTACTTTTGATCATGTTTGTATTTAGTGATGGGCTGAGCAAGGACAAAGTAGAATCCATATTTTTAAACATGAAACTGGAACTGATGAAGATGGCTGCTAGCCCAATATCCCTGTTTGTGAAGCAGCATTTTCAGATGGTTGCTGGCAGTGTGAGGACATTTCCTTTAGTGTGGTCATGTCTACCAGGGGAAATGATGTACACTGACAGCTGTGGTATGTGGACACTTGCATCTTTAAAATTAAAGGCATTGAATCGTGATAGCTTACTGATTTTGTTGACCAATCAAAATTCAGTTGAATGAGTTGTTTAAATAGTTTCTAAAGAAAATAATTTTGAATGCTGCATTGTTTTGAGCAGTAGTTAGTTGTGTAGAGGTGTTTCATTTTATTTGTTTAGGCTGTCCATAGTACTTTGTGTTTCCTTTGCTTCCCTTGGTGAATATCTGATTTTTTCTGATGTATTTGCAGCTTTAATTGATGTTCCTCATTCTTTACTTTGTATATTTGTCTAGTCTTTACGTTGTATCTTTTGTCTATTCTTTACCTTTTCTTTTTGTCTATTCTTTATTTTTTATTCTTTACTTTTTCTTTTTGTCTTTACTTGGTATTTTTTCCTTTACTTTGTATTTCTGTCTGTTCTTTACTTTGTATTTTTGTCTTGTACTGTTAACTCCACTTGATATTTGATATTTTTTCTTTCTTTCTAGAGCAATTAATTTTTTGGTTTTACTGGGTGCATTACCTAATGTATTTCTGGGTATACTTTTGTGTAATTCTGGCTTGATTTAATTCTAATGGCATAATTATGGCTTTATTTAATGCATTTCTGGTTCTTCTTGAAGCATTTCTGGTTTTACTTTGAGTGTTTCTGGCTCTATTTGATGTATTTCTGGTTTCATTGCTGTATTTTTGGCTCAGCTTATATAATGTATTTCTGGTTTTATTTGGTGTATTTCTAGCTATATTGGAGGTATTTATGCAGGATATATATATAGTATTCTTTACTTTACCTGGCACACATCTGGCTTTGTCTAATGTATTACTTGCTATATTTGATGTATTTCTGATTTGGTTGCATTACAGTGCCATGTCCAGCTGGAACCTACTACAACACGAGCACTGTTCGGTGTGAGTTGTGTCCACGTGGGTTTTGGCAGTCAGAAATGAATCAGCTCCACTGTCACCAGTGTGGGTTTGGCTTCACTAGGGATGAGGGGGCAATCAGTGACAAAGAGTGTAAGAAACTTCATCAGATTAAGTCAGTATAAATAGTAAACAGTAATATACATTTGAAATATATTGTGCTATAACTGACAGTTAATTTACACTGGAAATGTTTCACTATGAAATATGCATTTGATTCATAATTTGTGATAGACCAAATGCTAAAAAATTATTCACATTTAAGATAAATGCTAAAAAATAATAATTTTAATAAAAAATTATCACAATTTATGACAAATGCTAAAAAAAATATTCACATTTTATGACAAATATCTTATGGTTTTTGCACTGATAGGACACATTTCACCACTTAGTTTTCAGTGCATGCAGGGATGTAGGATTATACACACACACACATGCACAATCAACTGGAGACAAATATCACTTAAGAAAAATAATTATTGTTTATAACTTACTTATAATGAAAACTCATTTTATGTGCATTATGTTTAATTCAAATAACCAATGTGCATGATCTGTGGAATGATATAACTGATGGTATAAATGCAGGTGTCACGTTTCCACCTATTGATGAGATGTCCAAGTTCCTGATTATTACTGCCTGCACATTTGGCATTGTATTTCTCTGCATGGTCATCTTCATGTATCTGCAGTACCAGCGCCAACAGCACCAAGCCAAACAACGCATGGCTCTCATGGCCAATAACTCCCACCGACTCATGATGCCAAACATCTATGCTAGCCCACCCATTGTCAAGGTACAGTTATTTGGACAAGATTTGCCCATTTGTCACTATTCTGTTAACATCAGAACCAAACTTTCTTATAAGCACATCCTATTAAAAATGGTTTCATTTTCTGAGTTTTAGTGCTTGTATCAAAAACAAGCTTATTTTAAAATTTAAATTGACATTTTAAAAACTATTTTGAACATTAGACAACTAATCATATCACAATCATCTTTAACCCTCTAACATCATCAACATCCATTAAGAGTGGCAATTTCAATCTTTTGTGCTTGTTTTAAAATTAGCATTTTAAAATTAGTATGTTAAAATTAAGCTATTACAAATATTCATAGCAACTCCATCACTGGCTCAAATTAAGAACAGGCCCATACAGCCATAGATAGTACCTTCTACAGTGAAGATATCAGAATTATATTTAGTAATATACACCAGTCTTTTCTCATTAAAAAAAACAAAAAAACTTGCAAGTTGGTAAGTGAATTTGTCTAACTTTAAGTATGTTTACTTAATTCCTCTCAGCTTTAATTAATGTCACTTAAAATTTCATATTCAAAAAGGTATAAAATTTACAATTCACCTTTTCTGTAATTAAGATAAATAATTTGCAAATTTTAGATGTGTTGTTAAAAGACAGCTTTATAGTTTGAGACCTGAAATAATCCACCAGTGGACATCAAACTGTCTTATTGCTTTCTTAATATTATCAAACTGGATGTTTTTGTAAAATACAAAGAATGTTCATAGAAATGATGTAATCATGTTAATAATAAAATTTTAAAAATTAAAAAATATGCACATAATATAATCATAACTTTGAATGATAAGTATGTCAACTAGCACAGGATTTCTAAACTGGGATTCCATGAGAGATTACTAGGGTTCTCAGAGAGATTGTGATTAAAAAAACAACAACATAGATATAGTAATTTTTATGCAGGAGTTCTCTGAGACCTGAAAATTATTTTAAGGATTCCTCCAGTGTAAAAAGATTGAGAAAGGCTGATCTAGCCCTCTGCACTTGAATGTATATATTGTTTCATGTTTCCTTGTTTTATTTGATCCAGACACTTTAATAGATTTTTATATGATTATTTTCTGTCTTACTAGCCTCAGCCAACTGATCACATTCGGCGTGGTTCCCTTGACTACATTGGTTGCCATGACTATGAAGACATTGATGGTGCATCAACAGCCACCAAAGCTATGCTGCAAGCACTGAGCAAATCTTCAAACATGAACCGCAACAATTCTTTGACTCGATCACCTTATGGATCTCACCGTGGATCTATGAACTCTTTCAAGGGTGCAGGTGAAGGATTCTTCCGAATTCCTCCCTCTCCTACCCAGAGAGAGTCCCTTGGTACAAACTCCTTTCAGACATCTGCAGAGACTCTGGTGCAGTCATCACCAAGAGGGTCTCATCGATCATTCCATGTTGCAAACAATGATGGTTTTTATGGGAAACCCCCTATGTCACCTGGTGTCAATACCATTAACTCATTTAAAGGGTCACCTGTGTCACCATACAAGAGTTTGAACTTTGGACGTGAAAATGGTGTCCCATGCAAACTGTCACCGGAATCACCTACAAGAAGTCCACAGCTCCCACGGGATTTGGAAAGCCCTTACCGATTGACCTATAAGACCCATGAAGCAGACAGTCCATTCCGTTTAGCCAGAGAGTCCCCTTATGGTCGTGTGATGGTCACGCCTTCACCATTTTACCAAGAGCTTCAGAAATCATTCAAGTCAGGAGCTAGCCCACTTCAGGAATCTACCTCAGGGCACACAGCTGTTCCAAGCACACCAGATTTCTTTTCCAACAATAGATCACCATCAAATGTGGCAGAATTGCAGGGGACCAATAGCAAATTGGCTCGTGCGACTACCGACACTCAGCACTCCTTGAAATCTGTACCTGATTCTTCCATAAACCGTTCCCCACTGTTGCCACCAGAAGAGTCCAATAATTTTGTGTCTCTGGGTGACACCTTGTACAAGCGGCCACCATCACCAGTCTCCCCCATGCCTTCGAGCAGAATTTCCAATGACTCTTTACACAGATCTCCTTCAACTCCACGAGCATCACCCCTTACACCACGACGGCGGACAGATGCTGCTTATCGAACACCACCACAAACACGTAGTAAACGTTCCATAATTGAGAACAGCTGCTACGAGTATGATTAGCAGTCTCCTGGCTGACAGACTGCACAGAAACTGAACATTACTTAATGTCTATTTAATGATTCCAAAATCTCTAAATTTAAAGAGCATTACAATCTATTATGCAAGCAAACAATAGCATCGAAAAACAATAGTACATTTTAAAACAGATATTGAAATACATCCCCATTATTCATTTTAAAATAAAATTTGGAGAATTAACCGTAGTACAGTAGTGCATAATATTCTTACACCTTTATTTACTGCCTGTATGTTTGAACTAATGAATGCTCATACATGTGAACTATCAGTTCTGAAAGAATGAGGAGGCTCAATGAAGACTAAAGAGTGAAAAAAAACTGAGGAATAATTTTAGAGATAATTAAAAAGAAAAATTTTGAAGAAGAAGATTAGGCACTGTTTGTTAATGGGACCATATATTTACTTTATAATTTTTTTAAAAATACTGTATGGAGAGAAATATGAATTATTAGTAATAAAAATAATGTTTTACACAGAAACTTTCTTAACCCCCTCATAACCATTGTCTAACCGTTTATACAAATAAAATCCTTGTAACTTTTATGAAATTAAATAAAAATCTAAAGAAAACATTAATATTATCTAACTAAACTTAATCTTAGCATTCAGAATGTTAGCACTAAAAATACAAGTTCTAGACGTATTCCTTCAGTCTTAAAAACATATATTAAAATTTAAATCCTGCTTTATCATTAATTAAAATTAAAATTTAAAGTAAGACTGCTACATCCATCTATGCACAAAATTAAGTGTTTGCAAGATGAACTGTATGCACTTCAGCATGTCAATACTGTACCATGTCAAACACAAAACAAGAGGTGTAATATAGAAATTAAAATGGTAATCTGAAACTGGTAATTCATAGTCGATGAATTTTATATAACTAAAGCATACAATCAGTATTTAGTTGCCTGAGATTGGTTTACTAAGAGAGCAGTTAGGTGTATATATCTATGGGCACTGGAAAGCTGTAGGTATGTTCAACATATCAAGACATAAAAAAGGCAATTATCTGCATACCTCTTTGAGCACCTGAAAGCTGAACATGTTATCAAGACATAAAAAGAGTGTTACATGCATGCCTTTATGAGCACCTGAAAGCTGAACATGATATCAAGACATAAAAAGGGAGTTACATGCATGCCTTTTTGAGCACCTGAAAGGTGTAGTTATGTTCAAAATGATATCAAGACACAAAAAGCAGTTACATGCACAGCTCCATAGTGGTGTACTGTGAAGCATGATTACCAGGGCATCAGAAATGCAGTAATATACATGCTTTTATGATTAACTCAAAACTGTAGGAATACTGCATGAGTCTCTTGTCTGATGGATTACGCTTCGGAAAATGAATTATGAATACCAGTATCATGTGCTCTTAGTCAGGGTGAGGCAAGGTGGACTGCTTGAATTGAAATTATTATTTTCAGTAGAACACAAAATGCTGAATCAAGAACATCAGATAATAATATATCAAAATAATCTGTTAGATATATAAATGGTCTATAATAAAAGAACTGTCTTCATTATAAAAATAAATCTTATTGAAGTTTTTGCCTTAAAAAGTATTACTACTAAAGTTGGAAAAATATCAGTTACTTGAATGATTTTTATTAGAATCAGAGTGTAAACTTATCAAGTCAAAATATTTATTAGTGATTTCACTAATAAAGCGCTATGAAAGAGAACTTTTTACAATCAGCTTATAAGGAAACTGAAAAGTGATTTTCAGGTCATGGCACCTCTCGTCTTCAGGTATTGATGTCTCTGTACTTCACTTATTGGTAACAGCTGTTCTGAGTAATCCATGGTGTCAGGAGTCTTCAGGTACTGGTGCCTTTATATGATTATTTTGCATCTCAAGACTTGATGGAAATAAAATTTGTTTACTGATGTAGTTTTGTAAAAGCATAAGTTTTGTTCAACTTTTTTGTTTGTTTGTTTCATCAAATGTTTTGTGGTGATTTTTTTTTTGCCTCTGCCTGAAGCACTAGTTTAGGACAGAATTTTAACAAAAATATTTGCAGTATTATAGAATGAAGTCTGTTTCTTTGCTGGTTTTTTCATTTCCTTTTAGTTCACTAAAATGATCACTGTTTTAATTAGAACTGAAACTTGATAATGAGACATCTAGAACATGTTAAAGGGAGACAATCAACATGATTTTAACACTTATTTCTTCTTTCATTAAAACAAGTTTTAAATTTTGAAATTGTAAAAAAAAAAGTATAATTTGTTTTATTACTATGAAACTATCTCTTTGTATATTATCATAAAGTGATGTGAATGTACCTTTTAAAAATGCTTTTTAGGGAATGACTGTACATAGATTGATGATAATATACTAGCTTACTGTCTTGTTTCAGGGATTTTTTTACACATTTTTGCCTCTGTGCAATACTCAGTCTTGATTACTTTCAGATCACCATTCCATTTTGGGGATATTATACTTGTGTATGTAAATTCTATTGTTAGGGCAAAAGGTTATGTGTATAATTGTATGTAAATATAATTATATTATTTTGGTGCATATGTTACAATTCTGCTGTAGGTTGAGCTGAAATTTTATGCCGGTTTCTTTCATATATACGTTTGTCATAAAACAAAGAGAAATATGTACACTATACTGTTCACATCATCAAATAACTGCATTTTCTTTTTTACTATTTAGCTTAAAATGATAACTAAATAGGTTTCTTCACAAATTTGTGCTAGTGTTATTTGTGAATGAAATGCCACCATGTAAAAAATATCTATTCCATGTCATCATTAAAAAGAATTTTTAATTTTTTTGTCCATGTATCAGTGATTAAATAAAAATTAAGTTTGTGCCCCTCTCTTCCCCCCTCCCCACTCCTGATGACAAGTTAAAAGCTTATGCTTTTATTTGTCTTGTACATTTTCATAAAGTAAATAAGCGCAGATTATCTGCTAGTCAGTTATAAAATTTTGATTGTAAGTTATTTCCAGAAATTATATATTAAAGTAACTGTAAAGTACTTAAAAATTCAAATTAATGACTGAAAAGGCACTAATTATAAATCTATTAATTACTAATTGCATGTATGACATTTTTTCTTACATCAGAAACAGTTTTTAAAATATTTTTTTAATTCCATTTGAATGCCAGCAAATATCTTCATTACCATAAAATATAAAGAAGGTATATCTAACTATAATACAAGCAAGCAATTTTTCAAAATTTAAAAATAGCAACAATAAAAGTTAATTTTGATAAAGTGATGTGAACAGATGTTTGTGTTTGATATGTAAATAAATATATATGTTGCCGTTAAGCCTTAAATTTTGCGTCCCTTCTGTGCAATATAACTTTTCAAGTTTTGGTTCATGTACATTTTACATTATACAATATCTTATAAAATCTGGGCTCTGTTTCATTTTACTTTATTCATGTTTTATAAATTATGATTTTTTTTAAAAATTGTATTATATATGTCTCTGTGTTCAAAGAAAAATTATCCAAGATATTCTGCCATTTTACATATTTAGTTACAATGGCCCGTTTCAAATAAATGCACACTTATATACTTGTAATAGTTAGAATTCCTTATCTTCATTGTATTTTACCAACTGATTAAAAAAATAATTTAAAAAATAAAACTATTTCAGCGTCTAGATTAGTATCATGTACATGTTCAGTGGCCATCTATCTGTATGTCTTCGGTAAAAAAAAATAATCACCTGATATTTATTCATTCATTCGTTCATGAAATTCTAAATTATCATTATCATCTTTACAACAGCATTGAACAGCTATGTTTTACTTTAATAAGTCCATCTCTATGCAACATTATGCCTAATTTAACTGCTGAGTTTATGACAACATTCAGCAGACATACATACATATGCATCATGGTTTGTTTTTTATTCTAGCCTTTGCTACTGCATTTATGCCTTTTAACATTTTTTAAGTCTTTTAAAATACATTTTTAAATTAACATTTTGTTACCATGGTACATTTTAAAAAAATATATATATTCTTTGGTCTGTTTTCATTAACTTAGCATTTAGAATCTAGAGAGAAAGTAAAGAAATAGATTTGCTGCAATGCATGAACAAAGTTTAATATTTGTGCATTTGTTCGGTTGGCTGTTTTTTTATTTTAATTGTAGATAACTACACTTATTGATTTTTACTGTAGATAAATTTATTGATTTTGAATTATATATATATATATATTGACCTCAAAATGTTTTTAAACTGTATTGAGTGAGAATATGTACATGTTGTGGTGGAAAGTTGTATGTTTTAGCAAGTGACCTTTGAACTTTTTTAATAATGTATTCAATATTTTGATTTTTGGCCAACATTTTTATTTAGACTACTTTTGTCTTATATTTAGGCATAATTATGTGTTTGCTGTTTTGTGTGAATTCATTTTTGCCTTCAAAAACTGTGTTTAAATATATATATATATATATATCAGTAAATGATGGAATACTCTTTACTATAAATTTTCACTTTAATATACAGGCATGTCTTTATGTCTGTGAAGTATACAGGTCTATGCATATGAGCGTGAGTGTGTGAAGTCATAAAAATAAAAATAACCAAACAGTACTCCTTACTCTGGTAATGCCAAGAATTTATTTTTAATAAATAAAAGTACTTCAACATGATATGTGTAACAATAAAAAACAAAACAAAACAACAAAATTTTATAAAAGGTTTTAAGTATTTTTTCCCCTATATATTGTTGTTTTTCTATCTAGCTAGCATTGTAAAGTAAATCCTTCAAGATATTTTAAAAAACTCATTAGCACTCAAGGGTTCATTATGCTGTGTTGCTTTTTGTTTTGTTTTGTTTTAAACCATTGTATTTATAATATTTAATTATCATTTAATTGTAGACATTTGTGAAACTTTCAATCTGTTCACTTTAACTTTTAGAATATAAGTGTATAATAAAACTGTTTACAAAACATTTAGCAAATCCCAGTTTTACGGATACTTTTCAGAAACTGTTAAATGATTAAGTCAAGCAAGATTACAGGTTTTGGAAGTGCTGTCTAGAAATTAAATTATGAAAGCAATGTCCAATTTTTTCTTTTGCTTTGAATCCATTTCTGACTAATGAATAATGATTAATTAATTAGTCATTTTTAAAAAAATACAATTTGGGTAAGAAGTGTGATTTATCACAATTGAAGAAAGAATGTCTAACAAATTATTCTAATATAAAAGTGATATAAATGAAATAATAATTCTTTAAATATATAAGGTACTAAAACATTTATCATGTATAATATTAGAGTTTTATCTTCTGAATAAATATATTTTCTCTTTTTCATATATTTTAACTAATGATAAAAACACATTATTTTAAGTGTGATTGTCTCTATTTATTCTGTTTAAATTAAAACAATCAATTGCAGTTGTTCGCTATAGAGTGGATTAATAAACCACAAAAAAGATCGTGGAATTAAACAACTTCAACAGAGTTATCCCCATCAACTTGATTACCATTTATTGTTTCAGTTTTTAATTTTATAATACATTCTTGACATTGAAAGGGTTAAGGACAATAAACTGATGAATCTTTATTTTTAAAAATTCCTACAAGTTTCTGATTTATACCTAGTGAAGTGCCAATACAATTTCCAGCATTAACATTCTCTACATTTCCACACTTTTCAAAAGAAAAGTTATACAATAGTATATTCATTATTATTATTTTATATTTCAGTACTTCTCTACTGATATTTTCCACTTCCTTTGCCATCTAACAGACTAGTTACCACCTGTACCACTTTAAGCCAAATGTACTAAAAATGCACAATGTTCGATATTCTTCAGATTTCATTCAATATATATTCAATTTCATGTCAAAAACAGAATAATCTTTCTCACTCCTATCAGATTGTTCATACTTCATAGTTATTTTTTCCTTCCAAATAATAATAATAATCATGGACATGGTAAAAGTTTTGAGATAACTGGTAAAGCTGGAATGTCATACAATGGCAGTTTATAGAATCTAGAGATATGATGATGGGAAGCTGATTAGCAAAACAATGATGATTGTGATGTTTTCCATCACTGGTTTGAGGACTATACAATATCAGGGTGATGTCAGTGATACAATTTTTTTACTGGATGGATTAGGGATGAATTAATTTTGTTTTGTTAAATGTTCAAACTTTACTGCTCCAAGCAGATGAAAACACATGCAATCTAAATGTTTAAGCAAAGAAAATATATAATTGCCATTGCACCCACACAAATTTAAATACAATATATTTATAAATGGACTTTATAATTTTCAACATCAACATCACTTTATTATTGCATCCATTGTACAAGTTAATTCTGCAAGGTCTGTTCAAATTGCACAATCACAGAAGCACTGCCCCCCCCAAAAAAAAATCCTGCTCTGGCAAGAAAGTATACTTATTTGTCTAATACCTGTTCTTCCAATAAACTTGTATTGAAAGACTTATCTTGGCCACATTCTGCTTCACCTGATTGGTTCAAAGTTTGGCTAGTAATATATGAGTAGATTTGATTGGTTCTAAGTTTGATCAAATTGGCTTTGTGTAATTAATGATCACTGTATTTGATCATCTACATACTGTATATAGCTCTGAAATAAATCCATGAATGTCGCTTGTTTGTTAACAAAAACAATTAATCATGTATTTTGTCTTGTTTCTGTTAATAATTCAGAAATGGCAATTTGTAAATTTTTCAGTGCTCTGCTTATTAAGTGAATCAATTTTAAAGCTAATTACATTTGGGTCTCAGGTTACAGTGGTCTTGACTTAATGGCAATCCACAGATACAAAACGCCCACACTTTTTATTTTTATTTTTTACATTTCAACTTAATGATCTCTGTTTCTTAGGAACTGAGGCAAACTAGTTTTAAAGATGAATGAACCAGATTCAGCTTCACTAAGACACAGGAATCAAGCACCATTTTTAGTCATTGATTGCTCTCTTTTACTATTCAAGACTAATGGACCAACATACAGATCATTTATGTAGAAATTCTGATGCATATAAAATCAGGGTGTGATTGCCCTTAAGAATGGAACTCATTCATAACTCGACCCAACACTGTACATATGTAAGGTGAAAAAAAGTATATTTGAAAGTAAAGTTGTTGTCTAGTCAAAATGGTGTCAATATTATTTGTAATTTTTTTTAAAACATGTGCTAGTTAAGATTTAAAAAAGAATATTTTAGAACTGCAAAACAATTATAAGCATTAATAATTTTATTTGGAATCTGGTCCAAATTATTTTTACTAGTTTTAGAGTAGTGTCTAATAACTTTTTTGAATTATCTCCTTAAGTTTACTTAAAGATAACTTTTAAATTATGAGCTCTTTAGATAACTTGAAAGCTCTGTTCCTCATGTACACTAATAACTTGTTAGCTCAGAGTATATCCATATACATCATGAGAAGTATTAATCACTCTACAACTTTGTAGTTGTATTAATTTTCAAAAATTAGAACAATTATTGAAAAGCTATGTATTTTATTATTCTCATAAAATCTTAAAATGTTGTACAACATGAAAGTATAAACTTACAAATTATATCAATGGAGAAACAAAAGCAAAAATTTGGCGCTTGAAAGTTAAGACTTTGTGTATAATCTATGATTGGTGCTAACATTCATAAAAGTTCCAATTACAGTTGCTACTGCTTATTCTAGAAGATGCAGACAGATCATGGAATTTCTAAGAATGAGGTGTTTTAAGAGGAATGATGTTGACATACTGAATTATGAACCACATTCTTTCTATAATGGTAAAATTGCTTTTCAGTTTTAAGCTACTGGGTTACAATAGTACTCCACTTATTAAAGATAAAAGCAGTTGTTTACTTTAAATAAATGAATTTCAACTGCAGGAGAGGAAGAATATATTGTCTGTCATTTATGGATATTTTTCTTTTTCTTTTGTTGTTGTGTGGGATCATATTTTTAGAGCAACAAATAAAATACAAATAACTGAAAAATACTTGCATATTTGTTGTGTTTTGCTTTTTTAAAGTGTTGCATATATTTTTGTTGTTTTTTTTTCCTTCATGAAGTGGTTTGTTTGACAAAAACTATATTTCAAAACTCTTTCTTCTGTTCACACTGAAATTATAAAATTTTTAATATGGGGGGAAGGGGTGTATTTTATCAAGTTCAAAATAAGAGAAAGACTAAACAAGTGTATGTGTTGCTAAATTTGATACAATCATTTTATTTTAAAACAAGATAATAAGAATTTATTTTGTAATACCCAAACATATGTAAATCTGTATGCTCAAATAGAACACTTCACAGCTTTCACTTGATCCAAATTTGTTTACATTGTTTTAACTGAGATATATTTATAACTATATATACATATTCTTTTTAATGTGTTCTGTCATTCCTTAAAACTAAAATGCTGCAACCCTCATAGACAAGGTCTTAAATAAAGCTCTTAGCTATGTTACTATAAAGCTTAAACAAACCTATTTTGTTTTTTGTGACTAAATCCGCTATTTCTCATAACAATTCCTCCTTTTCTTTCACTAATTATGTGATTACATAATAAATCTTCTGTCTAAAATCCCATAACCAGGTGTGTAAAATATAAACTCAGACATTTACTAACAGCAAATCATTACTGATAAAGCATTGCAATTACTGGCAACTTAACCATAAAGATTTTGTTCTGTTTGTATTTCAAACAGCAGTGGAAACTGAAAGGAATTTCATTTAAATATGTAAAAGAACAAATATATTATCAGTCTGCAAAATTCTCTCTCTCTCTCTCTCTCTCTCTCTCTCTCTCTCTAACATTGAGATACATAGTATTATCTCTGCCATAGAGTATATATGTACGATTTTCAACATGACCTTTATGTAATTTATTCAATAGATACATCAATGATAATCCATAAAATAATTTACAAGCATATTCATTTATGAAAAAGCATAAATTCAGACAGGTTCTGTGTTTTGTTTTAGCACTCAAACAACAAAGCAGCAACAAAAATAATAGAGAGCACAAAGATGTGGCAGAGAAACGTGATGGATGGGTAGGGCAAGAAAAATGGAACTGGGGATTTTTGCTTTAAGTACTCTTACAGTTCATCTGACCAGATGCAGGTGTAGCAATGCATAACTTTTGGAGAGAATTTAGTGTTATGCTATTAGAGTAGATCAGCTCTACCGTAAACCAAACATTAAGATTTAGAATTAATAGCATTTACAGACAACAATGGCATTTTCCTGCAAACTTACTGAAAAATTGTTGCAACTGCAGTTTGTGTGCTTGTTTCCATCCTATTATCTCAGATGTAGCTCCATGAGAGTAGCAGCAGAATCAATCCAATAATTTCAAATTCATTTTTGGTTAGCGGTATGATTTGTTTCTTTCTTTATAAACCATGAAATGGTTTTTAAACCTTACTGTTCTCAAGAAACTAGTTGTCAAACAAGTTAAAACAAAAAACAACACACAAGAGTATTCATATTGAATTTTTAAGTTCATTTTCTGAGATTTTAATTCAGGTATACTCAAGCAATTTTTTTTTGTTTTGAATAACATGATTAGAGCTTTTTTTTTTAATTTCAAAGGTGCATTCTAACTTATGTTATGTGGTGAATCATCTAATGTGACAAATAACAAATAAATTACTTCTCTGGCTTCAATAGTCCACATCCCATAAATCAAAAGCTGTTTGTGTTTGCATGTCAATCAGATGGGATAAATCATCACCATCATCATTATCATCACCATCATCATCATCATCAACCATTAGCAGACTGCTGGAAGTCTGTGTCTGTGTGGTAACAAGGGCTGAGCTATATCCAGCTGAAGCAGATGACAATGAGGGTATCGGGGACAATAAAATTTCTGGAGTTGTCTGTGTCTGAATATCTGTCAGTGCAAAGTTGTGGGCAAAAATATCCTCTGTTGTTTGTGTTTCCATGTTAGTCATCAAGAAATCAAACAGATCATTGGCTGTCTGTGTGTGCATGTCTGCACCACTGACTACAGTGAAATCAGTCTCCAGTGAACTACTTGAAACTAACTCACTGCTTGGTAAGTGTGATATATCCTTTTCTGGAATCAAATCATCAAGAGATGTAATCTCAAAGTGGAACTCTTTGATGACATCCTGCGACAACCTCTCTGACATTCCAACAGAATCACCTCCTGAGAAGGAAGGTGGAGGACATAAGGACTCTTCTGCAGTTTCAAAATTCTTGATCTTAAAATTCTGATACCTGTCAGTAACAAGAGCAGAAAGGTTAGAGATGGAATCAGAAATGTCAGGAAATCCATGACCCTCATGGGCATGAATGTTGCCCAGCACAGCCTCCTTCTCTATTTCAAACAGCCCAGCATCTTTCCAGCATTCAGAATCCTTTAAGCAGTGCTGTGTTGTTTGGGTGTGAGTGTCTTCCATCAACAGATCTGTTTCTGTGCCACGTTCATGAACAGTCACACATGAATCTAATGGCCTGACTGTAGCCTGTTTCACTAAATCATTGTCATTTTGTTTGTCAGCATTGTTAATCAAAGACCCATAACTTGTATCCCCTTCAAAGTCATAGAGATATGAACCCAGAGATGTTGCTGTCTGAACACCAAAGTCTGCAGTGCACACCTCCATGAAATCATTCTGAGTCTGAACGCCAAAGTCTGTGGTGCATGCTGAGAGAAAGTTATCCTGAGTCTGAACACCAAAGTCAACTGTGCAGGATGAGAGGAAATCATCCAAGTCTTGTGCTTGAATGCTGGCATCTGTGGAAAAACTATCATGAGATGGAGATGATGCTAGGAGATCAAATGTCTCTGTGTCATTGTCATTATCTGTGAATTCTATGGGAACAGTAGTTTGCACTGAAGATAACAACTGCCTATGTGCAACTGCTTCCTCTGTCTGAACAGAATTACTTTTAGGAGTACAAGTTGTCTTTGAAAGATCAGAGAATGTGCTTTTGGGCCATATTCTAGCATTGTGGGAACTCTCTTGAGGAGACCAAGTAGAATTTTGTTGTACATGGCTAGAGCTGTCATCCCATAGAATTCTCTGCCCTGGAAAAAAGTCACTTGTTGCTGAGTCAGTCATTAAGTCAGCAAGTGACACATCACCACGCAGTTTGTCTTTGGTGTCATGTGCTGACATACCATTTAGGAGTGATGCTGTGTTTGTCCCTGAAGCGACCATTATCTGCTTTTCCTTTTTCTTTCTTTGCCTCTTGCATGGAGAAATTACTTGTGTCTGACATTCGCTAGATCTCAAGCTCCTCTTTCGGCTGGAAGTACGCAAACTACACTTTACTGGGGATTTCACAGCTACTGGAATACAAGCACTTTCCATGGCTGACCTTAAAATGCTATCACCTGAGGTCTGTGTCTGTGCTATCACGCCACTGTGTCTAATGCGATTAGGAAGGAGAGACACAGATGTTTGCATCCCTGTAGTAGAAGTCTGAGCTTCATCAATGACAAGTGAATCAGAAAATATTTGCGTTCCAACACTTGTAGAACAAATGTTACTGTTAGCTGCAATGCAAGGGAGGGAAGTTTGTATTCCTATGTGAGTTCCATCAATAGTGCTCCAATGGTGGGAGAAGTTTGGGTCAATGATTATCTGGGTACCATTATAGTAAGTATCATCTGGATCTGTCTGAGTAACAGCACCAGCAACCTGCACGGTTGTTGCAGCAACTGCTTCCATCTGTGGAGTCCAACCAATTTGAAAGCTACTGCCAGCATTGACTGGTAGTTGTTTTGTGGTATTGCTCACAACCATCAACTGTCCTGTGAAGTGCTTTGTGCATGACTCATTAGACATTTGGGTACCACTGTTTACAACATCAACGCACACCTGAGTGCCTACATGTGAAATCTGAGAAAACTCAGCAAGTTTGTTAAGTCCAGTTGAAACTTGAATGGCCATGTTAGCCACTGGGACTTGCTGTGCTGAGCTGTTGCAGTCTGGATCCAAAACCACACCCTGCATGGTCTGGCATCCTGTGCTGACCCCAAGGCCAGTGAGACGTTGCAGCAAAGGACTGATGCCTACCAAGTCTGTCTGGATCTGGGCACAACGAGATTCTGGTCCACAAGCCACATCTGTACCACTACTGCCACTGAGGATAGGATAAATGGAAGTGGTCTGCAAAATCGACTTGGGCAGAATTGGTCGAGGACTAGATAATTTTACTTTCGAATTCTTCTTTCCTTTGGACTTATTCTTGGTGCTGATTTCTGGAAATCCAACTTGCTGTTCAGGCTGAATTGATTCTTTGGTGCTGGCAGTTTTGGATTTGTCACTGTGGGAAAATAGATTGGATTTTTTTATATATCCTATTGCAAACAACTTTTACTATAACATACAAAAATATTGAATTTAAGTAAAATACAGTTTAATAAGAAATAAATATGTCCATGAAACAAGACTGTTCAACCGATTTTGAAAAATAAAACATTAAATTTTACACATACAAGAAGCAGATGAAAAGAAAAGAAACGATACATTCTTAGACTCTCCTTAAACCTTGAAAAAATACTGACAGCTAAAGAGAGACATAAACAGTAACAAGTTTCTCTGGTTAATGTAAAATAAATACAATTTATTATGCTAGAGCAATGATAAGAAAGTGAATGTCTAGGTTACAAAGATATTTGACTGAAAAGGTAATGTAAGGGATTATCTGCTATGGTCAACATGTGAGTCTTAATTTAGCATTCATTCACCTATTGTATACAACTTACTGAGTTAGAAACTATTTAATTTTACAATGTTAAAGTTATTATCATTTTAGTTACAATCAGATGGAAATTGAGATGGTCAAACTGATAAAATGGCGGAAGGAGATAATAAAATAAGGGAGAAAGAGGGAAGGGTGGAGGAAGAGAGAATGACAAATGTAATACAATATTGGAATAGAGAGTTTTGGTTGAATATGAAGTAAAGAGTTCTGATTCACTAAATTAAGAATGTTGTTTCATCAATTACTTGCAGATATGTCATCAGATCTTTTCCTCAACATGGTTAATTGGGGTGGAGTTTTATTTTAAATTGATTTACTCTCAAAATATAAACTGTTGTTTGTATAAACATTGGAGATATAAAACTGTAGCAGTGGCCATGTGACTTGTCTTCAGCAATTCGACTTCATGGTTGTGCAGAATGATAATTGCAAGTTAATATTATAATAAGTAATAATATACCATGCAATCCCTATTTTTAAAAATGAAGAAAAATAAAACTAGCTTGCAATGCCACTGTTGGACCACATTTATTTAGGATTACATTCATAAATACACTGGTGCCTTGATAATACTGTTCCTCCATATATCAAGGATATGCTTACAACAGCAGATAGCCTGCTGACCCCATTTTTTTTTTTTACGATCTAGCCTCTTCAAATTACATGTACAGAGTTAAGAGCACTGTATCAATTCAACTGGCTCAATATGCATTTAATTAACTTAGTTAAAGAGAAAGAATGAAACAAATGTCTATCACAACATTTTTCAACAAATGAGTGAGTAAACTTTCCTCATGCAAGAGACTGCATGTTTCATTAATGCTAAAGATCTTTATATAAACAATTTTCTAATTTAGTCCAACAGTGTTGTGTGCTTAAATTACATGACAAAGTACATGGGGTGAAGCAGGATGAACCATAAGTTGATAAGCAGTAGCTGCCATGTAACATGGGTTGTAAATTCACGACAGGAAACATCTATCATTATAATGGGCATCACGTACAACACAGTCGAATATTTTGGACCCTAAGGACCACATTATATCGAGGCACCAGTGTATATGTAAATCAAGACTGAATATCCCTTACTGACAGAGAATGCAGAAAAGTGCAACATGGATTAATATCAACATAGTTGCTAATTGTGTGCATGTGTTTTGTGTGTGTGTGTGTGTGTAAATATGCTTACATGAGAGCGTTTAAATGTGTACATATGTATTTTGAAGCTGCTATGGTTTTCTCCCCTTTTGTTTGGTGGGTGGGTGTTGGTGGGAGTTTGCCTAGGGTTTAACTGTTTAAGCCTGCTTCACATATACTTCCATTTTGTGTTATTCCTATATTTTCTGTCATGTGTCTGTTCTTTAGTTAGTTTTTTTTTTTTTTAGAAAGTGTGCCTGTGTACGAATGTTGTGTTTATGTAGGAAGGGGGAGGGAATATTTGATGATGGTGGTGATAACATGAATGCCAAGTTTATAACAAAAAAACCCTCAAAAGTCAGTTTGTACATCAAATCTTTATAAATTATGTTTTTGGACAAAAGTTCATTTTATAAAAAGTACCCAAACCTCTTACCAGAGCCATATAGTAGGAATTGGGTGTTGCTTGCGCTTGCAATGGACCAGAAGAGCTTGACGAGATGGGTAGCTATGACTACATGCGCCACAGGCGAATACAATTCCACATACTAATGTGTGACGCCCCCAGTCTCGATACAGGCCAAACCTTTTCCCACATTTTTCACACACATGGTGCTTTTCCCAATGCTGGCTCGCATAGTGCTTATAAATAAAATAGTTTACAAATCAATGCACCTTAATTTCTTCCATGACAGACTTTTAAAAATTAATTTTTGTTGTAATTCTCACATAGCATTTTTTAAAGACCTTTAGTTTTATAATGATAAACTACCATCTAAAACCTCAGTAAACTGCTAGAAGAAAAATTATTTATAAAAATCTGTAGTGTTGCAAAGTAAAAGTAGCCTCTGTTATGATAGTAAAAATATTTATCATCACACCAACAGTAAAGAAAAGTAAATGTTGAGCTATCACACTATTCATTGTATCAGCTCTGTTACTGAGTTTAAGACATAAAAAAAACCCTGATTTATATTTCCTATCATTTATCACATATAAATACATAGAATTCATTTTCTGACAAATAAATATGCATGTTCAAGGCACTTTTAAAACAAACACAAAGCACTAGGTTTTAATTTAAATGTTTACATCATTGTGCATGCATGTCTGTAACTCAGAATCAGTTTATGTTCATGCCTTTACCTAATCATTTGCACCAAAAATAATGACCTCTTTACTTTCTTGGTTTTCAAATAAATATCTCTTGTACAATGTAGCATACTTTGGATCCATAGTGCAAGAAATAAAAATATTAACATAAATTCATAAAAATATAAGATCACAAAGTTGAAATAATGCAAATGCAAAGACCAGTGCGTGAATAGTGAAGACAATTTGAGAAATCCTGGTCATTATATGCATAATAATTCTCCTCATGAAACTTCTGTATTAGAAATAAATTTACACTACATGTACTTTTGGAACAATATAGGCCTATAAAAGCAAAATTCAGCTCAAATACAGTGAAAAATCTAATAAGAAAATTGTGTACTTTGTGTGTGTGTGTGTGTGTGTGTGTGTGTGTGTGTGTGTGTGTGTGTGTGTGTGTGTGTAAACATACTATATCTCATTAAGCAGAAAGTGAAAATTCATTGAATGGTATCTTATAAATCAAGATATAGCTGTATACTAATTATTTTAGCTACATTCACACAACTGGCATTTTTGTTACTTCTTTTTGTTTACTTTTCTATGCAAAATTCTGGTACAGATGAGCTGTCATATGTAAGCCAATTTGGCCTATTTATTATCAGTAACAGTTTTGCTGGTACATGTAATATAATTAAAATAATATAGTTTGAGAAGGACATTTTTGAGTAAACAAATGTTTTTTAAAAAATATTATTTATTACAAGTTATAAACTTTTACTAATTTTCTTAAACTTAAATACTTGATTCTAACTCCACTGTTCTATAAACAGTAGAATACAGGGTGGTCAAAAGGTTTACAAACTGGACTCACATGTATGCTTTCTTGGGTTAAAACTTCTCCCATTCAGTAGAGGTCTTGCACTCAACACTCTCTCCCTAACTTGAGAACTGTGCATTTTGAAGCACTAAGACTTCCTAATATAAAAAGTGCTAATAAAAGTTGCATTAAAGTTTATACTGTTATTATTAAAAATGTTAGCATAGAAATGTATGACTACTTACAGCTCTGAGATGTTCCATGCTACTGAAGTACCGCTCTGATTCAGGATTGTAATAACATGACTCCACTGGGCAGTGATAGTGAAAAAGCTTGCTAGTTTTCTGTTAACATTGGCACCATTAAATTAGCAATGCTAATACACTGTATAATTTGGTTTAAGTGGATTTATTGTAAAACAAAAGGTATACAGACAAATACAACACCCACAGTTTTGTTGTACTTAACTATTAATATATTACAAATAATAAAAATCATTACTGTTTACAGGTTCTGCAGTACAATTTAATGTGATATGAAAGACTGATTTTTCATACATTTTTTGCATGTCTTTACATCTCTAAAACTGAATAAGCAAAACAAATAACAGAATTAATGAGAAACTATCTGTCTTCACGATTTTTATCAACTACCTAGCTTAGAAATCACTGAATCAGAAAAGTGAAGTATTCCTTTACCTTAATACCACCTGTTCTGCTGACATCTGGATGACACTTATCTATGTGCTGGACTAAGCCACCTTGTGTTTTTAGCACAGATGAACATCCAGGAACAGAGCAAACTATTTTACCACTCAAGTTAAGGGGCTTAGGTCCAAGTTCTTCAACACTTGGGCAGATCTTCATATTTTGTGCACTACCATTGGTGCATGCTACCTCTGTCAGGGACGATTTCGCCATTTTTAAAATTTCCTTTAAAAAGTGTTATTGCTTATTTTAAAATAGCCACTACAGACTAAATTAATGAATTACGACTTACACGATTCAGAATACTCGTAGTCGTAAACAAATTCTATAATTGGTTCATATTATAAGACAATATTGATTTTTTTAAAGTCATTTTACTTATTATGTACATAATGACTTTACAGTATCATTAGATTTATTTTTTTTAAAGGAAAACATTTACAATCACGAATTAACAGACCATAACATCTTGGCGTTTTGTTGTCAAGCTAATTCATTTTACCAAGAGTTGTCTCCCATATTATATTTTTATCCACTGGCACAACTCTACATTTGCGAAAGTCATCTATTACTGTATTAGTGCTACTTGTTCGTGTCACATGTGTGTGTGTGCGTGTATGTGTGTGTATTCCTGACGTTGTGTCAAACTTATAAAGAATCTAACAGCGAAGCAACTGAGGGAGTTATAAATAAATTCAAGTTAATAAAGTTACAGGTTTATCAATTAAAAAAAAAAACTATTTGTAAAATTAAAAGAGGGTTGGGGGAGGGGAAACATGCTACTAAAACGTTTTAAGAGAAGTTAATAAAGTGGGAAAATGCTCAGCCAAAGTGAGCAAACATGTCAACATATTGTACAGGTCATATTTAGTTGTGTTTTGACATTCCTGAATCGAATAGCTCAGCGGTAAAGTTGATGGATTTTTGCTAGTAATGTAAAATCTAATTTAGATGTGAAATCTAAATTTTAAGTAGAAGAAAAAAAATCATATTGGTCTCTGTTATATTTTCAGTTGAAATATACAACTTGTAGTTTTTTCAACTTAATTGTTTTGCTCTTACATGTTTTATTATTTTTAAATAGTACGAGCCTACAAAGATGGCAGCGCCCTTTTCAAAGGCAGCACCAAGCTGTAAACTTGTGTTTGAAAAATCTAATTTTGCACACATCAAGAGTGCTCATAAACGCACACTAGATAAAAAATATTTTATTCACAATGTAAGAAGATAATCACAAAGTAACAAGTTGTTTATTTTTATACAGTTGATTACCTGATTAGCTTAGCCTTTATTTACAATGTAGGTGATATTCATTGATACACGGAGTATACCACATACTTTGGTATAATACTTTACATTGTACCAGCTGCTAAAGAAGTATTTATTTGGCTAATTATAGTAGTTCAATTCATATGTGTTCTTATTGTTAACTTGGTAAAGGCAAAGTCACGAAGTTTAAAAAGAAAATATTACTCTCTATAGTACAAAGTAGGCCTATATTTTATTAGTCATAACATCAGACACTTTTTCTGGACTGAAGTGTATATATTATGAACACTTGAAACTGTGTAGATAAGAACTGATCAAGTTCATTGTGGTGTGTCACATTTTTGTTTTGATTTTTTTGTTGAAAAAATAATTTCTAAGACACCTACAGCAAACCCCACAGAAACCTGGAGAATTCAAAATTTTAATTCATTGAGCACTAAGGATTAGATATAATATGACAAAAAAATCAGGGACAATTAATTAATGACACACTAAATTGATTTTTAATATAATATGATGTCAGTTGTACCATTACTCATGAAAAGGAGACAGAAATGACTATATGTATGTAAAGTGATAGCTAAATTTGCACCTAATAGGATATATTATAATTTCATGTAGGATTGTCACTGTGTTACTCCTCATTTGGAAATAAGAAATTCCACAAATATATCCCACAATTCCTATCACTAAAAAGGCAAGTTACAGTTATCTATTGAACTTACAAGTTACAACCTATAATTCACTTGCAGTCTTGGAAATCAACCTAGTGTTAGCTTTCAGTAGAAAATTCATCACCTCTGCATATATTTCTGTTAAAACTTTAGTTTAGATGCACAGTTATATTACAGTTTATTCAGGTTGGTATTGAAATAATACATTTACTATTGATAAAACTGTAGACAATACTAAAACTGTATTTAATCATTTCATTCTTACTCAATCATTATATTAAATCAGTGCACCAATTTTGAAAGTAAAAATACAGGGTAAAAAAAATCAGTATATTTTTATCTGACATAATTTAACCAGTAACATTCTTGCTTCTGTCAATGTAGAATTTTTTTTTTAAATCCGTGTGCATTGATCATTTGATGTGATTACTAAATTTTAATTTAGGTGTGCTTGATAAAATTATTGTTAATTATTACTATTATTGTATTAATATTATAATAGACTGCATTTCATATGTAAAATATTGTGTTAAGCATGTGCATTTTCAGTGCAATATTATGCTTGTGTATTTTGTGACCTGTTTATTTTATCTAAAATATAGAGTGTACTGTAAATCTGTTTTATAATATATAATTATCCAAAATATTTATTTTAAAGAATATATGAATATATGGTTTTTATTTATAATTTATTATGTGACAAAGAAAAGTATTCATCAAGCATCACTCACATTTTGATAATATTCTTTTGCAGGCCACCATTATTCTTCCTTTCAATTCCAGTCTTCCAAAAGAGATTGAAAGTGTTGGAGATCAGCAGCTTCAATGCCTTGTTAAAAGGGTACCACTTCACCACCTAATTGACAAAGAATTTGTAGAGGCTTTTGTGAAGAAAGGTTTATCTACTCATCTACTCTTTAATTTTAGGGATCTGTAAATTAATATATTTGTAGTGGTTGTGAATGAAGATTTTTGTTAAATGTTCCTTTATTAGAGTTTTCATGCCACTATAGACAATTGTATTAAACTATTAATAACTTATCATTTATTTGATTTAATATTAATTAATTTCATGATTTACATGAGCATACTCACAGAATAAGGGAAGTAATAGATAAAATTTTTTTAGATTAATAGTTTGTGGTGTTTCTTTGTAAAAATATCCACAACTACAGAGTTTCAGTTTTAAATTTAATGCATTATTTCCTATTAATAATATATATCAAACAAAGTCATTAACTTTCAATACTGTAGCATGTATATATGTGAAATCAGGAGGAGGGAGAGAAGAGAAACAATAAAATGTTGTTTAATTACTCCCTCACTGTTTGCCAGTTTCTCAATCACACATACGCTTTGAAGAACAGATACGAAGGGGACAATACACATCTAATCCTATGCTAAAACATACTTCAGTATAGCTCTAGCCCCCCCAGACTCCCTTCTTGAATGCAGACCCTATAACATATATGCACATGACGGGATGAGAAACGGAGTCAATAATTATAATTTTAAGGAATTTAATAAAGAATTGTGAAGTTAAATAAAATAGAAATAACAAGATAACTGTCCAGGAGGATCAAAATAAAATATAGCTTAATGCCATCTATTAATAGAGGATTTTAGTGCACATGGTCTTATGTAAGCGTAAGCAACAACAGTATCAATTGCAATGTCCTTTTGAGTGTTTTCCTTTGACTTATCTTTCACCCAGACAATAGGGCAAGACTCTCACAGCCCTGTAAGCATTGGAGTTGATTGCATCTTTAATCCAGTGGAAAGAGGCATGACTTTGGCCTCCTCACATTGAACTAAGTGGTGTGTAGATTGAGTGTTTACTGAGCAGTCTTCAATTGCTGTTGTCAACCCGCTAAAAGTGCCAAACTGGAGACGAAATAGTAATATTTCTCCTTATACACATTACTGATAATTGTGTATCTAAGTGGCATCAAGCTCACTCATTCAGACACTTTATATAGAGATGAGGAAAAGCTGGACAACACTCACTCACTATTGCTCAGAAATCTTAACTAATATTTATGAATACAAAACAATAAGTGTGTACACAAGCTGCAAATGAAAGGAAAAGATTAGTTTTGATAATCACCTAGAGAAACCACAATACTGACCTTTGCTAGCAATAAATCACTGAATTATAAAATCTAGGTATTCCCACAAGTCCACAGACTCATAATTATTCAGTATGAGAAAGATACTGTAGGAGATAATCGCTCGCTATAGGAAACGTTCAGTGCTGGGTGCGAAAGACAGTCTAATTTGGGGTTTCTCTAACTCACCTATTTAAGTTTTCTAACATCTGTTGCTAGGATTTTAGCCTATTCTGGGTGACACTTTTTTGCATCTGGTCAGAGCATCCGTCAGCTGAGGGACATGGTCCATTTGTGCAGACGCTGATTCTTTATGTACACTTATAGTGGCAACAAGTTATACATGGGAGTACATAACTGGGCGAGTTGGGAACTCAAGACTAAGTTTGATTTGTGCGTCAGAGTTTGGAACAAGGTTGAAATCACTACTCTAACTACTGTTAGAGTGGTTTAAAGTAATAAAGTCAAAACTATTATTATTTTATAAATTATTATTATTAAATTTAAAATATTATCATGAATTAAGATATCTATACTTTTAATAAACTAATAAAATTGTGAGAAGGTGGGCAGTATACCACAAGTACCACATATAAATTAAACTATAAGTCAGAAGTTAAATTCAAAGTCATTTAGAGTTGTAGACTGTAACTTCAATATTAAATTGATGCTGCAATGCAAGAAGAAAGGCAGTAAATATCACAATCAGCATAACATGGATCAAGCTCTTGGTGGAAGCTAGATTGGTTATTTGTAAAATAGTATTTTACTACTTTGCTTTGATTAAAGAAAAATAATTTAAAATTTAAATACTTAAAATAATTGAAAAATGCAAAATATATTTATAATATCCAAGGAGTTTAATATCTAATATATACAAATATTGTATTAATTCTTTTATTATATAGAAAAAAGTAAAACTATAATTGTCATTCATATCAGTGCTTTCTTTCTTTTCTTTTTTTTGTAAGTTAAAAGATATCCATCAGTTTTTTTCCATTTTATTAGCTTATAGAAATTACTGTTTTATTGAAAAATGCTCATTAGGTTGCTTATTTTCTGAGATGACAAGCACTGCATTCTAGTTGAACAGTAGAAGTACTCTTTCACTCTCTTGTAAATATAGTGCTTGCTTAGGTTATGAAAACAAAAAACTTTTTCACCATCCTTGTTGAACAGAAGAAGTACTCTTTCACTCTCTTGTAAATATAGTGCTTGCTTAGGTTATGAAAACAAAAAACTTTTTCACCATCCTTGTTGAACAGAAGAAGTATGTTTGCCATTGAATCAAAGGGAAACAAGTGGGCATTTTTTGACATTTGGTCTCTTACAACTTGCAGACCTAAGTTACAAAAAAAAATATATAATTTTCAGTGAAATTTTCTGTTTACTGTGCCTTGTGAATATTTGTTAATGTATCTTTCAAATATATCTAGCTAGAAAGAAAAATGCTGCATATACTAGTATTTTGTTGTAAAGTGTTACATTAGATGTAAATGTTTTTTCCTTTTTTTTATGAAGATAATTTAATAAACTGTTATAGTTTCACTTAATGTAATTGGTTTACAAATAAAAACTACACACGCTAATCACATTGTTCATTTCTGTTTTTACAGGTTCACTTTACATTCTCTCCTATGGAACTAAAATTGATATACAGGACTGTGTTGCACTTTTGCCAACAGGTACTTCCTGAGTTAGTGAACATACACAAGATTGTGTTTCGCTTTTAAATACAGGTACCTCTTGAATTAGTAACATGCCCAAGAGTGTGTTGTGCTTGGTACTTCTTGAGTTAGTAACATACTCAAAATTATATTGTGTTTGGTATTTCTTGAGTTAGTGAATATATGCAAGATAGTGTTTTGCTTTAAGTTACAGATACTTCTTGAGTTAGTGAACATAGGGAAGATTGTGGTGTGCTTGTACATATAGGTACTTATTGGGTTAGTGAACATAGACAAGATTGTGTTTATTTCCAACAGGTATTTGTTGAATCAGTGAACATACACAAAATTGTGTTGTACTTTTGCTACCAGGTACTTCTTGAGTTAATGAACATACACAAGATTGTGTTGCACTTTTGCCAACAGGTACCTGTTAAGTCAGGTGGGCATACACAAGACTGTGTTGTATATTTGCTAACAGGACTTAATGAATCATTCACTTGTGTTTCACAATAGAATTGTTAAACTGAGACTAAAGCAGAAAATATTTTCTGCTTATATTGCCTGAAAGGGCAAAACTCACTCATTCTTTTAATTATTCACCCTGGTGGTAATAAATAATAATTATAATAATATATTAATTATATATATATATAAAATAATAATAATAATAATTTGAGACTTCTATTAAGGAATTATATATAGTTATATTTTCTATTATGATAGAGAAATTCACACATAATACTATTTTTTTTTCCCCCATTTGAAAATTGTGGATACCCAGGAATTTACTGCCATTTTTTTTTAGACTTTAACTTTTTGAATTCCAGATATGATTTTTCTGTTTTGATCATATATTTTTAAATGTATATTCATCTTTTGTTTTTTGTCAAGTACTCTTGTATTTAAGCGAGCATGTAGTGTTGTGTCATCTGCCAGAGATTGATTTACAAAAAGACTGTGAGCTGTGTTGTAACACTCAAATTTTTCTTTAGATAAAAAAAAATATTAGAGATATTTATTTGTTCTTGATCTACAAAAGAAACACTTGCCTACATGATGCTATCATCATTTTCTGAGTCTTACTGTTTTACATTAAACAATTTCAATATGTGGCTTACGTATTCTGATGGATTGTTTTGAAAGAGGAGAGAATACACCTTTCTCTGAAAGATTTGCTTAGATTTATAGAGAGGAGCCTTTTTTTAAAAAAAACTATGATAGACATTATTAAGTAAATCAACTGTATGTTGCATAATTATTGTAAAGAAATGTGCTTTTATTTCAAATGACTAGGTTTTCTCTCAAACACTTTAATAAAATAAATTAAATGATGTTTGAAATCAGTTAAATGTTTCCAGTAATTTTTACAAGGTTTTGTTATCATAAACAGATGTTTCAGTTTTGTTATCATAAATAGATGTTTCAGTTTAAGTGCTTTCCATCAAAACTGACAATTAAAAAAAGATCTTAAAATTTTTTCATTTTTATATTTTTATCCCAGATTGAAAAAAACGAGGGCACCATCAGCATTAAAAACACATGTTTTCATCTTTATTTTATTGTTTCCTTGTCAAATCATATTCAAACAAGAATTGGTTTTCTATCTACACATGAAATTTGCAAACAGGTGTTGGCAAATGACACTATATTGTTACTCTCCACTGCTGCAGAAACTGATCAAAAAGAATTCATGGTGATATAATGCTATAATAATTTATGAGCATGCAGAGCAATACACATTAATACGTTAGAAAGTTCACAAGAAAGATTCTAATGGACATTAAGCACCATATATGTTAAGTGAACTTAATTGAATTATGCAAACTAAGTGATTTCAAAAACTGATTTCTGGCAGATAAGGGAAATTTGCAAACTGTTGTTCATTAGACATCTGACAATATTTTGATATTTTATACTCTTACAGAAACAAAAATATAATACAGGATGAGGACAAATTAAAAATGAGGACGATGTTGAACAATACAATTTTACTAAGTTGGCATACTGACTTGAAAGATTTTATGAACTATAACCATATAGATGCAGTGAACTTTCTTGGATTACTGATATAACAAAGCTAGGATCACATTTTTCTATATGACTAATATATGCTTATGCCGTAATATGTATCTTAATCTCTGCCAATGAGAAAAAGAGACTTCATGTAAAATAACCATGGATTGAAAGGCATGTATTTAAAAACATGCTCTTTGTTATATTGTGATCCAAGCATTCATATTTCATATAATGAATTAGTTGTGCAGGAGATTGGGTAGGGTATATGTCTGCGTGTGTGTGTGTGTGTGTGTGTGAGAGGTAGAGAGCGAGAGAGAAGGGAAGGGAACACTAAGGACTTGGTAACTTGGTGTGCGTATGTTACTCTAACCTGATTACCAATGACATCAGACTCAAGAATGTGCACAAATGGCTTATTCAGAAATAGTCCAGTAATTCTGGAATGATTTTTCTTTTTTTAAAGCCAGTTCTGAAGTCTGTATATGATCTTTTTAAATTGTAACACTGTTTCAGTGAGATATAAATTAGGAGCCTTGTGGAATGGAGACATACTGAATAGTGCACTCTCTTATTGCTGTTATAAAATTATCTAATCAGCTATAAAAATAAATATTTTAAAAAAATAAAATAAAACGTTTAAGAGCAACCCTTTCAGAGAGTCAGATCTTGTATAACTACTTGATATTAGCAAGTCTGTGTCTTTGGCATTTGCTTTGAACAGGTCACTTGGTCCTGAATCTGTCTAAGGATACCTATGAGCAGCTCGGTCTGGAAGGGAAACCATCTCACTTCACATTTCAGAAACCTGGCAAATATGGTTGGTAATATGATGTACCTGTGAATTGATGATTTTGCTGAAAACTGAAACTGTTTCCCAACATTTCAACAACAATAATTGAATGACTGCAGAATCATATGACAGGACCCTTATTTATAGTTCATACATACCTAGATAAAAATACAGATTGTTAAATTACAATTTTGCACAAGAAATTAAATGGTCTGGAGAGGTTTTTGCATCTGCTAGCATCCTGTGAATCAATATGGTTGCTGACAAATAAAGCTTGTACAGAAAACAATATATTAAACAAAGTCAGATCTTAACAGTACAGCACATTATTGCTTGAACTTGATAAAACATTACACTCACAGGGTCTTTATATGTAACATTTCGCTTTTAAATTTTGAATTGATTTACCAGTTTTAAACAAATGTATTTTGTTTTACCTTAGCAAAAACTGCATAAAAGTAGGTGCAGCAACAAAAAGCTATTTTAGAAAAATTCTTATTCATCCCTCTCTTTTTGTTTTTCAGTGGTGGATGTTGATTTGACACCAGACTATTTCTGCCCTGGAAGAAAACGATATGAGCGAGTACTTTGGTGTCTGAAAGACCGTCTTGACCAGATATATGATTTGCTTGTATCATGGATTCCCCATGGTAGTATTATTTGTGAAAATATGATGTAATGTGTATTAATATATTTTCCTTCATTCATCAGATTAATATATAAGTACAGAGCAGTTGCTAGAATCATACAAATCTCCATACACTTCTGAAAGGCCCTGAGTTGTGTCCTTTTATCTAATTTCTAATGATATTTTTCACTTTTGTTATGGGTAGATATTTTTATCATGCCAAAGCTATGTTTAAAATTTTCTTAGAGTGTTTGCTCCCTTCCACATTTTATTGGTTACTGTTTGTTCTTTTTGTTCTTGTTGTCTGTTTTCAGTCTCCAAGATAAGTTAAGGCATATTTTCTCTCCTTTCTGTGGTTAACTGAAACTTAAAACAGCTGTCTTATGTCTTATGTTTTACATTTTATGTTTATGTTTGACTCCCATTCTGCTTGTTGGGTGTGTTTTCTGTGCAAGAAAGAAAGGATATGCATGTTTTGTGAATGTAGTTGAATGATTTGCTGAGAGAAGGTAAGAAAGAATTGTCTAGCTACTCTGTTACAGTTTTTATAGAAATTTGGCCTTGGTGGAGATTGAAGTGGCAATGATTTTCTTTTTTTTCTTTCTGTTGTGTTTCTTCCATACTAATACTGTAGCATACATTATTGTGATGTGATTTTGTGCTTTCTTTCCAGATGACAAAATTTGTCCCAGCTCAGTGCAAAGATTTTTTGAAAATAAAGGCTTAGAAATCATCCCAGCACCTCTGAGAATGAAGACACGTTGGGTGACAAGTTTAGCAATGCCTGTCATCAATAGTGCTATCACCACAGAGAGAGAAGAGTCTTGTGGCCCCTTGGAGTTGTGGGAATGGCTTGGGGCTGTTGCATGTGGGGTGGATATGTAGGTGATGCATGTTTGCATGCAGTTTAACTGTTTATACATTGCATGATTTCGATTATACATATATAAATAAAATGTAAACATTTTTATACTATCAATGCTGCCATTTTAAGTTATAATGCTAGATTTCCCTTACAGAAAGATTAAACCAGTTTTTGATACTAACTTTAAGCAGATATTTTTTCTCTTTTTATAATTAGGGGAAATTAAATACAAACTTAAAATAAAATCACTTTGTATTAATAAAATAATATTTACCTAATTTAATAATTCTTCAGGATGTAATATGACTAGTAAAATTATAGATACCTCAGAGTTCATAGTAACCTTGAAAGGGCCTTGAAAAAATAAAAACTGTCTTGAAGAGCACTTGAATTTTATTTTGTCCTTGAAAAGCACTTGAATTAACATACAAACCCTTGAATTAGTTGAGAAGTCCTTGATTTTTATATTAAAAGAAATACTTCACCCCTTTCTCCATCAGTTTGCCTAAACATTTATTTTAAATAAAATGCTGTGAAAACATTTGCAAGTCATCTCTGAGTTTTCGATACTAGAGCATTCGCTTCCATTTTGTTCAGTATGTCATTATAAAGCCTGAGAAACAATATCAAGAATTCCACTTGGGACACTATGAACTTTTGGAAACTAAATAATAATTTACAACATTTTTTTTTTTCAATTCCAGAATAGGGCTTCTTTTATTCAAGAATAGTAGCCATTTTGAATTTTTGGATTTTGTTTTTTGGTTGGTTCAGAAATTTTTTTCTTGACAGTTTGATTTGGTGAGGGGAGGGAGTTAATTGAGAACATACAAAAATTAGATACTGATTAACTTATACGGAAATGATTTCCATATTACTAAACCGAATAAAGAATTAGGAGAATTTATAAAAGTTATGTGGTGAGGAATCAACATTCACTTAAGATAATGGTGGTTTTTGGAACTTCTGAATTTATCAGAAAATATGAGGCAGTTGACAAATTCCTGAAGATCGTATAATAACAGCCATAGATTTCAGGTTTTGAAACCATCACAGCCTTCAGATTTTATTTCATTTAATATAAAGTGTGAAATTTTTATTATGTAATTTTATTAAGTGTCACAATGAAGTGGAAGTGCTAAATTTTAATGAAAGTGATCTTGGCAATATTCATATCCAGGTCAGAGGCAGCCTCAGACAATTATATCAGCACTCTTGCTTGCCCATCTCCATCAGTGAACTGTCCACGCTGTGGCATCCTTCAGGTTTCTGGATTTTTAACTCCTTTGACTGCCCATTGGCTACTTAACAAAATCAGGTATATATGTACACATTTTGTTTTAAATATTTATATATTCTTAATTTGAAGTGTGGCATGATTATAAAAAGAAAAGAAAAAGGAAGTTATTTTAATTATTTTCTTTGTGTAAATTTTTGTACTATTTTCAGATTATGGCATGTCTTAAAAGTTTGTAATAATTAATTCAGGTTTGTTGTATTGTAAGTTTGAATTAAATGTATAACATATATTCTATTTAATTAGAGGTTCATAATCTTTAAAAAATAAGTTATATTTCTGGATTGCTAATTTTGTTACATCCCTTTTCATTCTCATTTTAAAATGTGTGTATTTATTATTTTTATTTTTTGGTGGGGGAGGGGACAAATGACCAGATTAAAATTCATATTTAGTGTAAAATGTAACAGTTACATTGAATTTCTATTTGAAATATATTTTTTCATAAGGTCTGAAGTAGAAAGAAGTGAGAATGGTAATACCTGGGCAAACATTACATTTCATGGATTCGTTGATACACCTGTCTCTGTGGAATCTCGTGAGCATGGTTTTTTCCACGAAGGAGACAACCTGCACAGCTTTGTGATTTTCCCTAATAAGGACTATTGGTTGTATGCTGCTTTTGGATATTATGACTTGTGCCAGTGACATTTTCAGCAGAATGATCTATTGTTCAAATTTTCACTCTTGCACATAATCATATATGTGGACAATGCATGTGACAGTGTGTATGAAAAGATATGTGTGCAAAGAGCTGTAAGTTTAATTCTTGATAGAATTCTTGATAGACAATAAACTATAATGCAGTAAAACAAGATTTTTTTCTTCTAGTTTTTGTTATGTACAAAATGTTTGTGTGTGATTACATGTGTTGGTAATAGGAATGGTTGGATTGCAAATTGAATTTTATAGTTTGATATATATGAACTGCAAATAAACCCATATTAAACAAATTTCTTAATGGATTCAGTCAAGATTTATTTTGGCATTAGTTTTACTATTATAGTTCATGGATAAACCCTACTGATTATTTTAGTTCATGACTAAAAGCTATTGATTATTTTAGCTCATGGCTAAAACTTACAGATTATGTTGGTTCATGGCCATACCCTACAGATTACTTTATGGCTAAAACCTACAGAATATTTTAATTCAGGCCCATAATGTTTATGGAAAATGAAGAATGGAACTGTCAGTATACAATATTTTTAAAAATCTTATAACATCAAAAATTTGTGAAAAGGGACAGCACACATAGTAAACAATAAAAATAAGATAAAAAATATAACTTCAAAAATATGTTTTTTTAAAGTAAAATTGAACACGAAACTTTATCTCCATGATCTAAAACTTTCAATGAATTTTGTTTTACAAATACTAACTGCTAGGATACCTGGCAATGTCTAGAGTAACAGAGACAAATGACGTGTTTGTTTTGTAATATATATTTTTTCTTAATGCAACTCAAAGATAAACTGAACAATTCAAACTGTAAAATTTATTCAGGGAATTTCATGTGGTCAAGAGGTCTAGACACTGGATAAGCATATAAGGTGTCACAGCAAGATCAATATGTAATACAAAGTTACCTTAAGATACAAAATAAAGAGGTTGCAACCTGCCACTTTGAAAGTTATGTGATAGATGGTCATGGTAAAGGACAAACAAATTGAGAACTGCAACCATAAGAATTTGTATGGTATGCCACTGAAAGTCTAAGGTAACTACTGAAATTTTGATCACCTCTTCACTGTACATTCAAGTCTTGATGATCACTCCCTTGTTATACTGTCTGGACGATAACTCCTATGTTACTGGTTGTTACATACCAGTTTATCTTTAATGACCCTGTCTAAGTATCACTATCAGGCTTTAAAGTTATTAATTTTAATATATACACCTACACTGACGACAAACATTTGTCTAATTCACCCTTCGGCCTTTACTATTAAGTTGCCCTCGAGTTCTGGCATTCAATGTAATGACAGGTAACTTTGTGTACAATGTATGGGTTGGAATAGTTAACTTGACTGATTACAACAAATTTTATCTTTCATTTCACATTCGGCTCCACCCCCAGCAACCCACAGTCATACTCTATAATCAAGTCAATTCTTTTGTTAAAATAACGAGAAATAAATTTAATAATCTACAACAATATAATATACAATCAGATACAAAATGAGTTACACATGGGTCTTCCAAGAACGCCTATTCTGTTTGATTAGTCAAACCATAAACACAAAGTTAACTGGTTTGAGACTGGCCACTTAGCTGTAATTGAGGAAGTACACCTTGACGGAGATACACACACAGATAGTCCACACAAGTGACACATTGATTATCAAGGGACCCATCTTTCATCCACAAATCTGTTCTATCCATGGTGTTATAGGTACTGTTTGCATACGGATACCTATCAGCGTGTCTTTCAAGTCTTATTTATAAAGTTACACACATTCATGCTTCCTACTATTCAACCTATGCCACTGGCAGGTAAACATATCTCTGTATATGGACATCGAGCATCCGGTCAACAAGTTACTTTCCACTACCCTCTCCCTTCAATTTCAACTGTCCGCGTATGACGATTGAATGACCTATATCCTTAGTACCTGACAAACAAGTATTGCAATAAAGTTTTGCAAGGATGTCTAATGGTATGACAGAAAAATGAGAATGTTAATTAATAAAAATCTTTAATTAAAACAGGCATAATTTTCCTAGTGTTCTAACACTGGTCAACTTTTGAGACAGCCTGGTGTCATTTTAGAGTTTGGGTTAATGTTATTTTTTCTTGGGATCTTCTAGACCAACAATAAAAGATTCTCAAATTTCTAATGGTCACTGCATTTAATCTATAAACTCAATGGTTTCAACATGTGCATTCATGAAGCAGAGAGTTCTCACAGCAGTTTGCTGCTTTTATCTTTGACACTGCATTCATGAATTCTCACAGTGCTCTTGGTTTCTGCCTTTAGTTACATATATTTCTTGAACTTAATTGTATTCACAAAACTGGAGCAAGTTCTCATCTGAGAGAACTCTTTCCTGTTGTAGGAGTGAGAGGACAAAAGAAAGTTGTAGAATGGTTTTAGCATTTCTAAAGATTACCTCTCTCACAAACCTTTGTACATTCCTTGAAATACCTATGATTATTCCTATCTTGAGGTGCACCTTGGCATTTCAAACCTATTCCCTTGCTCATCTGATTCTTAAAATTCTTGTCCACTTAATTTTTCTTTATATGCTTATACTAGCAAACAAAAATCCCAGTCAAGCCTGATTATATATCTATATGTATGTGTCATCTGATGCAATTTATTTTTACTGTAAAATTTCTCACTCAGCTAATCATAAAAATAAATTGATGCAAACAAATTTAAAAGACCGTTGTACAATGAAATGAAATGCATTATGATAATTTAAACTGACTGATTGATTTACTTCTTCTTCAACTCTACAGATCACTGTTAAGGGGAAAACATCAGTTTTGCTTTTAGCTGGTTTTAAGGAGTGTGACAAATGGTTGGTAAAATGGTTTGTATTGTATGCTAGTAGTAATGTCAAAGTCTAAGAGTACTTTAAAAAAAAAAATTAAGGCCATCTGTTTTTAAATGTTTACAGTTTTCAGTTACTAATTTCAATGTTCAGTTTTTATTTTGATCCAGTTGTTAAAAAGTGTTATGTTGGGGTGGGTAGGCGGGTGGGTGGAGTTCAATGGTTGTTTGTGTATTTTGTTGTTATTTCATAGCATAAATCTTCACTAATATGAAGTTTTGCATTTGATATTTCTATCCCAAACCTGTCAATACATTCACCTGATTTTTATATAAAACCTTTCAATGATTTGCATTTGCTAATAAAATATACAATAATATATATGTCAGTCTGCACTACACTACAGTTGTGATAATACATTAATAAATTATATTCAAGCAGATATCAGTAGCTTACTTATATTAATTATTATAAGCTGTAATACTTGTACTCTTTCACTGGTGTTGTTTAACTTGATGTTTCAATTAATTTTTTTATTTTTGTTTTAATTAAAGGATGATAAATATGTATTAGTATTGCATGAGGAAATTATGTCAGTTGGGCAATTAAACTGCATATATAAGCATTATAGGTAACTGTGGATATAACATAAATATATGTGCATACCTACATCTAGCAGGGAGGAGGTGTTTTATTCATGTTTTAAAGATGGAAGGAAACTAAACTGTTTGCACAAAAAAATTATTTTTAAATGATTAAGTTCTTCATTAGCTCTATCAGCAGTGGAGATTTTTGTTCAATAGAAAAGCCCCATATCCTCAGTATATTTGACCATTTCGATCTGCATGTACCAGCATTGGTGTCGAAATTCCAAGACAACAGTGCCGAGCAAGGTTATTTAATATTATATATATATATATATATTCATTGGAGGGCATATATTTTCAGTGTTTGGTAAAATGGTTTGTATTGTATGCTAGTAGTAATGTCAAAGTCTAAGAGTACTTTTAAAAAAAAAAATTAAGGCCATCTGTTTTTAAATGTTTACTGTTTTCAGTTACTAATTTCAATGTTCAGTTTTTATTTTGATCCAGTTGTTAAAAAGTGTTATGTTGGGGTGGGTGGTAGGAGTTGAATGGTTGCTTGTATATTTTGTTGTTATTTCATTGCATCATGCTTCACTAATATGAAGTTTCGCATTTGACATTTCTAATCAAAACCTGTCAATACATTCACCTGATTTTTATACAAAACATTTCAATGATTTGCATTTACTAATAAAATATACACATATATCAATATGTCAGTCTGCACTACAGTTGTGATAATATTTTAATTAAACTGAATATATATTTTAATTCTGACTGAACTGAAACAATAGTAAGAAAAAATTAAATATGTCAGAATCAATTTGTAGATATTAATTTAGTACATATACCAAGTTTGCACATAAAAGCAGTGCCGGATTAACTATCAAGCACACTAAGCAAGTGCGTAGAAAAAATTCAAATTAATTGTTAATGATAAACTGAATTGATTATATTTGACTATTTCGATCTGCATATACCAGTATTTTGACTTAGATTGATGAGGAGACTAGTATTTTCCTATCTTTTAACCTGTTCATTGTACAGTCCGTTGGTGTCGAAATTCCAAGACAACTGTGCTGAGTAAGGTTATCCTCGTAAAATCAAAATGAAATATGGGTAACGTTTGTTAGAGTTAAATGTGTAAAGTAGTTAAATTTATTTAATATGACATATTCACTGGAGGTAAGGGGGCGCATATATTGTCACTTTTGTCAGTGCTCTGGACCCAGCAAGGCCTTAAATAGGTCCCACAATGTTATCACTAAAGATGGCTGGTTAAACAAATAACCTTAAGATCCGTAGTTCGTTTGCAGACTTTGGGTATTCAAGTAGTCTTAGATCTCATTAGGAAATTAATAACTTGTTACTTCGTATATTTCTGGTATTGTGTGCAGATGAATTGTATTGAAGCGATATGAATGCTTCCGTAACTGAATTATGGAAAGATAACTCTAAAGCAGTTCCCCTCATTTCTAGGTATCACCTCTATTTTACCTTATTTGAGTATTCTTTTGAAGTTTGGTTAGTTTTATTGTTGTATTTATAACATGTGTGCAGCAGTTTTGAAACACTGGAGAGAAGCAGCGACGGTTATAATAGTAAATTCGCGTAAATCTGCACCTCTATTGCAAAGAAACGTTTTACCTCAGAGTCAATCAAACAAGCAATTGACAGAACTTGATCATTTTGATGCCGAAGACTTCGAAGTTTTGACTTTAAAACGAAGCGGCAGGTCAAGATTTATGCCTGATATGTATGTATTTCCAGGCGGAAAAGCAAGTGATGCTGATTTCTCTCAAGAATGGTTGGATATTTTTAGAGTCACAGAGAGTGGTCGAAAGGAAAGACTTTTTGAGTTTGCGAATCCAATTTCTGAAAATGCTCCCATGTTTCATCGAAAACGAGAGGCACAGTTTTCATCTATCCCAAGTGAGATATCATTCAGAATTAGCGCAATTAGAGAAACATTTGAAGAATCTGGTGTTCTCCTAGCTCGTTCTTGGGATTACGTAAAAAACTCTTATTTGATTGAAGACAGCTCGAAACCTGAGTCGTGCACATCATATTTTGATATGAATCACCCATCTAATTTAATAAAGGAATGGAGACACAAAGTTACTAGTAATCCTGCTCTCTTTTTAACAATGTGTAAAGAACTTGAAATTGTTCCTGATGTGTGGTCTCTTTATGATTGGTCTAACTGGATGACGCCGCCTACCGATATTTTAAAACAAAATCGTAGGCGATTTGACACTGCCTTTTACATTTGTTGCTTGGTACAACGTCCATATGTTGCTGAAGATGCAACAGAAACGGCCCACTTTCAAGTAAATTATATCTTATGTTCTCACATGATGTTTACTTTTGTATTCTTCATTTTAACAATAATGAGAAATGAGATATGTGACACCTCTTAATTCTTATTAATGTGTAAAGAGTAGAGTTTTATGACCCCTTTATAATCCGCCAAGTGTGAGACATTGATTTTGTGGGAAAATTATTAATAACTATAATTAAGATTCTCGATCACTTGTAATTATGTGTTATTAATTAATAAATAATAATCATAATGAGTGAAGGGTGCCCAGAGATAGAAGTTTTACTGTCGCATAATGTTTCTGCTGGTGGAAACTTCTTACTGGAGGAGTAATAAAATCAGTCTTTTATTTATATTTAATGAGCGCCCATACTCCAGCTATTACTCAAACATAAATTTTAATATATGTGCAATAAGATTCATAAATTTAACAATGAATGTTTTTTAATCAACAATCAAATATACATCATATGAATATAAATTATAATCAAAAGAGTGTTGACATTTACATCCCTTCCCAACATTGTTTGATTAAACACGTTTGACACATATTCAGTCTATTCTAGCATAGACATCAGTAGTTAAATTAACATAAATGTATAATCAAGTTCATATATATATATATATATATAAATAGTTTCATCATAGAAATAATAGTGGAGTTGTAGAGAGATAATTATATTTATAGTCAATGTACATAACCTTTTCAATAATGGCAGCTATTGCTAGCATGTGTTCATAATCACGCGGTTTGCAACAAGTCACTTTCTTTCTTAGTACAATAGTAGATGACAGTTCAATGGATCCCTCTACTTCTAGGCACATTATACAAGTGTTTCAGAATCTTTGATGTGCTCACAAATCACCATGGAGAATCATCATGAACTACATAAGTGCTATCAAAGCACATTATGAGCAATTTTAAATTAATTAATTTTAATTTAAAATATCTTATTGAATTCTCGAGACTAAATAAACTTCAACTGTTGTCATATTGGTTCTCGAACTGAATTCACAGGAATCAACTTACAGCAAAACATTTACTGATAAGTTTGATGATAATACTGGATACGCATCAAATGATCTGATAGAGCACAGTAGTCATGGCAGTCAAAAGTGGAGACAAAGTAACGAAACAGAAAAGGTTCAATCCTTTCTGCAAACATCAAATTATTATGGCTGTGTGAGATATAAGGCATATTTCATCTCTAAACTCCTTTCTCTCTTACACACATTCTCAACTTACAAATCCTGCAATGATATTCATTAGCCCAATACACATGCAGCATAAGAAATATAGCATCGATCAAAATTCACAAGTATAATGTACAACATAATCAAATTAGTAAACATAGAAATAATGGTTCAATTACATAAATCATTCTCCAGTTCAAATCCTAGATCAATAGCAAACATATATGAAATATTTCTAAGTCCATTATTTCTTTACCATAAGCTAATGATCCTATGACAGACTTGAGTTACATGAAAATCAAAGTGATTAAAATATAGAACTTTCTTCAACAAAGGAACTTTTGGTCTATCCTCATTGGATGAAATTGTTATGAACAAGTGTTGAGACTATTAGTCAGAATCTCATCTGCTTGGAACTGTTTTGATTACATCAGCATGTTTTAGCATATTCTTTGCCTGAGTTTGTTATTTTAACTCTGGTACTTACAAACATATCATGATGTGCAGTACTCAAAGATAATTTCAGATTGACATTTAACGAATTATATAACATTAAAGTTTAGAAATAGGGACAGGGAAATTTACTATTCAAGATACAAAATGATACTTCTACTTTCTTGTTTTTCTAAACCTGACACTTGCTATTTTTAAAATAAATAATTAGATTGCATTTTAATTTTCTTTTTTATTTCACTTATTTTCTTCTCTTTCTAATTTTTACTATTCTATTTAATTGAGATATAAATTGATATTTTTACCTCAATGTTTCTAAAACTAACATTTGCCTAGTTTTAAAATAAATAATCAAATTTCATTTTAACTTTCTTCTTTTTATTTCTCCTCTTTTCCTCATTTTCTTCTCCAACTCTTTTACCTTTATTTTTCTTTATTTTCTCACAAAATATACTCTTTTACTGATTTCTAATTCTGAAACATTCCACTGTACATTTACACTTAAATTTAAATTAAATTTCTCATGCATAAAGATTAATACACCTCTTGTTTTGCCAGTGGACAACTCCTAATGAGATATTACAGTATTACAGACAGGGCAAGCTGCAGCTCGCACCACCACAGTTTTATGAAATGTCTCGTCTCATCAGATTTAGTTCCGTTCAGAGTCTTCTTCATTTCAGTAATGGCAGAAGAGGACAACCTATGGAGCACTGGATGCCATTTCAAATCCAGTGTGCTGATGCAGTGCTGTTAATATTGCCAGGTGAAAATTTTGATTGCTTTTTATATAATTTTATAGTGAACCCACTTATCTGCATAGGCTTCATATTACATTTTTTCTGTATATTAGGAAAATATGCTGATTGCTCATAGTGTATAGCCATCTTACCTGCACTGGCTTAATACTAAATCTCTTCTGAGAACTAGGGATATATGCTGATTGCTCGTAAAGTATAGCCAACTTACCTGCACTGGCTTAATACTAAATCTCTTCTGAGAACTAGGGATATGTGCTGATTGCTCATAGTGTAGTCAACTTACTTGCATAGGCTTAATTCATACACCATGTCTCTTCTGTGCAGTAGGGGAATATGCTGATTGATCCTAACTTTAGTGTAGCCACCTTGTCTGTACTGGCTTTATACATCTCTGCCTTGTACATGAGAAAATATGCATTTGAAGTTAGACTTATATAAATAATTAAAATACAGAATGATGTACAAAACAAAAATTACTTCCATAAATGCTTTTTCTCCATGCAATATGCTGTATATGGATATTATTTAAAGTATTGCTCTTTAAAAAACTAAACAACTAAACTTAAATACATGTTATATAGGTATGTATTAGTCTATTACAGTATTTGAATTATACTAAAGTTATAAACTTATAGTATACTGATAATGAAATGAAAAAGTTATATCCAGCAAACAAGACAAAGCACTTAGCATTAGATTCTATCATATGCATGAACAAAGTATTAATTGATACAATCAGCAGATTAGAGATGGAACTGGCAACACTTAATTAAAATCAGAAGAGTGCCAGCATTTTAGCTAGTCAGGAATGAACAAGAGGTTTAACAATAGCTCTCATTCTCAATGCTAAAGTCATGGGTACAAAAATATGGCTCAATTGTTAACAGTAACTCATCACATTTACATAACTTGGCACTATGAGTTATGGTGTTGGTTGTGTAGTCTTATACTCATTAAGCATGTCCCAAAGTAGTGGCTCATGTGATCCATTATTTTCCTGTAAAAAAAAAACAACAAACCTTGCTATGCCCATTTAATTAAGTACAACATTCACATCTTCTGCATCTCACTCCCAGCCAGTTCCCATTTAACGGTCACTCCAAAGATTAATTAAAATGCGGGTTAAGATAACAGAAAAATTTAATATAAAACTAAAAGCAATAAAGAAGAAAAATTGATTCTAAATACAACAAGCGAATGAGATTGTCCTATCAATACTGTCCCGTTATGTAAAGTTATTAGCCAGATTATCGATGGTGAGTGGTTTCGTGGATGACCTATCTGGATCCTCGAATATAAAGGAACTACCTGCATTATTCAAAGAAGCTCCTTCGTCAGACAAATAGCTCTCCCATTGGAATCTCGTGGGGTACAGGTCAACCAGCAGCTGTCAGAAATGAATCACAGTAGGAAAATGAATAGGATACAAGAAGGGCCCAGGTGCAATAATAATTAATAGTCCCTTTGTATTTGGTAATAGTTACCATTTCACATTAAGGTAATCATGGTGACAGTGAATGGACATCTCTTTAAAATTTATCATGTCATCAAAAAAGTTAGCTACATGCTAACTTACAATTCAAATGAATTATCATTATTAAAGATCATTTATAAATTAAATATGACGATAATAGTTAAAAGTTTTACATTCATAATACAATATATGAACATAGGATCTCAAATAAATTGACCATCCATAACCAATGGTTTAATTAAACAATTACATCCCTCTATAATTTAATTATACTCACTTCAAATGGGCAGCATTGTATCAGCAACAGGTGGTTCTGACAAGGACATCAGATCCAGAATCGGGAAAGCTAGATATGACTTCATTACCCGGAGACCAGTCTGGAGGTCAACATCTCTATCTGTCTGCAACAAACTATGAATTTTCAACAGCAACTTTAAGTCTGTCCTCCTCTATGGCTCAGAGACCTGAAGAGTCACCAACACCCTAACCAACAAACTCCAAGTATTTGTCATTGGCTGCCTTCGCAACATACTGAAGATCAGATGGACAAACTAAAGAACACCGATTTGTGGCAGCAGACAAACCAAGATCCCATTAATCAGCAGATTGCCAAGTGTAAATGGCAATGGATAGTACATACCTAGTGGAAACCCCCACAGGACATCACCCGGTAGGCTTTGCAGTGGAAACCCCAGAGAAAGAGACGGGTCGGTAGCCCTAAGACCACCTGGAGACGATCCTGTTTTTTTATTTTTCCTGAATAGGAAATGAAGAGCTACAACTTGTCGTGGGGTGAACTGAAAAAGGCTGCTCAGAATAGAGTGCAATGGAGAGCTGTTGTTGAGGCCTTTTGTTCCACGGGAAATCCAAACGATAAATCAAGTCAATATATATATATTCTTAGTCTTACCACTCTCTGGATAGTGTGAAACCCCTTTGTATCATACACAGTTCAAACCCTTTCTTTAATGGGCAAAATGTGTGAAAAGCATGGGATATAACCACCATATATATATATATATATATATACATTGTCAGTCCACTGTTTTGTGTGCATCATGACCGAACTCAAGTATCCATATTTGAAGGTAACACATCCCGTTAATGTCACCCACGACTACTAATTACTTCCCTTTACCTCTCTATACCTCACATGTGGCCAAAAGACTACTACTTGACATAATTCCTCTGCTAGCATGTAGTGTAGGTGATCATAGCTGATTATATAATAAGATACTTGAAGGTCAACAATAATTAATACACCACACAATATTAATTATCATTAATTGAAAGAAACAAACAATTAGAATGAAAAATAAAAACTTGTAATTTGCCCATGGGCAATGCCTGTTACATGAGCTTTAAAAAAAAAAAGTGAACTGCTATTACTATTAATAGTAAAAATAAAGAAGGAATATTGCTTAATTTGAATGAGCCAGAGATTATGATTAAACTGGTTTTAATTGTACTTTTTCTTATTTTGCAATAAAATTCTAGATAGGTAACCTTCTCTTCCCCTTTTTCTGATCATGGAGAATTTTTTTTCTTGAAAATAATGAAGCTATAAATATATATTTATTAACAATTTTATTATATATTCACCTAGTTTAAAGCAAAGTAATATTCTTATTAATAATACTTATTATTATTAAATATGTTATTCTAACTTTTATTTTAAGTTTATTTTCAAAAATCAATACATATATACAATTATACACTGCCATCATATATGCTTTCATTTATATATTTCATTACTTTGAATTATTTCAAGGTGTTAGAAATTTAATACACTTTAATACACTTACCTTATCAATTTTCAGGTGACTCTTTGTATCCTGAAAATCCAGATTACATTGGTGTTAATCAGCCAGTGATCTTGAGTGAGACTTTAGAAGAACTTACACAAAAGTCACCCAGGTTGCATCGTGCAGTATGCAAGAAGTTACCTCAGTCAGCTACTAGTCCAGTGTTTACCATACAGTGCAATATTACCTTGCCTTATGGTCATGTGGCTCCACTTTCTGACTGATTGATTTGATTGATTGATTGGTTGTTTGGGCGATTAAGTGATGTGATTCTTTCATTGATAGTTGATTGTTATTTATTCCAAACAACTTCATTGCATAGTTACTTCATACTTCAAACCTTGACAACCTGGTAAGTGGAACAATGCATGGATCTGGGTGGAAAATATTACTTTTATATAATTGTATATGATACTTCATAGATAAAAAATCATAATTGTTTACATTTACATTGACATCTGTTTTTGATAACTTTATTTATGATTTCTGGCTTATTATTCACTTATCAACACATAATCAGAGTACATTTAAAAGTGTTTTTTTGTACACATACCAAATTAGTAACAAATGCATTAAGTCTCTAAGAATCGAAAACACATACTTACCCTAAAGTCTTGATTGGATCTAAAAGTAGTATGATTGATTATTGATTCAAATTGATATATGTTAAATACAATAAATTGTAACTGATTTAATAAGAGCAGATGCAATTAATAAATTATTCTTTTATGTAATTCTCTGTCATATGACATATGATAAATGAAATAATCTTGGTTTTATATAATATCTAGATTTCCTAAATTTGATACTTTGAAGGTGAAAGCTTTTTAATGAAAGAAATTCACTGTACAAAAGTATTGTCATTAAAAGCAAAATAAGGAGGCATAATTAGAAAATGGAAAGGTTATACTTTACAGGTTAGCCCAGTAGTCACTGAAGAATTTGTTTTTGTTATTAATTATTCAGTAAAATCCAATACAGTAAACTTCAAATGTTAGTTTAATTCATTGAGAGTTTTTACTGTTAATTATGAAGAATTGTGTCACACAGATGTCCACAATCAGCTGCCTCCAAAAATCTTGCTCTGGTCAAGATATGAGAGAAGCCTAGACATCAAGCACTTTGTTTTCTACAGAAATGTTGATTTTCAGTTCCAGAAATGTCTGGGGTTTATTAACATACCTGTGCTCTATAAGATAATCCCAAAGAAATAAATCTATCAAAACTATAGGCCAATTTATTTTGCTGTGTTTGGATAATTAAATCTTCACTTTGAAAATAAAATTCAAGAATTTTTCCTCACCACTGATTGGTGTAATTTTCCTATGAATTTCTCAGGTGTGCTTTATATTTCAGAAAAGTAAAATTAAAGCAAGAGTTAAAAATAATAAAGTTATGTGACCAAAGTTATATTGGACTATTGTATATATCTCTCTCTTTCTCTCTGTGTGTGTATATATATATATAAAAGAATGATTAATAACAGATTATGAAAAAAAAGACATAAAAGTAACAGTACTATGTGGATCCCCAGTCACACAAACATAACAGAATGAAACAGAGAGCAGACAAGCAAAATACGGCAGCAAGCATGGAATGTCTCAAAATACATCAACACATATCAGAAATCAATGCACTAATCAAACAAATATACAAAAGAAAGCCACACCCCACCCCAATTCATCACCAATTAACTAAATAACCCACAATAGAGCAATTTATAGACTAAGGTAAAACTTCACATGATTCACACACAAACCAAAACATGAACCAAAATCGTGCACTCACTGTAAAACAGACAATACAATTGAACACTTTCTGTTACAATGTAACAATTATAAGGAAGAAAGAAAAAATTATCAGTGAAACAACATACTACATTGCCCTTAACAATGCAATCACTACTGTACCCAGCAATACATCATCAAAATCATACGCCAAGCACTAATAAGGTATCTCATCAAACACACTTCACCTTTTATAATTAATAAAAGAAAACAAAAAACAGTTGCAACTCAAACTCATTGGGAAATTGACTGTAGTACTACAACTTTAATAAAAATAATATAAAAAAAAGATTAAAAATTAAAAACAGAATTAATTTTAGACAATACGAACCACACAAAGACACCACTTCCGCAATTACAACCACATCCAAATTACACACACACACTCCATGAAAGGATAAAAAAAAAAGCAAGAAAATACAACGCTCACCAAACAAAACATTTATAAACAAAATACAAACAACCACAAATGCTCACTTCCATCAATCAACAAACTTACTCTGCTCACAAAAAACAAACCCACAGGCAAACCACTACTTCAAAAAATCCAACTCATCGGGAAATAGGCTGCAGCCCTACAACTATTTAACAAAAAAATTGATTGACCAACACAGTTGCAACAAACAAAAAAGAACAGAAAATAAAAACCTAACTAAAGCACCAAATACCTCCACCTAAACTCCCTGAATACAAGAAAAGAGAGGAAGGCTTCACGGGAATCATAAAAAAACTGAGAACATCAAGATGAAATGTTTACACGCAATTATATGATTCCTGACAGTGGGTGATTTGTTTACAATCGAGCACATTTGATTCTACCATCTTCGCTATCCATATTAATTGTCATGACTGAATTCATATTTAAACTTAAAGAAACTACACTCGTTAAATGGAAAATATTTCAATGCATGCCATCTGTTTAACAATTTTTCTCGGAATAATTGGAAAAATTATTATATCCTATTATCTTAGTTAAGTGCAAAGAAAATCAGTCCCAATGATTCACAAGTAATATAGCACTGTTGTACAAGTCCCTCAGTTCAAATGGATTCGTCTTCCACAGCAGCACAGAGAATCATTACTTCAGACATCTAAGTTACAGTTATAACTGGTACTGAAGCCATGAACATATTTATGTGCTTAACAGAAATCTGTACATCTTTAGTCTCATCTACAGCTCACTAATATGGGTTATACCCATTCTTGGAAATGAGTACTTATCACTTTAAAATGCACAAGAACATGACACGCTTTCTTATAGATACCACTTTGTCACCATATTCCAAAAGGGATGTTACTAATAAAAAAAAATACATTTGACAAATTGACTAAAAACAATATCAGATTATCAGAGAGAGCTGATTAGAAGTAAAATGCTGTCACCACCTGACAGTGGGAGTACGTGCAGCTAGATAGTCAGTTATCATTGATGAAAAGATGAAGATGACTTGCAGTTTCTTTGAAACCTGTTTAACAGACTTTTTTATGCCTGTATGCAGAAGTCTATTTTGCCAAGACTTGGATAAATTGATATAATTAGACTAGGTAGAATATCTAATCTATTGTCAATATCAACCATATATCAAGTCTATCATAAAGTCAAGCTTAAAGCCGAATAGCACAAGCAGGGTGAGGGTACAGAGTGTGTATTTAAAAGTGAACAGGTCTACTTTTATTATGATTTTAGGTTGTTGTTCCAAGTTTAACATCCTCTGGATATTGTTGAGTGTCCTGGTTCAACACCCCCTTGTTTTGTTTCACAAATACTAACTGCTAGGATACCTGGCATTGTCTAGAGTAACAGAGACAAATGACATGTTTATTTTGTAATATATATTTTTTTTAATGCAACTCAAAGATAAACTGAACAATTCAAACTGTAAAATTCATTCTGGTAATTTCATGTGGTCAAGAGGTCTAGACACTGGATAAGCATATAGCAAGATCAATATGTAATACAAAGTTACCTTAAGATACAAAATAAAGAGGTTGCAACCTGCCACTTTGAAAGTTATGTGATAGATGGTCATTGTAAAGGACAAACAAATTGAGAACTGCAACCATAAGAATTTGTATGGTATGCCACTGAAAATCTAAGGTATCTACTGAAATTTTGATCACCTCTTCACTGTACACTAAAGTCTTGATGACCACTCCCATGTTACACTGTCTGCATGGTCACTCCTATGTCACTGGTTGTTACGTATCAGTTATCTTTAATGACCCTGTCTCAGTATTAGGCTTTAAGTTTAAAGTTATTAATTTTAATATATACACCTACACTGATGACAAACATTTGTCTAATTCACCCTTCGGCCTTTACAATTAAGTTGCCATCGAGTTCTGGCATTCAATGTAATGACAGGTAACTTCGTGTACAATGTATGGGTTGGAATAGTTAACTTGACTGATTACAACAAATTTTATCTTTCATTTCAATTCGGCTCTGCCACCACCAACCCATGGTCGTACTCTGTAATTGAGTCAATTCTTTTGTTAAAATAACAAGAAATAAATTTAATAATCTACAACAGTGTAATATACAATCGGATACAAAATAGTTACACGTGAGTCTTCCAAGAATGCCTATTCTGTCTATAGGATTAGAGTCAAACTGTAAACATGGTTCAAAGTTAAATGGTTTGAGTCTGGCCACTTAGCTGTAATCGAGGAAGTACATCTTGATGGAGTTAAACACAAAGACAGTCCACACAATCGACATGGCGATTAGCACGGGACCCATCTTTCATTCACAAATCTGTTCTATCCATGGTGTTATAGGTACTGTTTGTATGTGGATATCTATCAGCGTATCTTTCAAGTCTTATTTATAAAGTTACACATGCTCATGCTTCCTACGTATTCAACCTATGCCACTGGCAGGAAAACATATCTCTGTATATGGACATCGAGCAACTGGTCAGCAAGTTACTTTCCACTACCCTTCACCTTTCAACTGTCTGCGCATGACGGTCGAGTGACCTATATCCTTAGTACATGATAAACAAGTATTACAATACAGTTTTGCAAAGATGGCTAATGGTATGACATAGAAAAATGTGAATGTTAATTAATAAAAATCTTTAATTAAAACAGCCGTAATTTGCCTAGTCTTATAACACTGGTCAACTTTTGAGACAGCCTGGTGTCGTTTTAGAGTTTAGGAAGATGTTATTTTTTCTTGAGATCTTCTAGACCAACAGTAAAAGATTCTCAAATTTCTAATGGTCACTGCATTTAATCTATGAAATCAACAGTTTCAACATGGGCTGTATTCATGAAGCAGATAGCTCTCACAGCATTCTTGTTTGCTGCTTTTATCTTTGACACTGCATTCATGAATTCTCACAGTGCTCTTGGTTTCTGCCTTCAGTTACATGTATTTCTTGAACTTAATTGTATTCACAAAACTTGAGCAAGTTCTCATCTGAGAGAACTCTTTCCTGTTGTAGGAGTGAGAGGACGAAAGAAAGTTGTAGAATGGTTTTAGCATTTCTAATGATTACCTCTCTCTCAACCCTTTGTACATTCCTTCAAATACCTATAATTATTCGTATCCTGAGGTGCACCCTGGCATTTCAAACCTATTCCCCTACTGACCTGATTTTGAAAATCCTTGATCCACTTAAAATTTTCTTTATATGCTTATAGCAAACAACAATCCCAGTCAAGTCTGATTATATATTAATATGTATGTGTCATCTGATGCAATTTATTTTTACTGTAAAATTTCTCACTCAGTTGATCATAAAAATATATTGATGCAAACAAATTTAAAAGACTGTTGTACAATGAAATGAAATGCATTATGATAATTAAACTGACTGATTGATTTACTACTTCTTCAACTCTACAGATCACTGTTTGTTAAGGGGAAAACATCAGTTTTACTTTTAGCTGGTTTTAAGTAGTGTGACAAATGGTTGGTAAAATGGTTTGTATTGTATGCTAGTAGTAATGTCAAAGTCTAAGAGTACTTTAAAAAAAAAAAGTTAAGGCCATCTGTTTTTAAATGTTTACTGTTTTCAGTTACTAATTTCAATGTTCAGTTTTTATTTTGATCCAGTTGTTTAAAAGTGTTATGTTGGGGTGGGTGGTAGGAGTTGAATGGTTGCTTGTATATTTTGTTGTTATTTCATTGCATCATGCTTCACTAATATGAAGTTTCCCATTTGACATTTCTAATCAAAACCTGTCAATACATTCACCTGATTTTTATACAAAACATTTCAATGATTTGCATTTACTAATAAAATATACACATATATCAATATATGTCAGTCTGCACTACAGTTGTGATAATATTTTAATTAATGAAATTATATTCAAGCAGATATTAATAGCTTACTTTTAAGATGTAATATTTGTACATTTTCACCGATGTCGTTTAACTTGCTGTTTCAATTAATGTTTGGTTTGGTTTTCATTAAAGGATGATAAATATGTATTACTAGTATTGCGTGAGGAAATTATGTCAGTTGTGCAATTAAACTGCATATCTAAGCATGTAGGTAACTGGATATAACATAAATATATTTGCATACCTACATCTAGCAGGGAGGAGGTGTTTTTGTTCATGTTTTAAAGATGGAAGAAAACTAAAGTGTTTGCAGAAGCTAAAAAAAATAAAATAAATAAAATGATTAAGTTCTTCATTAGCTCTATCAGCAGTGGAGATTTTTGTTCAATAGAAAAGCCCCATAGCCTCAGTCTAATATCAAACTCCTGTTAATATTGGTGATACAACACCTGGGAATTTCTAATTTTAACTCAAGGAACACTGGGGATTAAATATAACAAAACTTGGAATTATTAATGAAATAAAAATTAAACTGATTCACAAGTGAGTTATGTTAATTATTCCACTTCTTATGCACAAGAACAAAATTGCTGTATTAGCCATATAGGTCTGACATAAAATTAAGAAATATACTGAATATATATTTTAATTCTGACTGAACTGAAAAATAGTAAGAAAAAATTAAATATGTCAGAATCAATTTGTAGATATTAATTTAGTACATATACCAAGTTTGCACATAAAAGCAGTGCCGGATTAACTATCAAGCACACTAAGCAAGTGCGTAGAAAAAAATCAAATTAATTGTTAATGATAAACTGAATTGATTATATTTGACTATTTCGATCTGCATATACCAGTATTTTGATGAGGAGACTAGTATTTTCCTATCTTTTTAACCTGTTCATTGTACAGTCCAATGGTGTCGAAATTCCAAGACAACTGTGCTGAGTAAGGTTATCCTCGTAAAATCAAAATGAAATATGGGTAACGTTTGTTAGAGTTGTTAAATTTATTTAATATGACATATTCAATGGAGGTAAGGGGGCGCATATAATTATTGTCACTTTTGTCAGTGCTCTGGACCCAGCAAGGCCCTAAATAGGTCCCACAATGTTATCACTAAAGATGGCTGGTTAAACAAATAACTTTAAGATCCGTAGTTCGTTTGCAGACTTTGGGTATTCAAGTAGTCTTAGATCTCATTAGGAAATTAATAACTTGTTACTTCGTATATTTCTGGTATTGTGTGCAGATGAATTGTATTGAAGCGATATGAATGCTTCCGTGACTTAATTATGGAAAGATAACTCTAAAGCAGTTCCCCTCATTTCTAGGTATCACCTCTATTTTACCTAATTTGAGTATTCTTTTGAAGTTTGGTGAAGTTTAATATTTATAACATGTGCGCAGCAGTTTTGAAACACTGGAAAGAAGCAGCGACGGTTATAATAGTAAATTCGCGCAAATCTGCACCTCTATTGCAAAGAAACGTTTTACCTCAGTCGAGTCAATCGAACAAACAGATGACAGAACTTGATGCCGAGGACTTCGAAGTTTTGGCTTTAAAAGGAAGAATCAAGTCTTTATCTACTCCAGATATGTATGCATTTCTAGGCGGAAAAGCAAATGATGCTGATTTCTCTCAAGAATGGTTGAATATTTTTAGAGTCACAGAGAGTGGTCGAAAGGAAAGACTTTTTGCGTTCGCGAAACCAATTTCTGAAAATGCTCCCATGTTTCATCGAAAACGAGAGGCACAGTTTTCATATATCCCGAGTGAAATAGCATTCAGAATTAGCGCAATTAGGAGAGCATTTGAACAATCTGGTATTCTCCTAGCTCGTTCTTGGGATTACGTAAAAAACTCTTATTTGACTGAAGACAACTCGAAACCTGAGTCGTGCACATCATATTTTGATATGAATCATCCATCTAATTTAAAGGAATGGAGACACAAAGTTGCTAGTAATCCTGCTCTCTTTTTAACAATGTGTAAAGAACTTGAAATTGTTCCTGATGTGTGGTCTCTTTATGATTGGTCTAACTGGATGACGCCGCCTACCGATATTTTAAAACAAAATCGTAGGCGATTTGACACTGCCTTTTACATTTGTTGCTTTGTACAACGTCCATACATTGATGAAGATCCAACAGAACCGGACCTCATTCAAGTAAATTATATCTTATGTTCTCACATGATGTTTACTTTTGTATTCTTCATTTTAACAGTAATGAGAATTTAGATATGTGACACCTCTGGGCACCCTTCACTGATTATGATTATTATTTATTAATTAATAACATAACTAATTACAAGTGATCGACAATCTTAATTTATAGTTATTAATAATTTTCCCACAAAATCAACGTATCTCTCATTTGGCGGATTATAAGGGTGTCATAAAACTCTACTCTTTACACAATAATAAGATAGATGTTTTACTGTTGCATAATGTTTCTGCAGGTGGAAACCTCTTACTAAAGGGGTAATAAAATCCATCTTTTATTTATATTTAACGAGCTTCCATACACCAGCTATTACTCAAACATAAGGTTTTAATATATGTGCAACAAGGTTCATAAATTTAACCATAAATCTATTTAATCAACAATCACATATAGTGATATACATTGCAACATAATAATATAATCAAAAGAGTGTTGACATTTAGATTTATAACCCTTCACAACAATGTTTGATTAAACGCGTTTGACACATATTCAGTTTATTCTATTTCTAGCATAGACATCAGCATTACTTAAATGTATAATCAAGTTCATAGATATATAATAATATATATATAGTTTCATCATAGAAATGATAGTGGAGTTATAGAGAGATAATTAAAGTCAATGTACATAACCTTTTCAATGATGGCATCTGTTGCTAGTGGGTGTTCACAATCACATGGTTTGCAACAAGTCACATTCTTTCTTATTACTATATTAGTGATGGTCCAACACACCCCTTCCAGGCATATTACACAACTGTACCAGAATCTTTGATGCACTCACAAAGCACACCATGGAAAATCATCCAGAACTTCGTATGCGCTATCAAAGCACACCATGAGGAATTTTAAAGTAATTGATTTTAAATTTAAAATATCTTCTTGAATTATCAAGACCAAACAAACTTCAGTTTCTGTCATATTGGTTCTCGAACTGAATTCATAGGAATCAACTTACAGCAAAAAATTTACTGATAGTGATACACAACAACATGATCTGGTAGAGTACAGTAGTCACTGCAGGCTGAAGTGGAGACAAAGTAACAAAACAGAAAAGGTTCATTCCTTTCCAGCAAAAATCAGATTAACTTATTATGGCAGTGTGAGATATCAGGCATATTAAGCTCTTTTCTCTCTTACAAATCCTGCAATGATATTCATTAGCCTGATACACATGCACTGATGCAGCATAAAGATTAAGAAGTATAGCATCGATCAAAATTCACAAGAATACTGTACAACATAATCAAATTATAAACATAGAATTAATGGTTCAATTACATAAATCATTCTCCAATTCAAATCATACTCATAGATATATAGCAAACATATATGACATATTTCTAAGTCCATTCTTTCTTAGTCCATTCTTTCTTTACCAGTCAGTTAACTTTCCATATGCTAACGATTGCCTTTATTAGTTTATGACAGACTTGAGTTACATTAAAATCAAAGCAATATAGAACTTTCTTCAACAAAGTAACTTTTGGTCTATCCTCAGTGGATGAAATTGTTATGAACAAGTGTTGAGACTATCAGTATCACTGTATTAGTCAGAATCTCATCTGCTTGGAACTGTTTTGATTACATCAGCATGTTCTAGCATATTCTTTCAATCTTTGCCTGAGTTTGTTATTTTAACTCTGGTACTTATAAACATATCATGATGTTCAGTGCCCAAAGGTCATTTCATGTTGACATTTAACAAATTATATAACAATTAAGTTTAGAAATACTCAAATAGGGATATGCAAATTTACTCCACCACAAGATACAAACTCAGAAACTGATATTTCTACTTTCTTGTTTTTCTAAACCTGACATTTGCTAGTTTTAAAATAAATAATTTAGATTGCATTTTAATTTTCTTTTTTCTTTCTCTTATTTTCTTCTCTTTACATTTTTTACTATCATATTTAATTGAGATATAAATTGATATTTTTACCTCTATGTTTCCAAAACTAACATTTGCCTAGTTTTACAATAATAATCAAATTTCATTTTAATTTTCTTTTTATTTCTCCTCTTTTCCTTATTTTCTTCTCCTGCTCTTTTACTATCAATTTTTAAAAAATTTTCTTACAAAATACCCTCTTTTACTGTTTTCTAATTCTATAGCATTCCACTGTACATTTACAATTAAACTGAAATTACGTTTTTCATGCATAAACTTATAAAGACTAATATTCTTGTAATAGTAGAAAATACTAGTAATATACCTCTTGTTTTGCCAGTGGAGAACTCCTAAGGAGATATTACAGTATTACAGACAGGGCGAGCTGGAGCTTGCACCACCACACTATTATGAAATGTCTCGTCTCATTAAATTTAGTTCCGTTCAGAGTATTCTTCATTTCAATAATGGCAGAAGAGGACAACCTATGGAGCACTGGATGCCATTTCAAATCCAATGTGCTGATGCAGTTCTGTTAATATTGCCAGGTGAAAATTTTGATTGCTTTTTATATAATTTTATAGTGAACCCACTTATCTGCATAGGCTTCTTATTACATCTCTTCTGTATATTAGGAACATGCTGATTCAGTGATTGCTCATAATGTATAGCCAACTTTCCTGCATTGGGTTAATACTAAATCTCTTCTGAGAACTAGAACAGTAGAAGAAATAGTAGCCTGCACTATGAATATGATGTACTCAAACACTCACACTCACACACGCACACACACACACATACACACTCAAGTCAATGACTCATTTGGACTTGTTCACACAACTATATGAAGTGATCTCTAGGCAAGAATATACGTTGGCTGGTTAATTATCTGTTACATCAAAACTAATTAAATGTGCACTTAGCAAATCATACTCATGAAACAATAACCATTGCTGTTCCCAAATTAATATCTTATGAAATAATAGATTATTTCCTTTCATAAAAATAGTCAAGTATAGAAATAAGATTGATTAAAATGATTCTGAGTACAAATCTCACTAAAACAAGAACAAGGTAATACATTTTTAATAATCAAACATTATACAAATATTAGTGCAACATGTTTGAAACAAAACTTTTTCATGTCTCACAAAACGAAATGAAAATCATAACCCAAAATAATTTTAATTATTTCCAATTTTATAAGCAAGGAAATTTATCAATTTAAAAAATTTTCTGAACCCCATGACTTACTGCTTCCACTTTATACATGAAATCATTCATCCTTGACAATGAACATAATTACTTTACACACATTTCAGAAAAACTAAAAGATGGTGTCTAATTTAGCTTCATTATCACATCATGTCAGATGATTAAATTATGTAAGTCGACTTACAGTACACTCATGTTTTCATTATTTCTTCTTAATACTAAAATGAAATATGCACAGGAACACAAAAATAAGTAATAAAAATTATGTTTTTTTATCATTTTTATTATACATTCTACTAGTACCACTTTAAAGTGAAACAATATTCTTAATAATAATACATAATAAATAATATGTTCTTATTTTTCATAATTTTATCCTTCACAGATTGTGATTATTTTAATGACCCTGTCTCAGCATTAATTAACAGAGTTATTAATTATAAACTTAAAGTATTGACTTTATTGCTGATAACAGTCCTACAGCCTAATCTTCTCTTCAGCCTCCATAATAAATCATACCACTTACGGTATGGGCCAGTTGAATATCTAATAAAAGTAATATAGCGAGAAATAGATTAGTTGACATGCCATGGAATTGGCAGTTTTCTTTCCTGTTTAATTAAGTACAACATTCACATCTTCTGCATCTCACCCCAGCCAGTTCCCATTTAATAGTCACTCCAAAGATAGATAAGATAACAGAAAAATTTAATATAAAAGCAATCAAGAAGAAAAATCATTTCCAAATACAACAAGCTAATGAGATTGTCCTATCAATACTGTCCTGTTATGTAAAGTTATTAGCCAGATTATCTATCGATGGTGAGTGGTTTCATGGATGACATATCTGGATCCTCAAATATAAACAAACAGTCCCACTGCCTGCATTATTGAAAGAAGCTCCTCTTCAGCCGCATAGCTCTCCCATTGGATCACGTGGGTTGTGGGTCTACCACCAGCTCTCAGAAATGAATCACGGTAGGAAAATGAAGATGACACAAGAAGGGCCCAGCTGCAATTATAATTAATAGTCCCTTTGTAGATGGCAGTTGTTACCATTTCACATTAAGGTAATTGTCGATTAGCCACCACCCTCTTTTCATCAGAGAGAAGGGGGCGGGCAACAAAAATAAAAACCAAAGCAAGGAATGTAATTTGCCCATGGGCTAAAAAAAAAAAAGTGAGCTGCTATTACTATTAACAGTAAAAATAAAGAAAGAATATTGCTTAATTTGAAAGAGCCAGAGATTCTGATTAAACTGGTTCTAATTGTACGTTTTTTTAAAAATTTTAGATAGGTAACCTTCCACTTTCTGATCATGGAGAATTTTTTCCTTGAAAATATAATGAAGCAATAAAACTATCTTTATTAACAATTTTATTATGCATTCAACTAGTTTAACAAAGTAATGTTCTTATTAATAATAATTATTATTATTAAACATGTTAAGCTCACTTTTATTTTAAGTTTATTTTCAAAAATCAATACATATAAACAATTATACACTGTAATCATATATGCTTTCATTTATATATTTCATTACTTTGAATTATTTCAAGGTGTTAGAAATTTAATAAATACACTTACCTTATCAATTTTCAGGTGACTCTTTGTATCCTGAAAATCCAGATTACATTGGTATCAATCAGCCAGTGATCTTGAGTGAGACTTTAGAAGAACTTACACAAAAGTCACCCAGGTTGCATCGTGCAGTATACAAGAAGTTACCTCAGTCAGCTACTAGTCCAGTGTTTACCATACAGTGCAATATTACCTTGCCTTATGGTCATGTGGCTCCACTTTCTGACTGATTGATTTGATTGATTGATTGGGAGATTAAGTGATGTGATTCTTTCATTGATGATAGTTGATTGTTATTTATGCCGAACAACTTCATTGCTTAGTTACTTCATATTTCAAACCTTGACAACCTGGTAAGTGAAACAATGCATGGATCTGGGTGGAAAATATTTTATATAAGTGTATATGATACTTGATAGGTCAAAAATCATAATTGTTTACATTTACATTGACATCTGTTCTTGATAACTTTATTTATGATTTCTGTCTTATTATTTACTCTCCAACGCATAATCAGAGTGCATTTAAAAGTGTTTTTGTACACATACCAAATTAGTAACAAATGCATTAAGTCTCCCGAAAATCGAAAACACATACTTACCCTAAAGTCTTGATTGGATCTAAAAGTAGTATGATTGATTATTGATTCAAATTGATATATATTAAATACAATAAATTGTAAGGGATTTAATAAGAGCAGATGCAATTAATAAATTATTCTTTTATGTAATTCTCTGTCATATGACATGTGATAAATGAAATAATCTTGGTTTTATATAATATCTAGACTTCCTAAATTTGATACTTTGAAGGTGAAAGCTTTTTAATGGAAGAAATTTCACTGTACAAAAGTATTGTCATTAAAAACAAAATAAGGAGGCATAATTAGAAAATGGAAAGGTTTTACTTTTACAAGTTAGCCCAGTAGTCACTGAAGAATTTGTTTTTGTTATTAATTATTCAGTAAATTTCAAATGTTAGTTTAATTCATGGAGAGTTTCTTACTGTTAATTATGAAAAATTATGTCACACAGAGGTCCACAATCAGCTTCCTCCCAAAATCTTGCTCTGGTCAAGATATGAGAGAAGACTAGATATCAAGCACTTCGTTTTGTACAGAAATGTTGATTTTGAGTTCCAGTAATGTCTGGGGTTTATTAACATACCTGTGCTCTTTAAGATAATCCCAAAGAAATAAATCTATCAAAACTATAGGCCAATTTATTTTGCTGTGTTTGTATAATTGAATTTTCACTTGGAAAATAAAATTTAAGAATTTTTGCTCACTACTAATTGGTGTAACTTTCACTATGAATTTCCCAGGTGTGCTTCCACAATTACAACCACAACCAAACCACACACACACTCCATGAAAGGATAAAATAAACAAAACAAGAAAATACAACACTCACCACACAAAACACTTATAAACAAAATTCAAAAAACCACAAACGCTCAACTTCCAATAATCAACAAACTTACCCTATCTCCTACTACCATGTCCACAAAAACCAAACCCACAGGCAAAAGTAAACCACTACTACGACTACTTCAAAAAAATCCAACTCATCGACAATAGGCCCTGCTACTATTTTTTTTAAAAATGGGATAGACCAACAACAGTCGCAGCAAAAGAAAGAACAGAAGCAAAAAAAATAAAACCTAACTAAAGCACGAGAACACATCTACACTCCCTGAATACAAGAAAAGAGAGGAAGGCTTCATGGGGATCATTCACACTGAGAACATCAAGAAGATGAAAGGTTTTCACACAATTCCTATGGAGCAAAGAAGTTATCGAATCAACAAGAACAACAAATTATGAAATATCTCATTTGCATATACAATTGTTTTTCTTATTTATTTACCATTATAAAATAAATATAGTTGGTAAAGGCTCATACTGTATGTGTTTATTTATTTGACAAACACAATTTTGCACAATGAATTCTGTGCCCCCCAAAAACCCCATACCCTACATAATTCACTATATGTTCCTAAACCACCTCCTATTTTTACTTCAAAATGTATTTACTGTGAGATAAATTAACATTTCAATCAATCTAGGATATTTATTTCTAATAAAATATCACAATGACACAGCTGAACAGTCTTCCTTGCAAAGTGATCTTCACCATTTGTTAAGCCAGTATCTAACTGTAACCTACAGTATCAGTGCTTCGTAGTAGGTGTATAGGCCAGCTTCTCTACATCATAGGCAAGTTTTGGGTGAAGAAATTAAATCATGTGTGCGTGTATGCATTCTTGTGTGTGTGTTGGCTTACCAATCGTAGAATTCCCCTTGACACCTGTATTCCTATCCTATCCAATTACAGAAACACTTCAAATACATGTAGTACCAACAATGAAACCAGTTGCAGAAGAAAACAACTAACTGCTAAACTATAGAAAATGACCTCCTCCCCACATCAGGAAATAGCAATATTAAGAAAACAACAGTAAAGGCCAACTTTTCCAACCAAAGTTTTCAGAAATATCAATGGCTGTGTGACACGTTGCTTGCCACTTAGTTAATGAAATGATAATTATTATTAATTAATCTTTCATAACTAATTTCAAGTGATGAAAAGATTAATTTTATTTTATTAATGATCCTCCAATAGACACCACTCTCACTTGGTGGATATTTGGTGTTGTAAACATTTCCTCTATTTCACAACGTCAACCAACATTTACAGTCACATAAGGTTCCATGAGTGGAAAATTTACTAAAGGAAAAGACAAATCCTTCTTTAATCTATTTTTAGTGAGCCCCCATCCACCCACTTTCTTCTCCAACATAAGATTATCAATATCAGTATGAAGAAAAAGGTCAATAAATTATTAAAGAAAAATCAAGTATACATATGACAATTACAATGAAATAGATGACATTAATAATCCAAGAACCAATGTTCGGATATCTATTGTTTACAGTCTCTCACTACGTATATCTGAAAATAAAATATATAATTACAGTTCAACAATTTAGTCGATACAAATTGCAGGTTAATCCTATCAAGAAAATAGAAATGGAGTTATTAGAGGTAGGTTATTGTAAACTTTCACATAACCTGGATTAAGTACAGCTTTCGGTCACAATGTCAAAATGTCCATGCTCAGCACATTTCCAGCCTCATGCTTAAGAAAACACTGACGCATTGTTTACTCTCAACCAACCTGAGCAGAACACAATCACAGTGGTTCTGGTACTTCACTGTACTGATGGAATTAGCATTCCTTGCTTTTGTACATCAAGAGTGCAGAGTATATTCTCATTACGCTTATACACACTGTACCACACGCGACCTAATTTATCCACCCACCCAACTAATTAGCACTAAATAGCCCATTTCCTTGAGCTAGGGAGCGGTGAAAATCTCCCTATATATTTTTACCTTGATCGGTGAACGAGCCAAGGTCCTGTGAGTGAAAGGTTGTAGACTTAATCCTTTTCTTTCAGGACTACTCGTTACGATTGGGTTGAGTTGTAAAAAATGGTAGCACAAACATGGTGATACTTTACTATCTCAACCTATTGATGAGATTTCATTCATCCATGTCCGGTCAAAATAAATGTCCCAGCAACACTGATAAACAACGTTCCTTCTAATATGGAGGGGGGAATAAATACAGTTAATACTAATAGGATCTGGTAAAGACATTAAATTGAATGGTATAGAAACATGAATTTACATATTTATATATATATATATGTCATTCATGTTTTATTATTATTTTTTAAATTGGGATTTATTGTTTCTGTCGAGGCAGAGCACCTTGACAACACTAGTGTTCAAAGGCAGCTTGATGATTTTTCCTCAGGTTCTACAGTTGTCTGTGTTCATATGTATAGTTAATAAGATACAGACTTCACGATAGTATACATATAAAATTTAAAATTTGTATAATAACCTTTTTATACTTTTTAGAATCGCGTCTTGGGTTGTTTTTTTTTTTTTTTTTTTTTTTTTTTTTTTTTTTTTTTTTTTTTTTTTTTGTGCCCGCATGAGAGTTATCAAACTTACTAGGATTCTCTTTGCTGAAAACAAAAATGAAGAAACATTGCTGCTCTGCCAAGTCCATTTCATTTATACATTTTCAGTTATAGTACGTAAGGGTTCTGATCTCTGTTTATTTTTTAATCTTCTTTCTAAGGTAACATACTCACAAAACATAATTCTGCATATTTTTTAACTTCAAGAGAAATATGAGGACATAAATTCAGCAAGACGAAAATTAGTGCTAGATCTGACTGAGAGTAAATTATTTAATACAACGAAACGCACACTTTTTAACAGACTCCAATTTTTACTTTAGATTTCCAAATAAAAATAATAGTATTTACGATCAACAAAACAAATATTTTTTTTTACAATCATTCTTGTACTGATGCAATTATATATAAGTAGATGCACAAAATGAAAATATGAACCATACATCATACATCATATGGATCTTCAAAGCTTCGAAGCAAGTTGTACTACAAGTTCACAATAGTTTAGTACTTCGGCTGTGACAACGATAATGACTAATCATATTATTAATTATATGAACTTTGCATGTACTTATTGAAACTATTCATTTAGTGCTCATAGACTTGTAATCTGACTATTTATTATTATACAGATCTTTATTATGATGTACATTTATGTAACTTTGCATATATTTATAAACAGAGAGAGAGAGAATTTCGCTTTAAAAAATAAATGGTTGCCGGATATTTTATCTGGAAGGCTTTTAATATACCGGACTTTTTTCTACCTTTGTCAGACTGTGAGACAGTAAAACACACACACACACACACACACACATACACTGCAAGTAATCCAATCGCCTTTTCAATTTATATTTGTCAAAGACACTTAGGATATTTTTGTTTTTGATTTTCTACTTTGCATTAGATCATTCGAAGTCTTTACATTCTTTCCTTGACTAAAAATACCACTCTGTTCCAGTTGCTCGTTGTATAAAAAATATATTTTATATATATTATAAAATTATAAAAATTATCTCAAGGCTCGACCATCATTTCCTTAATTATTTCAGGGACTTTTCTTTCATAGTTAATTTTTTGTAAGACATTTGAATTTGTCTGGAAGTAACAATTTGAAAAGCTTTTGAGTTTATACGGCTATAATTATTTGAAGTTAATCTCGAAATATTTCGATCTCGTGAGTAGACTGTGGAAATACGTCTGTCGCGATACATTGTAAATACTACAAAATAAATTAAATTTTGAATCACACTAAATATGGCCGCATTCCAATAGTGTTTACAATTTTGTTTAGAACACGTTTTATATTTTGTAATACTATCCTTGTCTTGTCTGTTTTCCTTCGTCATAGTTGTTAACATTACTTTGGTATTGAAACTTACTAGCCATTTAAAGGGAGTGTTTTCATCTACCGATTTCGTGCGGGAGAGTAGGGTTATGGGTGTGAAGTGGTACAAGTTTGGGCTCTGTAAAATACCTCTGCCTGCCTTCTTAATAATGTTCAAAGGTTATCAGCAACTGCAAAGTGACGAAGAAAGAAAAGAAATATATGCAATTTGAAGAAAAGTAAACAAAAAACAAAAAAACACCACAGTAACCAGAAACAGAGAGGGCACAGTTCACCGTCAGAATTGTGTTAAAAGAGTCCCACTCCCCACCATCTCTGATTACTGACTATTTTCGTAAAATTAATTACTTTGTTGCTGATTTTACGCACTCTTTTTTGTTGTTGTATTTTTCTCAGGCAACCCCTAAGAATTTAATGTATTTTATATTCTGTTTCATTGCCATCTGTTTTCATGTGAGGATATTCATTTTCAAAGTATCAAGTCTTTTGAACAATTATACTTTGTGCCTTTGCTGCTGCTAATTTAAATCCATTTCTGATAAACCAGTTTTTATTGAATTTAAGTTCTTTTGCATTTCATGCATACCTTTGATTATGCTTGAAACTTAGATATACCTGATTTAAAACTTTAAAAACCTGATTTTCTACGAAACATGAAGGACAAATGGACCCGATTGTACACCTTGAAACCGTTTCATACTGTCAGCAAACGAGATGCTGGTGACAACGCTACGGTGGCTTATGTTTCTCATACTGCTGGTACTTTTGAGGTTTCTTATGACTCTGAAACCCCTGACAGATTTGCTGACGTTCAAAATGGAGAAGACCATAGAACAACTGGCCGACCTGGATTTCAGCTTTGGAGGTCGCATCTTTCCTTGGTATTATATTCCAGGTGAGATTTTGCGGAATACACACACACACACAAACCCTCTCAACCACTACCACCACCCTCAGACAAATGCCAGTTCATTCAAATAGCATGGCTTAAAATTTTGGTCTGTGTGTAGATTTATGGGTATGGCTAGAATAATGTATCCGTTCTTATTGAGTGCTTATGCAGCCAATACTCAAAGGTGACGAAACTGTTATATTTTTTTGCTACCGCTGTTACATAAGTTTTAAGTGTTTTATAGAACAGAAGTGGGGACAGAGGCTTTAGGAAACATATAATATTAATAATTATAAATAATGTTAATTTCTTTTTGTAAACACGTAGGTTAGTCACAGCACACTTGCAACTAAGCCAGCAATGCGATTTACTTTGATCTAGGGTTTCAAATTAAATTCCCTTTATCGATTATCTATTTATTTATAAATTGTATTATTATTGACCATATAGCTTCAGCAGATAAACACGTTCAGAAAGTAAAATGTTGTTTTTTAATTAGTAGCTCATTCGTAGTATTGTCACTTTGTCAAACATAATTACAAAATGATTACTTTGAAATTTAGCTTCAAATAACCAAAAGACTTTTACATTTAAAAACCTTTTGATAGTAATATTCCAGTGTGAATTAATATGTTACATTTATTTAACAATAAAATAATGATCAAAATATAAGAGAATTAAACAGTATCTAAAATACTTGCTATGGTGGTGGAGGGGGATGTGTACAGCTGTGAAGAAACTAGCCTTCAAATGGTAATTGGCAAATCTTATTCCTCAACAAATTGGTTGACTTTTTTAATTTTTATTTTAAAAAGCAACAGTTTCCTTGTATTTGATTGATTGCTTTGATCATGTGGTTAAACACTTCGAACTTTTCCCGCCTTTTTACAAAAAACAAACAACGCAATCAAACACTGCATACATGCTATAAGAATTACAAGAAGGAAAATATGGGTTCGGGGAAGGGGGCGACCACGCACACACTAATCACAGCAACAGAAACTCAGATACATCACCATTCGACTATCGATGAAATATTTGCAAATCTCACTCGATGACCTCTTTCAGCCATGTCACGTTGTCTGGTTGCCAACCGAGGTCGTGAAGCGAACCGAGGTCTGGAAGCGCCAAACGTCAAACTCATTTATGTAGACCACACGATCTGCCACCTTTACAATTTCATTCGTTCTGGTCGTCCACTTGTGCTCAACTTCGTCAGCCGTGTACACGAACCATTCCAGACAGATCTTCGAAGCTTCAACGAAATGGCTCACAGGTATCACTTGTCTAGTCATGGTGAATGACGTTCAGCGGAGAATGAGAACACAAAAAAATTGTGTTTTTCAGGAAATATTTCACAGATGTATGTATACTTGTACATTTAATATCAAATTACACACACACAAACACACACAAATAATTTACCCTTATTCTCTGACAGGATTCATTAGTATAGTGTATATAAGTAAAGGCAAAATTACACATTTAGTATGATATCTATTTATAAACATGACTGAGCTATATCCTCTTTGAATATAAAGTTATATTTTGGAAACTCGGTATACATGTCTCTATTGAATTAATATGGCCACATACGCCGGAATAAACTTTTTACCTTTCTTTGACTTAAAAGTAACATATGTCCTTGTTAGCAATTCAAAAATTTGAACAGCAGGTTTATAATGCAATCCTTAATTCGAGAGTGAAAATAATATTGCTCAAGTCAGCAGCTAGGGCGAATCATACGTTGATTATACGTTGGTTTCTCTTATTCTCTCCCTTTTCTTAAATTAATAACTGCTTAGTATCTATTAAATACTGAGGCTTTAAAGAAAAATCGGTTATATAAAAATAGTTGTTATTTCTAAATGCAGTAACTTTTCGAAATTTAAAACAATAAACGCGCACACATACACATACAAACATATGCGCGCGCGTGCAAAGCATTGCAATATTTTCTGTCATTTCAAAATTTATTATAATTTCTGTCTGAAATTACTTGTACAGGAATTATGTAGGTTTTTCTAATCGCTGAAACATTTAGTCCGTGTGTGTTGTAATTGGTTTTTGATAGCGGCTTGAAGTTTGGCTAATTTGTCTTTAGAATTAATTACATTGCGTTATAGGCCTAAGTGTTCGTGACTCTTATACTTAGCCAGTTGTACATTTACTAGAAATGTTCAAAGGCAAGATTAAGATGTCCACTAGTAGGTTTTGCACAACTGTAGGACTCTTCACTATTTTCATCTAGCAAGGATTACATCAGCATGTATAAGAGCTAGCAGCCTCTCGGGTAACAGTCTTGCAAGAAACATTCTTTTAAGGAGAAAATATCTTGGCCTGACTTAGTCTTTTAGATCGTATTTGCTGCCTTAGTACACTAGTAAGGGATTTAACTTTACTCTGTAAAAGGTCTGCATATAGTATCAAGGATATATTAGTGACTGGAGTTATCATTCCTTCTGAATGTTAAACTTTTAACTTTAAAAGAAGAAACATAATGTATATGCATAGAGCTACTAACATCGTTAATGCTCTAGCTAAACTATGATCGACTGACGACCAGAAAGTCTACCACAGTTTCAAACATATGGATTTATTGATATGTATGTTACAATTTCTGGCTTCTTGACATTGTTTTATTTTTGGAATCGGGGTCCTATATAAACCACACATTTTATTTTTCAAAATGAATAGGACTTATGTTTCCTAGATATACTTCTAGAAAACTGTTGTTTTTCATTGTTATTGTTAGGTGTACTTATGGACATTTTTACTGAGGCTGATGGGGTGGGTGGGTTGCGGGAATTTTAATAGTCATGAGGACGAATATATTCACTATAAAGTATTCATATTTGATTCATTCCTTCATTACTGCTTTTTTTGTCCCATTCATCAATGATTTTTGAGTCATTTGTCACTGATAACATCTTGACGCTTCGTTATAATTTCACACTTGCATAGAAATAGCGTTGAAATCAATGCACGCTCAAACTGACTTTTAAAACACATGTTTAAGTCTATGTACTTGTTTCGCATAATACTACACATGTTTAAGTATATGTACTTGTTTCGCATAATACTACATGTTTAAGTCTATGTACTTGTTTCGCATAATACTACACATTGGATATTTTGGCTCTGTAATGCTCGTGTGTTGGTTTTGACACACCAGTCTAGTGTCGGTCCTTTTTCTGAACTGTAATCAGTAAAGCAGGCTCTTACACAACGCATTTCCTGTTTATACCACATGACAGAGCTGGGTGGATCGCTGACTTTCTGACGATCGTCATTGGCTGCAGCGTGGCACGGAGCAAGTCCGACTTGGCGCGCCTGTTTGACACCGACCCTCAACTGTGCTTCCACCACTACTTCTGCATGAACGACCGCAGTACGATGGCTGCCTTTCTCATGGAAACCGGGATTGAGGGCGACCTCGCCTTCGACACCGCCTCCAACGAAGCAGAGCGCAAGTATGCCGCCATGCCTGAACGAATCTACATCATATTAAGCAAGGTCATCACGTATGCTGGAGCTCGCGGTGGCCACCAGTTGAAGAGCGGCTACAACGTGGAGGAGGTGCAAAAGCATCTTCTCAAACTTAGAAAAGTGTACAACTTGCGTCCAGACTTCACTTTGCCCGAATTACTTCTGCCTTTGAAAAGGGCCAAGCACGCTAGGAAAAGCTCGTCCACGACAGCAGAGCGCAAGGATGACGTCACTGACTTGGCAGCGAAAGCGCAAGAAGATCCGCTGAGTAGTCTACCTTTGGCGGAGCCATCCGACTCTGAGGAAGAGAGTGGGAGCAGCTTCACAATATACAGTGGTGAAGAAGAGTCCAGAGAGTTCCTGAACTCACAGGGAAAGTAGCGGCTGAACCAGCCAAGGGAATTTTAAAGGACACTTACACTGGCCTTGCGATACCTCTTAAACAAGAGATGAAGAGTGATGAAGGCAAGGAATTCTAGTTCATCGCCAAACGTTCCGAATGACAGATGCCAGAGACAGTTTGGAGACATAATTTAATATGAAATTTGTAATACAGATTTTATATATATTGTCACGTTTGAAGAATATCAATCTTTTTCAATTGCATTAGCGACTACTGACACCGTCATTCAGCATTCTGGTTGCATCAGTCCTACACCAGACTAGAGGCCCTTAATGCCAAACTAATGACCTTTTATGTCAGGCTAATGACATACCAAACCAGTGGTAGCTTTATCAGTTTACATAGGACTAATGACATACCAAACCAGTGGTAGCTTTATCAGTTTACATAGGACTAATGACATACCAAACCAGTGGTAGCTTTATCAGTTTACATAGGACTAATGACATACCAAACCAGTGGTAGCTTTATCAGTTTACATAGGACTAATGGCTCTTATGCTGTTCTCTCCCTCTCTAACTGAATCATTACAGTTGTCTGAAATGTAGCCGTTCTAAGCAGCAATGTGCGAAATTTGTGGTTGGCATTCTCTAATTTGCATGTTTAACTGTTTGTTCATACGTGCACATTACAGACACCTATGCATGAATACACAACACACTATAATACATACATGCACAATGCATAAAGTATACGCCTGACGTCAAATGTCTTTGAAAATTCACTAATTCTTGTACATAAAATGTCAATCTGTAGAAATGATTTGGGCTATTTTTATGTTGATTTATTTCTCTCATATTTTTGTATAAACATATCATTTGTTATGTCTTGATCAGTCACTTGCTTTATTACATTTTCAATTTTCAAATAACTACTGTCACAGGAAATGAGGGACCGAAATTATATTTTATTTCATTTTAAAAATAAACCGCTAACAAAACTAATTGAAGTAATCCGAGTTTTGTTATTTTTCGTATGTAGCATGTAAATTCCAGTAACGGTCACCTAAGATCTCTTTAGTAGACAGACGTTCGTGACGCAGTGTGTGTTAATCATGTCATATTGAATATATATATTAGTTTATGAAGAATATGTATATTAAATAAATTGGGACAACTGCGCAATACCGTCACATGTTGTTGACGAGTGAAATGGCCAGTGCGCATTAGGATTGACCACAGAAAAGCGTGCATCACGATTACCACTATATATCCAAGGCAAAAATCATGTCACAGGACATAGCTTCTGGAAGTTTTGGAAACCTTCAGTGAAAGCTATATAAGAGGCAAAATGAAGACTTTATTCTCAATGTTGAAAACGTCGATTCGTCTGAAGCCAGTCTAACTTCACGAATGAATTATCTCGTGTACAGAGATTTCATAAAGGAAAGCTGCAATAATCTCTTTCCATCCGTTTTCCCATCCGTCTGATGCCATATATTGAGTAACGAGGCAAAATTACTCAGTATAATTGTTGGCAAAGTGGAAAGTTCACTGTCCAAAGAAAACCCGATGCATGCGACGCTGGTTGTATGCAGTTAACGACACGAGGGACCAACTTGTTCTTCCCCCTGTCTGAGTTCGTTTTGGCAGTCTATCCCGCAAATTGAGGGGCTAGCACCGAGATTTTCTTACAGACAATCCGGAGTTCTACACTCAATGTAATGCGACGACACATCCCACTGGACGACTCTACCCGATAATGCTAAACGTCGTTGGGGGGTCCGTTTCCACGACAACCAACAAACAGCGACAATTATCGAGACTGACAACAGTCAGTTAAATTTCAGATTTCTCCCCAGTGATAATCTGAAAGTGGTGCCTAGATTCTGCAGAATCTTCACCTGTAATGCGACGCCTCCATTGCGTCGATCTTCACTTTGAAGTGCCGCTTATAAGTGACGTGTGAGATTACGTCATCTCCTTGGAACTCTGACATAAATAGTGAGTAATAATTAGCACGGCTAACGCGCACATACTTAAGTCTAGGACTCAAGAAAATGAACACTATTATATCGTTTGCAAAATAAGAACTTTAATGTTAAAAGTAATGCTTATTTTATATGTGAACTATTGTTAAAGCGGCCCCATTTGCCGCATAAGAATTGTGTAATTAATCTTTATTTTATATTTTGAATTTCATCATTTTCATCTCCCCTTATTTCCCACAGAGTGTATGACATTGGAAAGTCGAATGAATGATTAATCACTGTGCGAAAGAGTAGTGCCCCTTTTAAATCGGGAAATAAATAACCTGATTTAAACATCTTTCAACTCTCTTGTTATTCATAGTTTTTGAGAGGGACGAAAGAATTTGTACTATTGTTTTGCACCGTTCGTCTGTTCGTCCATTTATTCACATTTATGATACACACTCACAACACACACCGCCAATAAAACGTTCCTTGGCATGACACTAATAAACTGGGCCCCACCCAAACATCAATGGAGTATGTCATGTGTGTCTATGTAACAACTTGACGCGACGTAGTACTGGCATACGTCACATGAGTTTATCTTGGAGGTGCACCGGAGCAGGCCAAAAATAGACTTCACCCCTTGCATCTCTAACTTCAGCTCGAGGTCGGCTTGTAACGAGCCGCCCGTTTTGTGACATCTGGTGACCACTGACCGTGATCTGACAAGGTAAATTGTGTTGTTGTAAGAAAGTGTCATCTCTTTCCTGCTTTTCTGTCTCATCACCATTATGCATTGTTTATTGCATGTTAGGGCTTTGCTATTGAGACTTAGGTGAACTGGATTTTGATAAGACTTATTATTATTGTGTTGAAATAAGTTTTATAATCTTTACGCTATTATCGTTAACGCGGTCCGACTCGTGTTTAGACGTACATAGATCGATATTTTGTACGCTACATTAGCAACTGTTGTTTTGCAAATTTTGCTAACTTTGCAAATTTGCGATTAGGACTCCTTTTACTCGTGTTTGTAAAAATCCTAATCACGTGGTGGCTGGTGTTCATACGCACACCATTGCACCACTTGTGACCAACAGAGGTCAAAATCCCGCGAATATTCTAAGTCACTTTATCCATACTCGTGATAACTAGCAATTTTAAAAATGGCCGAGCTAGTAAACATAAAGAAAGAACTCATGGCTATGGGTAGAGAATTCGGGTATGAAAAAGCCGAGTTAAAGAAATACGTAGATGAGGAGATAGCTAAATGGTATGTTGCGAAAGAAAATGAGGCGAAAGAGGTGAGAGAGCTAGAAGATAAGAGACAGATAGCTAAACATCTAGAGATGCAAACTTTGAGAGAGTTAGAGGAAAAAAGATCGAAAGAGGCGAGAGAGCTAGAGGAAAAAAGATCGAAAGAGGCTATAGAGCTAGAAGATAAGAGACAGTTAGCTAAACAGCTAGAGATGCAAACTTTGAGAGAGCTAGAAGAAAAAAGATCGAAAGAGGCTATAGAGCTAGAAGATAAGAGAGAGTTAGCTAAACAGCTAGAGATGCAAAACCTGAGAGAGCTAGAGGAAAAAAGAGCGAAAGAGGCGAGAGATTTTAAAGAGAAAGAAATCCAAGATATGAGAGAAATAGAGTTATTAAAGATTCAGTCAGCTAGGGATTTAGAAGATAAAAGGCAGGAAGTAGAAGAGAAAAAGCTTAAGTTAAAAGCTAGAGCACATCAGGAACAGCTTGAATTAGCTAAGCAAGAGGTAACAGCTAGAGAGAAGTTGTTAGATGGGACTGCTAAGCAACAGGCCGAATTAAATAAACCCCGTACACGGCTAGCTTTCTTTAACCCTGAAGTCGAGACGATTGACGAGTTTTTGACACGCTTTGACAGTTTCATTGCCAACTTTAATTACACTGACATTGAAAAGAAACAACAACTAGGTCAAATACTTCAAGGTGAAAGCTCGCGCGCATTTACTGATCTAACGCGCGATCCCGCTATTACTTATGCAGATCTCAAAACGGGTTTGATGCGTACTTTTCAATGTACAGCAGAAGGCTTTCGAAAAATGTTTAGGAGAGCCATACCTAAAGCAAATGACACCATGCAAGCCTTCGGTACCCGGTTACGCCATTATCTTGATAGATGGATTGATTTGACAGATATCCAGAAGACATATGAGGGCCTATTTGATTTGATATTAAGAGATCAATTTCTCCATATTGCTCCGCCTGCAATGACGACATATTTGCAGCGAAATCCCCCGACTAACTTCAGTGATATGTTGAAGTTAGCAGACACGTATAATGATTACCCTGATCCGGTAATTACGAGGAGTGTGTCACAGTCTGATAAAATTGTCCGACTTCGTGACCCACTTGCCTTGTTTACTTCAAATTCGAATATTTGAAACCCTTGACCCCTTTGTTCAAAGCTTCCTTTTTCTAGGTGCTTCCAGAACAGGTCAAGATGTTATGTAACTTTAGGACCATTGTCCAGTTCTCGAACCAACCACATGCTTTGCGAACAGTCACGTGATACGCAATATACCTTTCTATATATGTACCCACACGCTTCCGCTCCCTCACTTCGAGCACATTTTAGCTAATTCCATCAGCTTACTCGGGTCGTGAGAGGCAGCCGGCGCCATAGAGAATCAAGGTACCCTTCGACTTCTCTCAAAGGTATCATTTTATTTAATAGTATTTGCCTATGTATTGTTTAAGTATGTATTTGTGCTATGTATTATATGATTTCCATATACACTTGAGCATGGTTCAGAGAAATAGCTGAAAACCTATATGTTACGGAATATAAATTTATTGTAACCATTTTTCCATTTCTGTACTTTAATTTATATTGTTTTAATTCACTAAGAGCCAGAATGCTGCGCTCGATATGAATTCTTCATGTAATTCAATTATTGCGTGTAATTTAAATTGTAAATTGTGAAGCGCTCTGTCGGCTTGAATTACCCCTTGTATGAACATTAATTTAACGTTGTATCTATTTTATTGCTTCATACGTCATGACTGTTAAATGGAACACATGTGAGACGATTATATTTTTTCTAAATCTAATTGTAAGCGACGCGAGGTCGAAACTCTTTGTTCAGCGCATTTAATTGAGCCATGCCTAGGTAGGACCTGTTAGGTTGAGAATTATATCCAAACACGTTGCATCCACAGGTCGGCTCATGGTTCATGTTTCACCATGCCTCACCTGCATTAGCTTATTGGTGTAAGCGTGTCGAAATCCACTCTGAGGGCCATGCTGCAAAAATTCCAGTTCCTAGCCACTAACAAAGGGACATCATTCCTTATGCACCACGTGTGTCGTTAAAGGGGGACTGAGGGAACGAATCAGCATGACTGAGTGTTGAGACCAAGGATACAAGAATAGAGCTAAGTGCAAGATCAAGTGTACAGATCTCAAAGGAACACTTTTCTGGCAATTTAGATTGACAAAAATCAGGCATAGGCGCGTAAAGACAGAGTGAAGACTATTCGCGTTGCATTCGATTTATTGTTAATTTGTTAAACTTTATTAAATCTTATTTTCTTTGTTAATACCTCTTAGTAGTTGATTTCTATGCACAATAGACCAATTAGATTAATTCTTAGATTTGAATGGGGGCGGATGAGCAGAAAGATTGATGACGAGTGCATATTAATTTAGAGGGATTTAACTGTTTTCAAATCTAGCTAAAAGTTCGCAGTTTATTAGTCTGTAAATTTGTCGTCTGAACTACAAGACGCACTTTTAATTAGTCAGATAATAAATTGAGCAACCAGTCTGCGTAGAATATGAGAGGAAGAATTAATTATATTTAAAGTCTTTTAATTATTCTAAGCAGGGTCTTTAAATAAATACTGGAAACGTAACAAGTGTGGGTCGTCGCGGGATTGATATGTATTAAATTGTAACTTGTAACATTTCTATACATAGGGCGTATCATAACCTAGAAACGAACGAACGAACAGAAATTGCCAATTGTTCTTTTGATTTTTGTATCACTGATTTTCTTTGCTTTTGTTGTGACATGTGCATGTATTCCTTTGCAGAGTAGCGTGCATGTTAGTTAATGTTGATATATTTAAGCGTAGTTAAATATGTCATGTTAGCTATTGAATGATTTATTTAGTATTGTGTTACTGAGTACTTCATTGTGAGGAGTCGAAGGTTATACCGCCAGCTAGGAGAGTTATCGGTAGTAACAGACTTCGGACTATTATATTTAGGGTGCTAGATATAATGTGTAATGTTGTATGGTAGGAGCCGTGACATTACGAAAGTCTTGGAACAGCGGACACTGTGACAAGCAGGTGAAACGTGTAAGAGTTAACGCGTAATTTATTTCGGAAGGTGTTCTGAGTAAATTAAATAATTTTTGTAAGGTTGTAGCCTAAAAGTTATTTTCGGGATAAGCGGAGTTATCGCCGACGGTTAAAACACACAATTCACGAGATACATTGTTATTGTAGCCAGCGCGCTAAGACAGTAAAATGGATCGCAAACAGGTTATCGAAGACCTGAAAGAAACCGGTATCATGATAGGATACCAGGGTGACGAACTGACTAGCTACATCAAAACTGAGCTAGAGAAAGCGGAAAAAGCAGAAAAGGAGAGAGTAGAAAAAGCGGACAAAGAAAGGCAAGAGATAGAAAGAGAAGAACGTATTGCTAATCGCGAACTGAAGAAGTTAGAAGCTGAAAAACTAGCCGAAACTGAAGCTAAACGCATCGCAGCGGACACAGAAGCTAAACGCATCGCGGCAGACGCGGAAATAAAACGGTTAGAATGGGAAGTAAAGAAACTAGAAGTTACTAATCCAAACCGTGACCGCAGAAGCAGTGGTGATTCGCGTTCTAGCGATGGAAATAATCACAGTAGAATTGAAAACATCATTCCAAAGATAAATATGGTCCCATTTGATGAGAACAAAGATCAAATAGACGCGTATTTAAAAACGTTTGAAAAGTTAGCCAGAGCAACAAACATTCCAGCGGAACATTGGGCGATAAATTTATCGGGATTATTGCAGGGCAGTGCGAAAAACGAGTTCAATAAGCTTAGCGATTCTGAGTCAGATAATTACGACACAGTCAAGGCCGCATTATTGAAACGTTACAAACTCACAGCAGATACATACCGACGTAAGTTTAAACAGGCCACTAAAGCCAGTTCAGAGACGCACGCACAGTACATACGACGTGTAACTGACTTGTTCCAAAGATGGATAGATCTAGCCGAAACTCCACAGACGTACGCAGGTCTTAGGGATGAAATGATAAAAGACCACATTCTCGGGTCGTACAAATCAGATCTACTGATTCACTTAGCAATAAGGGAAAAATCTACGCTAGAGGAGATAGGCAACGCCGCCGATCGCTTTGATGACGCACATTCTCAATTCTCGAACGCACACGCGAACAACAAGTCTCGACCGAACGAACCGCAGACTCGAAAGGATAAGAAAAATGACGGGAAGGCACCTAGTGAGCGTGATGATAAAACATCTAAACCCGACACTAAAAACAAGTCCGACAAACAGAAAGATAAAAAGAATCTTGCATGTTACACTTGTGGTGATAGTGGCCATTTTTCACGAACTTGTCCTGAAAAGAAAACAGCTAAAGTTTACGCAGTAGAAAGTCATACACCTAAAACGGAAAAATCGAATCGAACACCAGTACAGGCAAACGGTCACGATACAATCGCTTTGCTTGATACAGGGTGTGAGCTGGACGCTATAGTAAATGCATCATTAGTTAACCGTACCGACTACACAGGGGAGACAATCTCTGTCACCTTTGCAAACGGCGAAAAAGACATTTTACCAGTAGCTGAAGTCTCGATTGTTTCAGACTTTGTAGAAGGAACAGTCAAAGCGGCAGTTATGGAAAACTCACCGCATGACGTGATCCTTGGTTGCAAGTATGTTTTGCCGTGCAAAAAACAAACTTCAACTGAACCACCACTGGTTAACGCTGTAACCAGAGCAGCGAGTAGTAAAGACAAATCTGTAACTGCACCGATGTCTGCCGCACCAGCCGTAGATAAAGCAACAGTTAGCGAGATTAAAATATTACAAGCTGAGGACGAAACACTAGACAAGTTACGCAGACAAGCTGTACTTGTTAGTGACGTCAACACTGACGATTCGAATAAGAAAGCGTGCATTATTCTGAAAAAGGGTTTATTGTACCGCTATTCGAAAGTGGGAGACGAATTTCGGAAACAATTAGTCGTTCCACAAACCAAACGAAATGACGTATTACGATTAGGTCATGAGAGTCTTTTTGGTGCACACATGGGTGTACAAAAAACAACTAGTCGTATTACAAGTGAGTTTTATTGGCCGGACATCACTGCCGATATCCGTAGATTCGTGTTAAGTTGCGACACATGCCAGAGAACACAGTCTAAAAATTCAATCAGACCCGCACCGTTAGGAGAGCCTGAACTGATCAGTGAACCCTACAAGCGCGTAGCATTGGATTTGATTGGGCCTATAATACCCACATCAACGAGAGGTAATCGATACGTGCTGACCACTATTGATTACGCAACAAGATTCGCCGACGCAGTACCATTGAAAAATATTGATACTGAAACTGTCGCCGAAGCCCTTTTCGGTCTTTGGAGTCGTGTTGGTATTCCTACTGAAATTTTGACAGATCAGGGGAGTCAATTCATAGGCAACGTAATGAAGGAAGTAAATCGTTTACTTTCCATCAAACATCTTACTTGCACACCATACCACCCCCAGGCAAATGGTCTGATTGAAAAATACAATGGGACATTAAAAACAGCACTTAAAAAGCTCGCCACAGATAAACCGAAAGACTGGGACAGATACATCCCTGCCCTACTATTTGCATATAGGGAGGTGCCACAATCTTCCACCGGGTTTTCACCATTTGAGCTACTTTACGGACGTACTGTACGCGGACCGATGATGATTTTGAAGGCACTTTGGACTGATGAAAAGACAGATGACGAAGTTAAGACAACTTATACATACGTCACTGACTTAAGAAACCGTCTTGAAACTATAGGCAAGATAGCACGGGAAAACTTGACGATAGCTCAGTCTAGACAGGCAGAATATTACAATAAGCACACCAAACCTAGAGAATTTGAAGTTAATGACAAAGTGTTACTGTTGCTTCCTGAAGCACATAACAAACTTCAGATGAAATGGAAGGGGCCCTTTGTAGTTACCGCCAAGCTAGGGGGACTGAACTATAAGGTGCAGACAGGAAAGAGAGAGAAAATCTTTCATGTTAACCTACTCAAAAAGTACATAAGCCGTGAGGATCAAACCACTCAAGCTGATTTTGTCGTAGCGACGATAGTTATAGAAGACGAGGGGGATACTGATTGCGTCACTGGTACTTTACCAAACTGTCCTCTACAGACGGACGAAACTGTCAAAGACGTTAGGGTAAATGAAGCCTTGACAGGAAGACAGAAAAAAGAAGTGAATGAATTGCTTAATGAGTTCTCATCTACTCTGACAGACAAACCAGGGTTGACAGACTTAATAGAATTTTCACTGAAGCTGACTGACAACAAACCGATACGTTTGAAGCCGTATCCGTTGCCACACGCTAAGATAGATGACGTTAGACGTGAGATTAAGACTATGCTAGATCTAGGGGTCATAGAGAAGACTGACAGTGCCTACGGATCACCCATCGTGTTGATTAAAAAACGTGATAACTCGTTCCGTTTTTGCGTAGACTACCGCAAACTCAATCAAGTGACAGAGTTTTGTGCCGAACCTCTTCCTGATCCGGATCTCATCTTCACTAAGCTAGCTAACGCTCATTACTATACCAAAATAGATTTGTCACGCGGTTTTTGGCAAATCAAGGTCAAGGACACTGATCGACACATACTAGCTTTCACTACACCAGTAGGAAACTACACATGGAAAGTTATGCCTTTCGGAGTTTCAAACGCTCCAAGCATTTTTTCTAAAATGATGCGGTCATTGTTAGAACCACTGTACGGACGCGGAGTTGAGAACTTCATGGATGATTTAATTCTAGGCACCCAGACATGGGAGGAGCACTTAACACTCTTACGAGATGTGCTAGCCAGATTAAAACAAGCCAACCTCACTGCCCGCCCTACGAAGTGTGAAATAGCACAATTCTCCTTAGACTTCTTGGGACACAAGTTGAGTCATGGAACTATGTCGCCAAGTGAAGCTAAGATAGCACAACTTAAGGACACTTCACAACCGCTAACAAAAACACAAGTTAGAAGTTTTCTTGGTCTTGCTAACTACTACAGAAAATTCGTACCAGATTTTAGTGCCATTGCATGTCCTCTGACTGACTTGACACGTAAGAATATGCCTACAAAAGTAGTGTGGACTGATGCATGCCAAAACGCTTTTGACACACTGAAATCTAGACTGACTTCAGATTTAGTTGTTAAACTGCCAGATTTGACAAAACCATTCTTGTTAAGGACTGATGCTAGCAACACAGGATTAGGAGCAGTGTTATTACAAGAACACAATGACACCAAACACCCAGTTGCATATGCAAGCCGTAAACTCACAACCACTGAACAGAAATATTCCACCAGTGAAAAGGAATGTCTTGCAATAGTTTGGGCCATAAAAAAGTTCGAAAACTATTTGTACGGAAAAACCTTTGTCATTGAGTGCGATCACCAGCCGTTGGCCTTTCTCGGACAGGCGCAATTTACGAACAGCCGTTTAATGCGTTGGTCTTTGTTTCTGACACAGTATGACGCAAATATTCATTACATCAAAGGGTCTTTGAATGTTGGCGCAGATTACATGAGTCGTGCTTGATGCCATCAAGTGCCGGTACTGATAGAATGTTGTTTAATCAATTAACTGAACCCTACGGATTCCTTCCTGTAAATATGAAATATAGTTGCACACTTTATTTCTAGGAATGTCGAAATTTTTTTTTGTGTAAATTTTTCTTCATTGTGGACTTCTACATTTTATCATACATAATTTGTAGGAGGCATTTTATCTTTGGTAAGATAAACGCCTCAAAAGCAAGGGGGTGTCACAGTCTGATAAAATTGTCCGACTTCGTGACCCACTTGCCTTGTTTACTTCAAATTCGAATATTTGAAACCCTTGACCCCTTTGTTCAAAGCTTCCTTTTTCTAGGTGCTTCCAGAACAGGTCAAGATGTTATGTAACTTTAGGACCATTGTCCAGTTCTCGAACCAACCACATGCTTTGCGAACAGTCACGTGATACGCAATATACCTTTCTATATATGTACCCACACGCTTCCGCTCCCTCACTTCGAGCACATTTTAGCTAATTCCATCAGCTTACTCGGGTCGTGAGAGGCAGCCGGCGCCATAGAGAATCAAGGTACCCTTCGACTTCTCTCAAAGGTATCATTTTATTTAATAGTATTTGCCTATGTATTGTTTAAGTATGTATTTGTGCTATGTATTATATGATTTCCATATACACTTGAGCATGGTTCAGAGAAATAGCTGAAAACCTATATGTTACGGAATATAAATTTATTGTAACCATTTTTCCATTTCTGTACTTTAATTTATATTGTTTTAATTCACTAAGAGCCAGAATGCTGCGCTCGATATGAATTCTTCATGTAATTCAATTATTGCGTGTAATTTAAATTGTAAATTGTGAAGCGCTCTGTCGGCTTGAATTACCCCTTGTATGAACATTAATTTAACGTTGTATCTATTTTATTGCTTCATACGTCATGACTGTTAAATGGAACACATGTGAGACGATTATATTTTTTCTAAATCTAATTGTAAGCGACGCGAGGTCGAAACTCTTTGTTCAGCGCATTTAATTGAGCCATGCCTAGGTAGGACCTGTTAGGTTGAGAATTATATCCAAACACGTTGCATCCACAGGTCGGCTCATGGTTCATGTTTCACCATGCCTCACCTGCATTAGCTTATTGGTGTAAGCGTGTCGAAATCCACTCTGAGGGCCATGCTGCAAAAATTCCAGTTCCTAGCCACTAACAAAGGGACATCATTCCTTATGCACCACGTGTGTCGTTAAAGGGGGACTGAGGGAACGAATCAGCATGACTGAGTGTTGAGACCAAGGATACAAGAATAGAGCTAAGTGCAAGATCAAGTGTACAGATCTCAAAGGAACACTTTTCTGGCAATTTAGATTGACAAAAATCAGGCATAGGCGCGTAAAGACAGAGTGAAGACTATTCGCGTTGCATTCGATTTATTGTTAATTTGTTAAACTTTATTAAATCTTATTTTCTTTGTTAATACCTCTTAGTAGTTGATTTCTATGCACAATAGACCAATTAGATTAATTCTTAGATTTGAATGGGGGCGGATGAGCAGAAAGATTGATGACGAGTGCATATTAATTTAGAGGGATTTAACTGTTTTCAAATCTAGCTAAAAGTTCGCAGTTTATTAGTCTGTAAATTTGTCGTCTGAACTACAAGACGCACTTTTAATTAGTCAGATAATAAATTGAGCAACCAGTCTGCGTAGAATATGAGAGGAAGAATTAATTATATTTAAAGTCTTTTAATTATTCTAAGCAGGGTCTTTAAATAAATACTGGAAACGTAACAGAGTGCGCCACGCCCTCCTCTTACAAATCGGCAGAAGTATACACCGAAATCGAACCGACCAATGGCGAAATCGGAAAAACCCGAACCGGTACAACGGACATACACTAAGTCACAAGACGTACGACGTCACACACGTGACTCCCCGCCTATGACATGTTACACGTGCAAAGGGAAGGGGCATAGTTCTCAGAACTGTCCCAGTCCACGTGATGTAAAGGTATGCACTGAAACAGGTGCAACTCTAAAGACCCAACAGGCTACAGTAAACGGACAAAGAGTCAAAATACTGGTCGATACAGGCGCGTCCATAAGCTGCATAAATGCTAAACTTGTACGCCCTGAACAGTATCTAAGGGGTAGTGTCCGCATTCGATGTGTTATGGGACACCTTAGTACATGTCCAAGAGCCACTGTACATGTTACGTCATCCGTATTTTCCGGTACAGTCACCGCCGCAGTGATAAGAGACATGCAGTTCGGATTCATACTATCGCCCGAACAGTGTGACGCAAACACTGATGACATCTATCCTGTTCTCCCCGTAACCACTAGAGCACAACGGGAACGTAGTAAACAAGGACCCCCAGCTCTAAAGATAGTCGAGAACACATTCCCGCAGTTGACCCCAAGTCAACTCAGTCACCTGCAGCAGGAGGACAGAAGCTTGTCCTCAATGCTAAAGCTGGCACGGAAAAACACTATTACGTCCAGCAAGTACGCGACAATTACGTATTTCCTGAAGGACGGACTAGCGTTTCGGCGCACCGACTTTAAGGAAAATGATACTAGAAGCACCACGTGTTTATTTACCCCTAAACCACTCAGACCGCTGATTCTAAGCTTTGCACATGATTCCATCATGTCCGGACATCAGGGCGCACGTCGTACTGAACAACGGATTCGCGAGGACTTTTTTTGGCCAGGCCTGAGTAGGGATGTTCGCTCGTACGTTCGTACATGTACGCAGTGTCAACAACATATCGACCGAGGGCGTGTCAGTCGAGTTCCCCTCGAGATAGTACCAACAGTAGAGGAACCATTCCTAAAAGTCGCAGTAGACATTATTGGCCCAATCATTCCCGCGGCCGAAGGAGGATATCGCTATATCCTAACAATCGTGGATTTTGCAACACGATATCCAGAAGCAGTCGCATTAAAGGGCATCACAGCGATCGAAGTCGCAGACGCTTTAATAGACGTATTTTCTCGCACGGGCGTACCTCGAGAAATATTGAGTGACCAGGGCACTCAATTCACCTCAGCAATGATGGCTGAAACAATGCGTCTACTGGCGTGTAAACAGTTGTTCTCATCACCATATCACGCCCAGTCTAATGGTGCCGTTGAACGTTTCAACGGTACAATAAAGAAAATGTTAATTAAAATGGCCTCGGAACAACCCGACCAGTGGCCGCGTTTTCTAGCACCATTACTCTTCGCGTATCGCGAACTCCCACAAGAGAGTACGGGCTACTCTCCGTTCCAACTACTATACGGCAGGCAACCTCGTGGTCCCCTTAAGCTAATAAAAGAAACATGGGTCAAGGGAGACACTGTGACCGATGGTAAAGATGTTCACACGTACGTAGCCGAACTACGTCAACGTCTGACCGAGACATGTCACTTAGCACAGGAAAACATTCGCGAAAAACAACCCCGATACAAGCGAAATTTTGACCGTACAGCTGTGGAACGTAACCTCGAATCAGGTCAGCTCGTGTTACTCTTGCGGCCCACGCATAACAACCGCATGCAAATGCACTGGCGTGGACCCTATCGCGTTATTAAGCGTGTGAAGCAGAACGACTACAGCATACAGGTAGGAAATAAGCAGAAAACCTATCACATAAATATGCTCAAGCGTTACTATGAACGCAGCGACGAACAGATACAAAACGTGAATGTCGCACTGATACAATTGGAAGACTCCAATTTCAGAACAGACATGATGTCCGCCGAAACCACGCCTAACCCCGCAGTTACAGTCGATCAAGTCGAGATTGACTCGAACTTAACTGTCGAACAGCGCGACGCAATGTCAAAACTCTTACACAGACACGCGCGCATATTCACCGACCAACCGGGCCACTCAGATTTGGTTGAACACCGCATCAAACTTTTAAGTGACAAACCGATACGCTTAAAACAGTACCCACAGAAATATGAGAGCACAAAGTACATAGCAGAACAGGTGCGTGAAATGCAAGAACAGGGCGTGATTGAACAGTCAATCTCCCCATATTCATCACCGGTCGTCTTAGTTAAAAAGAAAGACGGTACGCTTCGTTTTTGTGTGGACTACAGACAGTTAAATGAGATAACTGAATTCGATGCGGAACCCATTCCAAATCAGGACGAATTATTCGCAAAACTAACTAAGGCACATTACTTTTCGAAGTTTGACATGTGCAAAGGGTACTGGCAACTGTCAGTTGCTATTGACGACAGACCAAAAACAGCATTCCCAACTCCGCTAGGCTTGTTTCAGTTTTGCCGACTACCGTTCGGACTAGCGAACGCACCCGCAACATTTGCGCGCTTCATGCGAAAATTACCGTTAGAGAGCGTTGACGCATTGAATTTCTTTGATGACATACTGGTAGCAACAGGAACATGGGACCAACATTTATCCTCAGTGGGTGGTCTACTTGACATTCTCGAGCGCCATAGATTAACCGTGAAACCCACCAAAGTACGCGCGGGCTTTCGGGAGATTGAGTTTCTTGGCCATATCATAAGTGACGGACAAATAGGCCCTAATCTAGACTTAACTGCAGCCATTCGTGACATGACCTTACCGACTACAAAGAAACAGGTCAGGGCAGTTTTGGGGCTAGTGGGGTACTACCGAAAATTTGTCCCAAACTTCAGTACGCTTCTTAAACCACTGACGGACTTAACTGGGAACAAACAACCCACGAAAATACGATGGACGGCAGAGTGTAGCACAGCCCTCGAAAAAGTGAAGGACATCTTGACCAGTAAACCCGTCCTACAGTTACCAGACTTTGACAAAAGATTTATTGTCAGGACCGACGCATCAGACGAAGGCCTCGGTGCCATACTTCTCCAAGAGACAGATGACGAATACCTACCGGTAGCATACGCGTCTAAGAAACTGTTAGATCGTGAGACACGGTATTCTACGATTGAAAAAGAGTGCTTAGCAATCGTATGGGCACTCAAGAAATTTAGTGCTTATCTGTACTCTAAACCATTCATCCTGCAGTGCGATCATAAGCCGCTGACATATCTGCGCACTAGCATGTACGATAACGCTAGGCTAACTAGATGGACACTCCTGCTACAGGAGTATAGCTTCGTTGTCGAACACATCGCGGGCCGAGAAAATTCGGGTGCCGATGCATTATCCCGGCATGCCATAACCGCGATATAAACAAGAGAGAGGATAGTCTCTCCACAGATGCGCATATAATTCCTGTGGAGACTATCGTGTGAAATAAAATTTTTTTTTGTTCCTATTTGATTTCCACTCTGTGAGCTCCAATCAATTTTAAGAAGGGGGTTGTCACAGGAAATGAGGGACCGAAATTATATTTTATTTCATTTTAAAAATAAACCGCTAACAAAACTAATTGAAGTAATCCGAGTTTTGTTATTTTTCGTATGTAGCATGTAAATTCCAGTAACGGTCACCTAAGATCTCTTTAGTAGACAGACGTTCGTGACGCAGTGTGTGTTAATCATGTCATATTGAATATATATATTAGTTTATGAAGAATATGTATATTAAATAAATTGGGACAACTGCGCAATACCGTCACATGTTGTTGACGAGTGAAATGGCCAGTGCGCATTAGGATTGACCACAGAAAAGCGTGCATCACGATTACCACTATATATCCAAGGCAAAAATCATGTCACAGGACATAGCTTCTGGAAGTTTTGGAAACCTTCAGTGAAAGCTATATAAGAGGCAAAATGAAGACTTTATTCTCAATGTTGAAAACGTCGATTCGTCTGAAGCCAGTCTAACTTCACGAATGAATTATCTCGTGTACAGAGATTTCATAAAGGAAAGCTGCAATAATCTCTTTCCATCCGTTTTCCCATCCGTCTGATGCCATATATTGAGTAACGAGGCAAAATTACTCAGTATAATTGTTGGCAAAGTGGAAAGTTCACTGTCCAAAGAAAACCCGATGCATGCGACGCTGGTTGTATGCAGTTAACGACACGAGGGACCAACTTGTTCTTCCCCCTGTCTGAGTTCGTTTTGGCAGTCTATCCCGCAAATTGAGGGGCTAGCACCGAGATTTTCTTACAGACAATCCGGAGTTCTACACTCAATGTAATGCGACGACACATCCCACTGGACGACTCTACCCGATAATGCTAAACGTCGTTGGGGGGTCCGTTTCCACGACAACCAACAAACAGCGACAATTATCGAGACTGACAACAGTCAGTTAAATTTCAGATTTCTCCCCAGTGATAATCTGAAAGTGGTGCCTAGATTCTGCAGAATCTTCACCTGTAATGCGACGCCTCCATTGCGTCGATCTTCACTTTGAAGTGCCGCTTATAAGTGACGTGTGAGATTACGTCATCTCCTTGGAACTCTGACATAAATAGTGAGTAATAATTAGCACGGCTAACGCGCACATACTTAAGTCTAGGACTCAAGAAAATGAACACTATTATATCGTTTGCAAAATAAGAACTTTAATGTTAAAAGTAATGCTTATTTTATATGTGAACTATTGTTAAAGCGGCCCCATTTGCCGCATAAGAATTGTGTAATTAATCTTTATTTTATATTTTGAATTTCATCATTTTCATCTCCCCTTATTTCCCACAGAGTGTATGACATTGGAAAGTCGAATGAATGATTAATCACTGTGCGAAAGAGTAGTGCCCCTTTTAAATCGGGAAATAAATAACCTGATTTAAACATCTTTCAACTCTCTTGTTATTCATAGTTTTTGAGAGGGACGAAAGAATTTGTACTATTGTTTTGCACCGTTCGTCTGTTCGTCCATTTATTCACATTTATGATACACACTCACAACACACACCGCCAATAAAACGTTCCTTGGCATGACACTAATAAACTGGGCCCCACCCAAACATCAATGGAGTATGTCATGTGTGTCTATGTAACAACTTGACGCGACGTAGTACTGGCATACGTCACATGAGTTTATCTTGGAGGTGCACCGGAGCAGGCCAAAAATAGACTTCACCCCTTGCATCTCTAACTTCAGCTCGAGGTCGGCTTGTAACGAGCCGCCCGTTTTGTGACAACTACTTTAATGATTTTTACTGTTGTTTTATGACTGATTGTTTGGGTTTTGTTGTTGTTTTATGACTTGTTTGATTTTTGTTGTTTTGTGGCTAGTTGATTGTGGTACTTTGTTGTTTCATTACTAGTTGATTATTTTTCTGTTTTATGACTAGTTGAATGTTTTCTATTGTTGTTCTAGATGATTGATTTTTGTTCTGTAATGACTAGTTCATTGGGGTTTTTCTTTGTTTTATGAATGGTTTTTTGCTTTTTTGTTGTTGTTTTATGAATGGTTTGATGGTGGTGTTGGTGGGGTGTTTTATAACTAGTTAAATGACTTTTTTGTTGTTTTATGTGTAGTTGATTGATTTTTTTTTGTTTTATGACTTGAAGATTGACTTTTTTGTTTGTTTTATGACTAGCTGATTGATTTTTGTTATCATTGTCAGTGTCTGACGTACGTTATTTATAAGAAAAGGGAGGAGTGGTTAAAATACCACATGCATATAAATCTAAAATATAAATATTATTAATTTTCTTTTAAAGTGAGAGAAATCTAATTAGATTTATAATTATTTTTAATTACTAATATGGGGTGGGTTTTGTTTCAATCCCATCATACCAGGCACTTGCAACGTGCAGACATGCTATTTTGGTTTTAAAAACCGTTAGGCAATCTTGATGTTGACATTGTTAAAATCAAACACACGTTGAAGTTAGATTGAGGAGATTTCTGCTTCCCTGAGGAAGCCACATGACACGCGACAGCTAATAAATGGCGACACGGAATGGTTAAGGGACCATTCCTGTGTGACGTAGCTATTGTTGATGAGATTTGTTTCCCTGTCGTCGTATTTCGTCCACACTAAAAATCACACACACACACACACACACACACACACACACACACTCCTCCAAATATTATAACGTGACAGAACACTTACACAGATCCCATTTGAATAAAAGTAATCAAAATATATTAGTTTCAAATCAGTTATACAAATGGATTTTAATAACAATAGTAATAATAATAATAAATCCAAAAACAATTCCTGAAAAAGAAGTCCACATACAGTTGAATAAAAACCGGACTTTGTAATTGTCACCCAGTAGCAATAATAGATGTTGCTGTACGCTTTCCAAACGAGAGAAACATAAAAACACACGAAGTGGTGAAGACTGGAAAATATCAGAGTCTTATAATAGAAATCCAGAGACTATGTAATGAAAGAACATGTTTGGTGTAGCCTTTTGCCGTATATACATCATTTCTTATTAGACGTGAGCGTGGAGAGAAAGAGAGAGACTCCAGCAATGTGCGAGCACGGAGAAAAAGAGAGACTCCAGCAATTGATGTGTGAACGCAGAGAGAAAGAGAGACTCCAGCAATCGACTGCTAGCACTGAGAGGTTGGCATGGTGGGCGGATTACGACCGGAAAATGGAATGCAGTCCAGAGTCTTTGATAGATCTGAGATAATGCAAAATAGCTTTCAGTGTAATGTCACCAACAGTCGGGTTTGAGAATAAAGGTCTAAAGCAGGGGTCTCAAACATGCGGCCCGCGGGCCATTTGCGGCCCGTGTGACGATATTTTGTGGCCCCCACTTGATATCAAAGTTTAGTGATAGTGCGGCCGCACGTTTTTCTCACACAGCTTGGGAGTTTTATAGTTTTTGTCATTTGTGGGCTACCATACCTCAGGAACGTGACAGTAACGGTGTGTTGCCAAACTCGGCGACTTTCTTTCCCAAGCCTGTTACATAGTGCTACCGTTTAGCAAAGTTCAAAAGCATCCAGATCTAGCAAGCTAATTCTATATAGATTATAGACCCTACAGGTCTACCCACAGATGAGTTGTTCGGAAAAAACAGCATTTTCATGTCGAAAAAGCAGGTGAAGTGTTTAGCAAAGAAGAAAAATAGTAGACTGAAAGAACAGAAAAGGAAGAACAGAAAAATAACCAAGGTAAGTTGGCTTAGCAAGGGACAGTTCTTGAAGAGGTTTTATGAGTTGAGAGCAGAAGTGAAAACCTTCATGGAGAAGGATGGGATGGCTGTTCCTGTACTAAGTGATCCCAAATGGCTCATGGACTTAGCTTTTCTTGTTGACATCATAGAAGAGCTGAATGTACTGAACAAGAAATTACAAGGCCAGGGGCAGCTTGTCAGCGCAGCATTTGACAATGTCAGAGCATTTTCCACAAAACTTTGTTATGGAAAGCCCAGCTTTTTCAGACAAACCTCTGCCATTTCCCAGCTTGTAAGGCACTCATGGATTGTGCCACACCATTCAGTGGTGAGAAGTATGTTGATGCCATTGTAAAGCTGCATGAAGAATTTGATCACAGGTTTGCAGAATTCAAGAAACACAGAACCACCTTTCAAATATTTGCTGACCCCTTCTCCTTCGATGTGGAAGATTCCCCTTCTGTGCTTCAATGGAGCTAATTGACATACATTGTAATTCTGAACTCAAAGCCAAGTTCAGGGAGGTGAGTGGAAAAGCAGAAAAGCTTGGGCAGTTTTTAAGAGAATTGCCCCTTACCTTCCCTGAGCTTTCCAGGATGTTCAAGCGGACCAAGTGCCTTTTGGGGAGCACCTATCTGTGTGTAAAGCTCCTCTCCACCATGAACTTTAATAAGTCAAAATTCAGGTCCAAACTTACTGAGGGTCTCAGTGGCTTCCTCCCTGAAGCCAAATGTGTCTGAGCTATGTAAGAGGAAGCGTTGCCAGGTCTCTGGCAGCAGGGAATAATGATGCGGCCCAGCTTCACCCAGACTCTACTTCCAGCGGCCCCCAGGTAAAATGAGTTTGAGACCCCTGGTCTAAAGGCTGCAACATAAATCTTTCATTCTTTCTTATGTGTCTGTTTCTTAACTTTTATTCTAAATAAAGAAATCCGAAAATGTACCTGTCACATTTAATCTCTCTGACACACACTGAAGGATATAAATGATATAGGACGATGACTTTGCAAGCCATTTTTTCTGGCTGAAAAGAGAGAAATCCCTAAGATTTCTGTTGGAGAAAATACAAATGTACTTAACTAGGATGTAGGATGCTAGCCTAGAACCACAAGGAGAAACACACGTGACAATAAATGTAGTCAATTAGTATGTTTGTACAGAACGACAAAGACTGAATGGAATGCAACAATAACATTCACTGTACTCAAAGAGTATGCTTGCTCAGAACGACTAATACTTGCTGAAGCACACACACAACAACAACTACTCAGGATATTACTTATTAGTGTAGAATGGGAAACACTGAAATACAGAGATAACTGTAGTGTACGTAGATATCGTAAGTAGTCTGTATAGTGTACGTTGTACAAGTAAGGTATGTAGTCAGTACAGTGTATGTAGATATTGTTACGTAGTCTCAGTACTCTGTATAGTGTGTGTAAATATTTAAGTAGTCTGTAAATAGTGTAAGTAGACTGTGTAGTGTATGTTGATACTGTAGGTAGTCTGTGCAGTGTATGTAGATATTGTAAGTAGTCTGTGTAGTGTATGTAAATATTTTAAGTAGACTGTGTAGTGTATGTTGATACTGTGTGTGGTCTGTGTAGTGTATGTAAATATTGTAAGTACATGTAGACTGTGAAGTGCATGTAGTCTGTGCAGTGTATGTAGATATTGTAAGTAGTCTTGTTGTGTATGCAAATATTGTTAAGTACATGTAGTCTGTGGAGTGCATGTAGAATGTTGTCTCTGTAGAGTGTAGTTTCTATAGTCTATGCAATGCATGTAATCTGGATGGAGTACAATAGATCTTTCCTTTAGATTACTGCACTCAGTACTCAGTCTTTCTGACTTTAAAATTTCACAATATCTTTCTTTTTAAAATACCAGATAAAATTTCTGGGACTCGCCTCTTCGAGCTGTAGCAGCAAGGGTCGTTCTAGGTGGAGTGAAGAGACTTCATTAAACGTACTATTTAAAGGTTTTCCATTTTACCATGTCTTTCCATTCCCCCTATCTTTAGTTACAAACTTTGATCTCCAACCGTTTCCTGTACTCTAACCCATAACTCAGTGGGCAATGGAAAACAGCACAATGGTTCTCCCACCCTCTGGACGATAGATACATCAAGTCTAACGGTCCAGCTCTGGGTGGTCTATCCTGTTAGGTCTTGTAATTCTAACAAATTCTATCCCGTTAGTATCTTGGAGTGGCTTGGTTAAAACTTTAAATGTGTTTTTTTATACTATGTTTCCTATACCCCTTGTGTATCTAGATTTTATTCCTTTTCATTATTTTAATTTTTAAATGTTTATTGAAGTGATGCCGGGCGAAGTTTTACTTTCGACTGACACACACAAGTTTTTTTTTAACTGTTAACAGTACTGTGCAATCTTTTGTCTCACATGGAATGGTGTCACCCTATCCCAGGTTTGAATATTTGTCATGATTCATCGGCACTGGCATATATAATCATGTGTTTAACTAATTAGGAAATAAAGATATTTTTAATCTTATAATTATTATTTGTAAACAAAATTAATTGTGGTTGTTCAGTCAGGATTGTTGTTGTTTTAATTTCAGTCGATTCACTTTGAATAACTCAAATATAATAAAAGGCCTGTTCAGACATCTATTATTTTTTAATACATGTATAAATAAAACAGATATTCTCATTTGAGAACAACACCCATTTCCAATCAGTACAACAGTTAACCCACCACCACCAGCACCATATAATCACACAAATAAAGTAATTAAAACTTGTCATACAACCAAGCTTGACCAGGCAAAGTTAACAGAATGGCAGTAAATTTTTATATATTGCAAGGTTTGTGTTTCATAAGTTAATTACTAAAAATGTTTTATGTACAGATACACAGTGTAAGAAATGTTATTATCTAGGGTAATTTTGTTCTGCAACTTTCAGTAACAGAATACATGAAAGAGGGTCACAGCATTAAAAATAAGAAAGTATAAAAAGATTAGTTAAGGTACAAATTGATTTTTTCCTTGCATAAATATTTGTAATTTTCTTTCTTTCTTATTATTTTTTCCATTACTTTTAACAAATGAGAAAAGCATGAAAGTGAAAAATGTTCTTGATTTTCAACTAACTGAATATATTGTAAGTAACATTTCCCTAACAAAATGACTAGTTAAAGTTGTAATAATCTAAGTGAAGAATATATATATATATATCATACCGATTGAATTTTAAACATTTTAGATTAAAGTATTTTTAATATATACAGAATGAACATGATTGCACTAAACTTGTGATTACAATTAAGTCTTTATATTCAATTTTATTAACAGAAGTTATATAATCTATATAAACACAGAAAGTAAAATTAAATCATTTAAATTCACATGAACATATGATTGGATTAAAATGGATTTCAATGCCCAATCAACTGCATTTCTATAAATGACACATTACATGTTACAAGAGTTAATGATCAACAACAGCTCTATATAACTATGTTATATAGCATTCATTTTCCCTCATATATTTAGCAAGTTTATGTTGGAAAACATTTTTAGCCATTTTATACAGAAATATATTTCTTTTATGATATTCATGTTATCATTGACTACTGAGAGTTAGAACTTTAAAAAAAAATAAGAAGTTGGTAATTAAATATTTTCTTTCAGTTAGTGGTAGATCTAACCAAGTCGTCTCTAAATATTGTTGGATTGTGTTGTGTAATTTCTATTACTCTTGAAAGATTCAAACAAAATTAATACATGCATTCACAATAATAATAACAATAATAATGAATAAAGAAATAAGTCAGTATGTAGTTTTTAGTCTATTCGTGGTGAATAATTATAATGCTAAAAGGAAAAAAATTCTAAAATATGAAAATTATGAAGACACACTTCAATACTGGCTTAAAACTCTAAAATTGTTGCCGTTTACACCAAGAGTAAAGTGATTGCTATAAGAGAAAAAAATGTTGAATAGCTTTTACTTTATTTTTATTGTTCTAAAGTCATATTTTTACTTTCTGTCCAAAATAATGATCACACAAAAGTATAGGACAGTCATTAAACTCCACAGTGTAATCATAAAATAGAGTGATCTCCTCAGGGTTTGTATGGGAATCGCCCATGAATCCGCACTCTTCCAGAGTCATGCTCGGCAATAGATGAGCCTCCCGACTCCGAGACGGGTTTCGGAAAATGGCCAGCTTGCTGGTCGTGATCTGTGTTTTCTCTAGGATGATCTGGATCAATCCATGGATTGGCAGATGCGAGTGGACAACAACCTCGAAGTGACCTGGATAGTCTTTGTAGGCGTCAAAGGTCACCATCCGTAGCTCTATGGAAAGATATCTGTGAGAGAATCCAGAAACGCTGAGGAAAAGTTTAATTTTGTCTCTGAAATTAATATTATTATTTCTTTGACCTGAGATAATGAAAATGATGCCAAGAAAGTGTGGCCATGAAACTACGTAACGTGTGTGTGTGTGTATGACAGGGAGAGAAAACAAAATGCCCTTCGTTCAAAGTGCAATTAAATTAGAAGCAAAATAAAACAGGAAAAAGATTAATGAATGAATAACGAAAAAAAATATTGATAGTTGTAACTTTGTTAATATATAACCAGTCAGATGTATGTAATTGTGTTTTAATGTGTGTGTGTGTGTGTGTGTGTGCGCCCGCGCTCAGCTTTGTACAGCTCAGACTTGGAGAGGAGGGTACAGAAGAAAATTCTCAATAAAGATGTTAGCCGCAGATTAACACTTAGAATATCTTTCTACCAAATATAATTTAAAAATTATAATTTCAAATGAAATGTGAGTTGGCAATGCAGGCTAACAAATACTGGATTTTATTTGAAAAATTTGGCAATATAAAATTATATGAAAAAGCGAAATTAAATAATGTAATAGTTAATAAGCTAACAGCAATAAAAAAATACAGATGCGGTAGAAGATAGATGAAAATTTATTATTATAATAATCTAGCAATACTGTATTCGAAAGAGAGTTCAAATTATGACGTGTGTAAATTGTTTCACTGATTTGATTTGGATAATTCTTCAGTGAACTGCTCAAATATGTCAATTTTACCTGATGTGATTAACTGGGGAGGCATTTGTATCACAAAAAAAACCCCACTTTAGTACGATGAGAAAAACACTTTAGTAAGATAAAAAAATTACTTTAGTAAGAAGATAAAACACTTTAATAAGAACAAAAACACTTTAGTAATATGAAAAGGCTCATGGCAAGGTTAAAATTTAAATTAAACATCAACCTCTGCACTACAGCGAAATTATCTTAAGGAAAATTAAACTCGTACTTTACTTAAGACTTAGTTCACTCACTTTGGAAAAGGCTCATGGTAAGGTTCAATAATGCTCATTTTACAACACTTGCATGGAGGAAACTTTCGATTAGTGAGTTGCAGTACTTGGCTTTCCCCTTCTGCCTCTCTATCCAACTCGAAAGTTTCTCTGAAAATATATTTTATATCTTAATATATTTTCTTTATAAAATATTATTTTAAATAAAAACTTTGTTTTATAAACGAAATCAGTCTTTCCTGTCTCCCCTCCCCCACCTGTCTCTCTCACACACACACCATCAGAAATGCTTACATGTCTCACGAGACATTTCAACAACTGAAGTGGTGCACATGAGAAACTTATTAAAATTACACAGTACACATGAGAAACTTATTAAAATTACACAGTACACACGAAAAATTTATTAAAATTACAAAGTGCACGCGATAAGTTAAAATTACACACGATAAACCTATTGAAATTACACAGTACACACGAGAAACGAACGTATTAAAATTATACAGTAGACATGAGAAACATAAAAATTACACAGTACACAGAGAAACGTATTAAAATTACACAGTACACACGAGAAACTTATTAAAATTACATAGTGCACATGAGAAACATTAAAATTAAAACACTAGAAACTTATTAAAATTACACAGTACACAAGAAAAACGTATTAAAATTACATAGTACACACTAGAAACTTATTAAAATTACACAGTACACACTAAAAACTTATTAAAATTACACACTGACGATGGCAAATGCAAAAGGTGTGTATTCCAGAGAGAGTACTTTCACGTCAGTTCAAATATGTTAATCACGGAAACAATACAATTCATTAATTAAACCAGAAAACGTTTTCTTGTTTGTTAGTTTGTTTTTCTGCATCACAGGGAAACCCACACCAACGAAAGTTGTAACCCTCTCTCTCCTTTTCCCATTTAACTTAGCTGTAATTTTTCTCTTTCCTTTACCAAGTTAGCTGCAATTCTCTCTTTTCTTTACCCATATGCGTTAGTTGTAATTCTCTCTTTCCTTTACCCATATACGTTAGTTGTAATTCTCTCTTTCCTTTACCCATATACCTTAGTTGTAATTCTCTCTCTCCTTCACCCTCACACTTTTCTTTGTAACTCATTTTTCTTTACCCTCATGTTTAAAATTGTAATATTCTCTCTCCTTTACCCTCCCACCTATAGTTATAACTCTCCTCTACCTTCATGTAATAAGTTGTAACTCTTTCTCCTTTAGCCTCATGCCTTAAATTGTAACTCTCTTTTCTTTACTCTCGTGCCTTAAATTAACAACTCCCCCCACCTATGTAACATTGTGTTTGGTTTCGTTTCTTTTTTCTTGTTTATTTGTACATGTATATTTTCCCACTTTTAAGACCAAGTTTTCACATACGGCTCACTTATAGTTCTTTCAACTACCACCATTGTCGTTCACTTAGCGACCTTACCTGGCCATCTCTAAACCCTGCTGCAGATGTGTATAGTCAATTTCACCAGAGTCATCTGCGTCCAGCAGGCGGGTCAACAAGTGCATTTCTGTTCGCGTTAGAGGAGCATTTAGGTCAAACATACCTGAAATTGCATGAAAATTCACTTGTCAGTTAAGTGAAAGATGTGCTATTAATAAACTGGCTTCCCTTTGCGCACTGTGAACAGATACTTCGACGTCCCAATTAATAAATGACGTCATGTTCGCAAGTGACGTAAGGTCCTTGCCCCCGCCTGGCAGACTGTGGTTATAAATTGCTTTCATTAGCGCTGCATCCAGCCGAAGAAAATGAATAAACTCCAACATATCTCTGCCTTAAATATCAAAATCATACATAAACCAAATCTTGTTACAGATTATTTAAATAAGCCGGGAATAGGTCACTCTCTCTTCCTTATCATATGTATGAGCTATATATAAATGGAGAGTCACTGGAAGTTTCAGTGCAGCCATTTTGGGAATACCAAACACAAACAACAATGCTGAAGACATCGTATTGACAGCATTTACGATTATTTTCTGTTTTGTGTAAAATTGCCAAAACCTTTCTGAAAACATATTGAAAAGCGGAAACATCTTTCACTAGTATTTTTAATAACAAAAACATAACAAAAAATATATAACAAAAATATGGTTCTCGATTGATATAAAAACTCTAGATAGTTCCGAGTGCTTGATTTCACTGAAATTATTATAAGTATATGATGCAATCAAACTGATAATGGCAATAATTTACAGCTTTTGTTTTCTCTTTGATTTCAATGAGTTGTCAAGTGTTGTTTATTTGTTTCTGTAATTAGGTCAGGGACCATCAGCATCAGATTTAATCTTTGAAATTAAGTCTTTAATCTATAGATCTTTGATGATTGGATCATTTTTTAGGTATCTTTATAAATTCATGTACGTGTAGATAAGGGGAAAATGGCTTTTAATGAAGAAAAACAATGTTTGATGGAACCGGATGATTCTTATTTCTTTTCGTTTGTTTTCATATTGTAAAATAATGATATTCATTAAATTATTGGATATATATCGAAGACTGTTAATATGAAATGGGTTGCCCATAGACTCAACAATGATTTGGTATTAGCAAGATGGCAGACATTTGGGCGATAGTGTCTTCGGCCATGCCCTCTCAACATCTCAGTTGTCATAACACGTCGCTCTTTTCTTAATTCCTCCCCCCCCCCCACTTAGTTTTTCCTACGTTATGAATAGTTCGTGTATATACATAATTATAATTAGATGTTATAAGATAAATGAACTTGACATTGATAACCTACTCTCCTCAAACGGAATTAATTGTTTAAGTATTTGTATGAAAGATGCCGTTTACCTGACTTGAATTCCTCAACGGTGACGGCACCCTCCCCATCAGTATCAATTTGCTTAAAGAGCTCTATTGCATGGGGGGCAATGTTCACTAGCCACCTGTGCATTCGCTCGATAAATGTTTTGTAAAAAGCATGGTCCTGCTTTAACTTGGTGATCGCCTTTTCGATTTTCACCTTTATTGATGAGACAAACACACATCAAGTATCTTACATTATTTTAAAAGTAACATTCGATAGATAAACAGGTATACTGACATATATATTAAATACATTCATTAATTACTATAATTAATATCCGGAACCAATCACCAACAATAAAAAATTATTAAATTATTAAATAACTAACTGACTCCTACTACTAATAAATGCACTAACCAAATAATAACGATAATTACATAAATAAAATAAATAATAATGATAATTATATAAATAAAATAAATAAGAAATGTGTCTATTATGCTCTATTATATGGTGACAAATGCATAATGCACTTGGTTTTTATGCAATTACTTATCCGAAGAGTCAGGCGCAATACTTATGTCCCTTTAATTGTAGTAAATGTACAAGAAATGATAAAGAAAAAGTTATTTAACGCTGAAGTTTAATTTTCATGTTTATTATTTGTGTAAGGTCTATTCAAACTAGTAGCGAAACTTCGAATGCTGGGGGCTCCCTGAAAAATCTAAATCCCCCTTTTTTCCACACGCACGCACGCACGCACACACACACACAAATACACACACACAATCTCTCTCTCTGTCTTCCACAGAGAATCAGCTTGCTGTGCACTCTGAGAAAACTTGATCATGTGTATACCGGGTCCCTTCTGTTGAAAGTCCCCCAAGCAGTGCAGGTCTGCTTCAAACGTTATGTTTGCATTTAAATACAACAGCTATAACAACGAGTTACAAGCATATTACTTTAAATACAACAGCTATAACAACGAGTTACAAGCATATTACTTTAAATACAACAGCTATAACAACGAGTTACAAGCATATTACTCTTTTTATTTGTAACAAAATGTCTGATCATTGATTTCAAACTAAAAAACAGCAATCCGGCCATAGGCGGGCGTATGAAAATGTGTTCTGTGAGATACAAGCAGATTTTATGCTTTCAATGACTGTATTTTTTATATATATATTTTGGGGGGGAAGATGTTCATCATATATCTGTCCTTTAAAAAATGTAACCAATTATATTTTAACTATCAACGTTTCAAAAGAAAGTGATAGCTTAAATTTAAAAAAAATCATACTTGTGCTCTTTCTGACTTCGTCAATCTTTTCTTTTTCTTTTTTCCCTTTTTAGGGCTCTTGCTTTTTGCCTCGTTCGCTGCTGTCTGTGTGCTGGTGATGAGGGTGGAAGGGTCGGCAAGTTCTTGTCCATCGTCTTTGTCTTCAACGTCTGCTGCAACAGATTTGCGTCCAGAGGATGGCGTCTTTTTCCTGAATGGCAGAATTGAACCCTTTCTGATTTACTTTGTATTGAAAAAACAGTTATTTATTGTTGGAAATGAAGACACAACTTATACAATAACTGTGGCAGGGAAACTGACACATATAAGCGTTACTGACATATATAACCCATGTTAATAGTAACATCTTTCATTGTCAATGCTTAAATTAACACCTTCAACGCCAACGCTTAAAGTTATACCTTTCATTGACAATATGTACAGTAATATCATTTTGTCAACAATACTACAATAACACCTATTGTGATAATACATTACCATCTTTCATTGACAATGCTTATAACATAACTTTTCACTGATATTGCTTAAGGAACACTTTTTTACTGAAAATATTTAAGAAACACCTTTCATTGACAATACTTACATATCACCTTTTATTCAGTGTGCGTAAATAATGCCTTTTGTTGGCAAATCGCAATAATATATTTAACACTAACAATGCTTGCAGTAGCATCTGCCACCTATAATGTTTGCAGTAATATCTTTCACTGACAATGCTTACAGTAATATCTTTCACTGACACTGCTTACAGTAATATCTTTCACCGACAATATTTACAGTAATATTATTCACTGACAATGCTTACAGTAATATCTTTCACCGACAATATTTACAGTAATATTATTCACTGACAATGCTTACAGTAATATCTTTCACCGACAATATTTACAGTAATATTATTCACTGACAATGCTTACAGTAATATCTTTCACCCACAATATTTACAGTAATATTATTCACAATGCTTACAGTAATATCTTTCACCGACAATATTTACAGTAATATTATTCACTGACAATGCTTACAGTAATATCTTTCACCGACAATATTTACAGTAATATTATTCACTGACAATGCTTACAGTAATATCTTTCACCGACAATATTTACAGTAATATTATTCACTGACAATGCTTACAGTAATTTCTTTCACCGACAATATTTACAGTAATATTATTCACTGACAATGCTTACAGTAACATCTTTCACCGACAATATTTACAGTAATATTATTCACTGACAATGCTTACGGTAATATCTTTCACTGACGATGCATACAGAAATTTTTTTCTGCTAACAATGCCTACAATACTATTTTTCACTGATAATACTTACAGTAATGCATAAACTGCATACTATTGCTCAAAACACGGCGTTTTATTGTGTTTAAATGTACATGGATGTGCTTATCAACGTTTCAGCAATGTCACAGTCATTACTTATTAATAGTTAACTGCGGGCTTCAGCCCCGACTTCTGAATATTGTCAGTACAACACACAATAAAAGAATATATTCTAAGAGCATTAAATAATTCATGCATACCTACTAATCTTCATTGCTTTTGTTATATTTACTTTCTATTTTAAATTATCATTTCTTTTTATATGCACTATTAGGTACAAATCCATTTAAATTAACACGATAAGCAGTGCTTCATTCATTTCAGCGCGATGAACACAACATTCAATTTTGTTTTCTTAAATTAAAAGAATAATTATAATGGCTTCAGTAGCTATTTCATAGCTCTCCTACAGCACGACAGAACCATTGTTTTACTGCTCATTCAAGACTGCGGTTGCTAAAGCTGGTTCAGGAAGAACAACAAAACTTAGACGCCTTTATTGACCTTTACCCTTACAACGTATTCATATAAATTCACAGTCTGCGTAAAATTTCATAGGACAAAAAAAACCAACCGTTTTTTGGATCCTTTCTTCTTCAGCGGCATCGTCAGAACCCTGTTTCTTTGGGACAGTTGTTGACAAACGCGAAACCGATTTCTCTTTTGGTTATTGCTGTCGCCAAGCACGCTTGTGACATGCGCAAAGGATAACATACTGGAAGGGAAGTAACTTTCAACGTTTTCACATGTTGCGAAGTCGCAGTGGTCTTTCCTACAATGTTTGACCTCGGCAATCAGCTCGGATTGCAGATTTCTCGCTGGCCGACAACAAGACAATAGAACAACTCTTAATTTTTAAATTCTTTTTAAAAATGGAAACACGAAAGATGTCACATGTCTCGCACAATCCCTTATTCAGGGTTCTAAGCCTTTTGCACAGCGATGTAACAAAGTCGTCATTTAATTGGACACATTAGAAGTTTTCCTGAAAGCAGATAATTCGTCTGGAACTCGGATAAGCAACCATATTGGAGATATCGAAGTTTAAACATTCTTCTGAGAAGCCACAAAAATCATCTTATACAAGGCGAAATTAATTTAAGAAATTAAAATATTTAGCAGAAAGCTGCTAAAGTTTAATAAATGGGTATACAGGGTTTGATAATGGATAGTTTGCTAGCGACTGATCCGCAATAACGCAATCAGAATAATGAATTTAAAATGCTTGCTGTAAGAAAAGATTTGTTTCTATAATTAATCAGACAGGCTACAGTTTCAGTTATAATTAATCTAGAAAATGCACTGAATAATTACATTAATTAACGTTTAAAGATAACATTCTTACCAAATTAATATATTTACTACACCTCACACTAAGCCCTACATTTTGGGGTAGTACACGTGACTGGCTACGTACTTAATGTCTTTTTCTTGAAAAACATATATAACTGTTCTATCGAAAGCGGACTTTATATATAGCTTGTGTTTAAAGGGTAAATTAAGAATTCAAGTTTTATTTTGTTGGTGGCTGTATTCATACAAATGTTAACATTTATAAGTTTCTATGTATATGGTAGTGGTGCGTTAAGTGGCAAACCTCGTAGTCGTACATCGCAGGTCTTCGCTCAGTACTTTTGATGTTATTCTCCTTGGTATATACCTGCAGGATGTTAGTCTCTTGTTTGGTATGTATATACCTCTAGGGAGTTATTCTCTTCTTTAGTATGCATTTACCTGTAGGGAGTTATTCTCTTCTTTAGTATGCATTTACCTGTAGGGAGTTATTCTCTTCTTTAGTATGCATTTACCTGTAGGGAGTTATCTCTTCTTTAGTATGCATTTACCTGTAGGGAGTTATTCTCTTCTTTAGTATGCATTTACCTGTAGGGAGTTATTCTCTTCTTTAGTATGCATTTACCTGTAGGGAGTTATTCTCTTCTTTAGTATGCATTTACCTGTAGGGAGTTATTCTCTTCTTTAGTATGCATTTACCTGTAGGGAGTTATTCTCTTCTTTAGTATGCATTTACCTGTAGGGAGTTATTCTCTTCCTTGGTATGTACTAATCTGTAGAAAATAATTCTCTTCCTGAATAAATATTTAGCTGTAGGAAATTAGTTTCATTCTGGATACGTCGTTTACCTGTGGTAAGTTAGTTTTTTGCTTGGTGAGTATTTAAATTTAGGAAGTGAGTGAAATCGTGTCTCATCCAGTACCTCGACACTAATTTAGAATATTTTTGTCAGGATTTTTAAATGTTAAAAGAAGAAAAGAAAAAATCCACATCACAACACTTCAAAATTTATGGAAATATAGCGGAGTAAATTTACAAAATGGTTGCTTCATGTTTGATGATGTCATGTTTAAACTATCTATTATACTTTAAAATGAGCCGGTGGATGTAGGATAAATAAATAACAAGAAACGAATAGTCTACAGAATCCGGAGTTGATACAACTTAGTTCTTCCTCTATTGCCATATATATATATACATACACACGATTATCATGAATTACTGTGTCTAGTCTAAGACTGCATGCTCTGAAGCCACTTTTTAAATGGGGCCTTACAATTATCATGAATTACTCTGTCTAGTCTAAGACTGCATGCTCTGAAGCCACTTTTTAAATGGGGCCTTACAATTATCATGAATTACTGTGTCTAGTCTAAGACTGCATGCTCTGAAGCCACTTTTTAAATGGGGCCTTACAATTATCATGAATTACTGTGTCAAGTCTAAGACTGCATGCTCTGAAGCCACTTTTTAAATGGGGCCTTACAATTATCATGAATCAAGTCTAAGACTGCATGCTCTGGGGCCACTTTTTAAATGGGGCCTTACAATTATCATGAATCAAGTCTAAGACTGCATGCTCTGGGGCCACTTTTTAAATGGGGCCTTACAATTATCATGAATTACTGTGTCTAGTCTAAGACTGCATACTCTGGGGCCACTTTTTAAATGGGGCCTTACAATTATCATGAATTACTGTGTCTAGTCTAAGACTGCATGCTCTGGGGCCACTTTTTAAATGGGGCCTTACAATTATCATGAATTACTGTGTCTAGTCTAAGACTGCATGCTCTGAAGCCACTTTTTAAATGGGACCTTACGATTATCATGATTCAAGTCTAAGACTGCATGCTCTGGGGCCACTTTTTAAATGGGACCTTACGATTATCATGATTCCCTGTGTTAGGTCATGAGCGGTCAGTTTTAGGACCATTTTTTTTTTGGTAGTAAAGAAACAATGACCCATTCCTCAGATCAGTGGCTTTTCTGTACTTGTGTTAGACTGAATTGACTAGGACATGTAAAAGTTGTAATCTTTTCTGTAGTTGTGTTGGACTGAATTGACTAGGACATGTAAAAGTTGTAATCTTTTCTGTAGTTGCGTTAGACTGAATTGACTAGGACAGCAGAAGTTGTAATCTTTTCTGTAGTTGTATTAAACTGAATTGACTAGGACATGCAGAAGTTGTAATCTTTTCTGTACTTGTATTAAACTGAATTGACTAGGACATGCAGAAGTTGTAATCTTTTCTGTAGTTGTGTTAGACTGAATTGACTAGGACATGCAGAAGTTGTAATCTTTTCTGTAGTTGTGTTGGAATGAATTGACTAGGACATGTAAAAGTTGTAATCTTAGAAGAAGAATTCCAGCTTCATTCATCCACAGGCAACGATAAACTAAGTCTTAGATTAACGGGTCGATAAGAAAAACAAACATTACAAGAAAAAGAAAGTAAACAATAAAAATTAATAAGAAATATACACCACCACCACCCCTCCGAAAGTCATTCGGCATTTAAAAAAAAGAAAAATCGGCTGCGTGAGTGACTAACATTTCTGTTATGAACAGTTCGTGGATCAAAAGTTCCCGTCACAGAACTCGACACTGCGCGTGACCACGCGAGACTAATACTTTGTCCGCTAGCCGAGTCTGCAAAGTTTTGTGTAGATTAGTTACAAGAGCGATATCCAAAGATAAAATAACTTGTAAAATTAAACAAGAAGAAAAAAAAAACAGGGCTAAAAGTTGGTAGTGATGGGAGGTATGGTAGCGGGTAATCTGTTCATGGTGACGCACGTCATTCACGTTCATTGGTGCGGAAAGGGAGGGTTAAGGTTGTATTGCCCCACCCTCTTTATATTTAGGATCGCCAAACTCATTATTTCAATAATTCCTTTCTAAGCAGTTACTTTAATGTTGAATATTAAATAACGATTTTTTTTTTTACAAATTATATTGCCCATTCTCTTTTTATTTTTAAATTAAAATTTTATTACTATTGTTTCTTTTCAGCCAACATTACTTACTTAATGACAACGTTTCACGTCGGTTATGTCACATAATTAAATATTCACTATTGATTTTTAATGTAAATTCACTTAACAGTGTGACCATATTGGAAACAAATTTAATGTGCATAGATTTGTTGTATAAGTTTATGCATAGGTTATTTTATAAAAGCACTTAGAATTAAAAAATGGAACAAACAACGCCCATGAACATCAATCTATTTATGATAGAAATATATACGTAAATGACAAATAGTAAATAGCTATTAAAGTAGTAAATAATAGCATGAAGTAACTAGCTATAGTTAGTAAATAACGAATTCATATATAATATGCACATACACTTTGCTACTTAAAACTTACTACTATTACTACTACTACTACTACTACATCAAAGTTTTAGACTTACAAGAACAATATCATTAAACGCATAAAATACTGTACACAATGTTTAATTAGCACACATAAGGGCAACACATGAAAAACATTGACATAAACACAATGCATGCACTTTGCATTTGAAAGATTAAATCTTGTCTCAGTCAACACTACCTCCCACAATAAGAAACCAACCATCAGCGAGCCCTATAAAACCCGAGCAAAATTTGGAAAGTGTCAATCAATGAACAAACAAAATATAAAAACACCCAAGTAGCCAAACTTAAAGGACGGGAAAAGTAAAGGCCATAACGCTGAAGTAAACTTTTGTTCACAGAGTTTCGAAATAATAAAACGACTAGCAAGGGATATAACTTAGATTATCACTGCTTTTGACCGTTCTATGTTCTTTCCTTTTGTATAATTGTTTCGGTGTGCCGAACCTAATCGAACTGAAATACTAAATGACGTTTTGTATTGTATTCTGAGATCAAGACAAACAAAACAACCACAAAACCCAGTCAATCAGTGCCCAGCGACAACTATACACGCCAAGTCAGATGACTACAGCTTATCTTTGAATGAATTGTTAAGTCAGATGACTACAGCTTATCTTTGAATGAATTGTTAAGTCAGATGACTACAGCTTATCTTTGAATGAATTGTTAAGTCAGATGACTACAGCTTATCTTTGAATGAATTGTTAAGTCAGATGACTACAGCTTATCTTTGAATGAATTGTTAAGTCAGATGACTACAGCTTATCTTTGAATGAATTGTTAAGTCAGATGACTACAGCTTATCTTTGAATGAATTGTTAAGTCAGATGACTACAGCTTATCTTTGAATGAATTGTTAAGTCAGATGACTACAGCTTATCTTTGAATGAATTGTTAAGTCAGATGACTACAGCTTATCTTTGAATGAATTGTTAAGTCAGATGACTACAGCTTATCTTTGAATGAATTGTTAAGTCAGATGACTACAGCTTATCTTTGAATGAATTGTTAAGTCAGATGACTACAGCTTATCTTTGAATGAATTGTTAAGTCAGATGACTACAGCTTATCTTTGAATGAATTGTTAAGTCAGATGACTACAGCTTATCTTTGAATGAATTGTTAAGTCAGATGACTACAGCTTATCTTTGAATGAATTGTTGAGGAATTATGTATACAAAATCTCATCACAGAAGTCATAGTAGAACTTCAACAAGATTTAGGGAATTATCTACGGACAATCTAAGTACAAAGCACTGCTAGATATTCAATAAGATTTTTAGATCTATCGATGAAAAAAGAATCTCTCTTAAATTATCAATAGGATGTAACTAATAGGATGTAATAGGATAGGATATTTCCTTACATCAATAGGATGTAACTAATAAGTCGTTTGCTAATAGGTCTGATTTATCAGCCAACTTAACAAATTAAAGGAGTCTGAAATATTACAGCATGATTTAGTTTTGAAGTCATTCGTTGGTATGTCCGGTTTAATGGCAGAAGTGACAATCAGAGAAGTCCTTTAAGACCACAGAAAGATTTAGCCATGAAGTCGATTGCTAGTAAGAATGGTTTACGGTTAACTTGATGAATAAGTCCTGTTTTAAAAAAATCAGGATCTAGATCATTCCACTGTGTGTCCACTTTATCAAGTTATATGAGAAAGAAATCACATCAAGTTATACAAGAAAGAAATCACATCAAGTTATACGAGAAAGAAATCACATCAAGTTATACGGGAAAGAAATCACATCAAGTTATACGAGGAAGAAATCACATCAAGTTATACGAGAAAGAAAGCACATCAAGTTATACGAGGAAGAAATCACATCAAGTTATACGAGAAAGAAATCACATCAAATTAGGAGAAAGAAATCACATCAAGGTATAGGAGAAAGAAATCACATCAAGTTATACGAGAAAGAAATCACATCAAGTTATACGAGAAAGAAATCACACATCAAGTTTTAGGAGAAAGAAATTACATCAAGTTATACGAGAAAGAAATCACATCAAGGTATGGGTATGAAATCATCGCTAGTGTGTATGGTTTATTCGGCTAACTTGAGAAAAAAAATTCTCTTAGATCACATCAGGATATAAAAGGAAATATTAAGTCTTCGTAACATTCAAATGTAAGTTTTTCTCACTAAGTTCAAAGAAAATAATACATCATGCAAACACGTGCTTCTTAGTGCTAAATTTAATTCAGCTAAGTCGATGACGGAAATTGATCAATATTCTGAGTAAAGTGATTCTTGATTTCTGTTTCTTCATTTTTTCTCATTTTCATTTTCAATCCTTCCAACTCTACTTGCATTTTAGCAGCCATGAATTGTGCTTACCTCCACCAGTTACGGCCCCTTGCCGTTGTAACTAAACAAGAACAAGTGGTTAAGACTGTTGCACCGGAAGTAGCTCTAATGTCAACAGAAACGTCATTAGATGTCCCACTTCAGTATATGGGTCAGATGTCATGGTCCAGTCGGAAAATCAACGCCAGTACTGTGAACAGAACTGCACGGGCATGTACACTCAAACCATAAGCGCACTTTGATTAACATAATTATGCAAACTGTAGTGTGTGTGTGTGTGTGTGTGTGTGTGTGTGTGTGTGTGTGTGTGTGTGTGTGTGTGTGTGTGTGTGCACGCGCTTTGTGTTAGTGTTAGAGGGCAAGAGAGAGGGAAAGAGAGAGGGAGAACGAGAGGGGGAGAGGGGATAGAAGAGAACTTAATGAGATCTACTTTTTGGGCCTTAAAGTTAGACAAGAAAGTGTAAAGATAGACTGCATAAAGTATGCTTCTCCTACTCTCCTTGAACTGAAAACAGTGTTTGTTTGTTTGATCCTTTCTTTCTTTCTTTCTTTCTTTCTTTCTTTCTTTCTTTCTTTCTTTCTTTCTTTCTTTCCTTCCTTCCTTCTAGGGCGCGCATACACACACACACACACACACACACACACAAGATGCAAATATGATTGATGACCTTATGGGCAAAAACAAGGAAAATCATCGATGATGATCGGAAACCTGCCACATGCTTCAACGAAACCAAATTCTTTCTTTGGGCCTTTTCTCTTTGCTTCAAGAAAGATTTCATTTCCGTGGGGCAAAGATGAACAGGACTTCGGAAGTCGTTTATGGCTGGCTGGCGACGTCATCAATTAAAGCAATCTTACGCACACCTGCTCCCTCAGTGAGATAAAGAAAAGACAAATATTAAGTGTAAAGTTTATGAAGACCACTTTGCTGCAGAAAAATAGGATTTGTTTATAATTAATCATTTGTAAATTAATCATTATTATAGTCTAAAAATTGCAGATATCGGTTTCTAAGCTCCAAAGACATAATTTATAAGTAGCATAAATTGCCCTGCTTCATTGTCTTCATAATACTTGCAACCAAGCGTATTATAAGTAGACGTAGTCTTATCATAGACCAGGCGTATTATAAGATGAGGTATACAGAGCCTAAATGATCAGACGACGAAGAACCATAATTGACGCATACATTTATCATTCATGTTTGAAATGACTCTATAAAAGTTCAGTCAACAACGCTATGTGGGACAACTATTTCCGCACACGTAGGCAGGAGCGATTACTCTAATTAAAATAAATGCGAGTTATTTACATCTCGGAAGGGAATTCATCTGGTACAACTCTGAGACAAACATCACACTCCTGTCTGACTCACGGACACTTTTAGGAAAGGGATGGGTTTTAGGTATGTGGAGTGGGTGAGGGCAAGAAAGGGTTAAAAGAGTAATATTTTTTTAAATCAAAAATTTGACTGACTTTCAACTGTATAGGAAATATTTAGTCAAATGAGTGCGTGCGTGTGTGCGTGCGTGCACACGCGCGTATATGTATTTAAAGAAAAAAAAATGTGAGCACGTTTTATTTTTATTTACTTTTCGTTAAAGAAGCCAAATCGAATGAATATTTAAAAATTTTTTTTAATGGTGTGTGTTATAATGGGCTTATATATAGGATACTAATTATTTTGAAAATAAATAATTTATAATCAGTATTAATCGTTATTAGTTATTAATTGTATTAAATACTTTAATATGCATTGAACTTTTATCAAAATTAAAGTGAACATTCCAGATATTTTTATTTACTGTAGGTTCGCGAAGTTTAAAAGCTCTATTTAAAATTTATTTTCTAAGCTGCAAATAATTCTTGAAGATATAAGAAATCAAACTCTGTTACATTTCGAAGTCTGGATAGTTGTGTTACAGTCTTAGTCACAAGCAAGGGCTGCTGTTTTCTTGGTATTTCCTTAAATTAGTCTTAAGATTATCAATAGAGTTGAAATGATTGAAAGCTATCGTGAACAAACTATGTTATGACCCGATATATTTTTACTTGTCACTTTATTTGTGTCATTTCAAATGATAATAGTTTAGAATTATTTTCATGTATTAGTATTTGTTTATGTAGTTTCAATCTTTATAAGTAAATGTTTGCACGCGTACACATGCGCACACGGGCGTGGAAACAGAAAGATGTCATTTGTTTTAATAGCATTATTTATGTTATTACTTTCGCAAAAGCAAGTTTCATTTTACTCAGGAACTCGTAACATCCTATTTAAAACCACAGAAAGCAATCTGTCAGTGAAACAATGTTTTCACCATAAGATTTAAAACCATTGTAAGCAATCTGTCAGTGAAACAATGTTTTCACCATAAGATTTTTTTAAAGCCTACCTACTCACCTCCCCATCCCGATACACAAACACACTCACAAGCAAACGTAAACGTGCGTATACACGCCCACGCACAAACATACGTAGCAAACACAAGCATATAATATATAAAACAAACAAACAAACAAACAAACAAACTTGAACTCTTATACTGTAAATATTTTGCCGAATTTCTACTGATCATTACTGTAATCTATGAATAACTCTCCCACCGTATTGTTAAATACTTTAACAGACTTCATGTCCTCGTCCTCATCCTCCCTTTTCTCCCCCTCCCCCCTTTCACACACAGCCACCATCCACATCAACAGACAGGCACCTCTCAGTTTGTAACCTAATTTCGGCGTTGGTGCCACACAAGGCCAGTTTGCATATACATAATGACAGCACTGTCATGCAATTAGCAAGGAACCCTAGGGAACTTTGACACTTTACCCACTGCGCACGCGCAAAATGGGGCGTCGTTTTCAGCAGTGTTCGAGTGTCTGCAAGCTTCACAGTGATAATAACACGAAAGAAGGTACCCAAATACACTTTCACGTATAAACACAAGTACATGCGAATACACACATATATGTGCGTACGAACCTGAATAATTCTAAAAGTCACAATTGCAAATCACTGAGGATTATTAATGAATAATAATGTTGGATTTTTCTACTTTTGTTGCTACTGTTATTGCTGATGCTGTTTTTTTTATGTTATTTAAAAAAAACTTCACTTTCGAAAAGTCTTTATGCGCCTTATAAATCGCTACGTGACATGACAAACATCTCCAAAAACATCAAGTAATATTTAGCTTGTCAGAATACCCCACTAATATTATCCAAGAAAAACCGATATTGACACATACAGCATATACTTTAACCAAAGATACAAACTGTTTCAAACTAAATCATACAGATTCAAACTAGTAATGCCAGTACAAGTCTTCTTGATCTGAGTCTGAACAAACACCCAATGAATGATGTTTACTGTGAACAGGTAGCCCATGAAGGTTTTACTGTAAAGAGGAAACCAATGACGTTTCTACTGTAAACAAGTAGCTGACGGATGATATTACCGTAAACAGGTAGTCAGTGGAGGATTTCACTGTTAACAGGTAGTCAGTGGAGGATTTCACTGTTAACAGGTAGTCAGTGGAGGATTTCACTGTGAACAGGAAGCTGGCGGAGGATTTTACTGTTAACAGGAAGATAAAAGAGGGTTTTACTGTGAACAGGTAGCCAATGGAGCAAAATCACCGTGATTATGTATTGAATGGTTCCTTTCAACGTGAACAAGAAGACAATATAGAAGATTGTACTGTGAACAGGTAGCCCACGAAGGATTTACTGTAAAAAGGAAACACATGTCAATGTTTCTGTGAACAGGAAGCAAATGGAGGATTTTACTGTGAACAGGTAGTCAGTGTAAGATTTCACTGCAAACAGTAATCAAAGAAGAATTTTATTTTGAACAGCTTGCCAATGCAAAACATTTTACTATGAACGGGTAGCCAATGGAGGCTGAGGAAAAGATGAATTACACGAATGGTTCTTCATATGCTTCGAATATGCTGCCGTGCTTCAATGGCAAAGTTTCTTCAGAAGATATAGAAGCAGACCAGAACCTTCACCACCACTACTACCAGCATCGCCTATGCCTAAAGGGGGCCCCCCATGGGAGTTTACCTTGCTAGTGCAGACGCCTGCACTGCTTCCTACTCCACCCCTATTGTCATACAAGCCATTTTGACCCACTGTCCTTTGCGATGTCTGGAGACCGACTCCTTGTCTAAAAGTTCCATAAGATGACGAGGCATTTGGCTATCACATAAGAGTTTCATAGTTACTCACTCCTGTCACCACCATCATGATCACCACCACCACTGCATCCATCACCTTGTTCATCATCAATATGATAATCAACATCCCCATAACTACCACTTCTATCATCACCACCACCATTCTCATCGCCATGATTATCATTCAAATGCATCAATGCTACTTTAAACAGCTTTATTCGCAGTTCTGATTGGTGTAGGCCAAATTACTTGTTTCACATGTTGTGATTGGTGTTGGCCAAATTACTTGTTTCACATGCTGTGATTGGTGTAGGCCAAATTACTTGTTTCACATGCTGTGATTGGTGTTGGCCAAATTACTTGTTTCACATGCTGTGATTGGTGTAGGCCAAATTACTTGTTTCACATGCTGTGATTGGTGTTGGCCAAATTACTTGTTTCACATGCTGTGATTGGTGTAGACCAAATTACTTGTTTCACATGCTGGGATTGGTGTTGGCCAAATTACTTGTTTCACATGCTGTGTTCAGGGATCCCTTTCTATGTGAATGGAATTGTATTTGCAAAGACTGCGAACAAAGAAGACGCCTCTTGACCTAACTGCCTCGCCGATAAATTTTCATTATTGTAATTCTCCAGTCAGCTGATTATGAAACTACCTGTCGATGTTCATTCTCCACTGTTGCTGACTGACGCACATGTACACATTGCACATGCGGTTTCAAACGACAGATACATCAGTGAATAATTGACTAATGCTGACATCAGTGCGTAATTGGCTGATTCTAACGTCAGTGCATAGTTGGCTGACACTGACGTCAGAGCGTAGTTGACTAATACTGACGCCAGTGTGTAGTTGGCTGATACTGACGTCGGAGCTAAGTTGTCTGATACTGACGTCAAAGCAAAGCTGGCTGATACTGACGTCAAAGCGAAGTTGGCTGATACTGACTTTAGCATGTAGTTGGCTGATACTGACGTCAGTGTGTAGTTGGCTGATACTAATGTCAGAACAAGGTAATGCCAAAAAGAAATTTACTCGTCCTACATTTAGAAGCATTTTCCCCTAATGCAGCTCAGTCTTCTCTATTTAGATTTTATCCCCCCCCCCCCTAACCAATGCAGATTTCACATTTGTATGTTGCTTTATATTACTATCCATTACTGGAATTTATTGTAGTTTTCAATAATTATTTAGACTGAAATTAGGCCAAATCCAAAGAACTTCACAACACATAAAACAAACATTTACGAACGAAACGACGCCCATAGTAGCTTTTAAGCCTTAAGTGAGCGAATATTTATACTCATTGCTGCTATTGAACAGCTAAAAGACCATTGAAACATGTATAGCGCGAATCGTCTCGTTTAGTTCATACACTCTATGTTTCTTTCAGTTCGTCGCATTAATTTTTGGCAGAATGTTTTACAGTACTTGACTGATTTTTTCCCAAATTTGATGGAACTTAATTCGCAACTTTGTAAATATTCTCGATAGAAAAAAAATCTGTAACTACTGTTTCTCATCACAGCCTCGTCCGTTGAAGATTTACATTATAACTTAAACAGAGTAACAAGAATATTTGTTGTAACCTCAGTCAGAACAATTGGAATACCCAGAACGTTAAGGTTATAACTGCAATTAGAAAATCCAGATCAATTAAGCATTAACTGCGTCAGAACACCCAGAATGTTTAGGTTATAACTTGCAATCCAGAACGTTTACGTGTTAACTGCTTCAGAATACCCAGAAAACATTTAGATTATATCTACAATGGAAAACACCCAGAACAGAAAGGTTGTACCTTTTACAGAGAACTGATTAAATGTTCTGGGTAGGTGGTCAGCCTTGGGTCCGGGTGCCGAATGAAAATGACCTAGGCCTGTTTCAGAGCTGGGTGCAAAGTAGTTAAAGTGACAATGTGTTTTAACTTGCTTGACCGAATTTTAACACTATCGTAGTTTCCGGTGGATTACTAGAGCAACATTTGAAAAGACAGATTGCCACCAAAGAACGCACAACACGCATCATTAGACAGTTTTGTCACAGTTGTCTGATGACAACACAGCACACAATGCACTTCAAAACCTCGGGGAAAGACAGAGTTAAAATACAAAAAACAAATACAAAAGCTGATAATAGCTAAGAACAGGAAGATTTAGACAATCCCGGGTAGCAGATCAAATTACAAGGCCAGTATATTTAAAGCTCCCATCGGCCGAAAACAAACCGGTGTGTCAACTGATCAGCATCTTAAGTGTAATGGAGATCGGCGGCGCCGTTCATGCCAAACCTTCCTAGCATAACGGGGCTCAGTGCGCTGGAAATCATGAAAGCACACGTAGCAGTCTCTTGTGAATGGGGGTGAAGATCGAGTGCGCATCAGCGCTTTACACGTATCAGTGCGCGCGTGCGTGCGTGCGTGCGTGCGCACGTGGGTGAATGGTGAGCGGTAGAGTAGTAGTGTGGCAGTTCAAGTTTCTGTAGTCTGGCGGGATTTTACTTAAGGACTCGACGGTTACAGTACTGGACAGTCTCACTACAGGTTGAAACGTGGGCGCTGCAGACAATTCAAGGGCAGACCACTCCTGTAGACCACAACAAACCAACAAACTTACAACACCAGGCAAGCAAACCAGGTTAGTTGTTCATTGATATATATATATTTTTTTTAATTAATGAAAAAGAAACTTCACTTTTATATAATGGAAATAGGAAAAAAAGCCGTATAGATTTAAGATTATCTTGCAAGATTACAAAGTTTTTTATATTATTTATCTGGCTTGTTTGAAGATTTTAGGTTTGACATACACAAAATAGTTCTTAAACTACTGTGTTTTACTGTATTGCTTTCAGCGAAATCAGCGGAGGCTGGTAATGTATGTGAAAGGAAAAATTAGTCAGTATTGGAATTATATGTGTGTGAAAGGAAAAGTTGGTCAGTATTGGAATTATATATATGTTGTGATTACTTGAGAAACAACTACAGCAATAAAAACCACACCCATAATTTGAATTACATTCTAGTTTTAATTCGAATAATTTGTACTCATCTAATAAATATAACTCTCTGTAGAATGAAAACTTTCTTTCTTTCTTTCTTTCTTTCTTTCTTTCTTTCTTTCCATTTTTTATTTCCATTTAATTGTTTATTTCTTGCTCTTATTTTTTTATTTATGAAGTATTTATTAATTTTTTAGCATTTCGTTATATTTATTAATTTTTAACTTTTTAATTAATCAATTGCGCGTATATATATATTATTACTGTTTAAATGAAGAACTGTAACACGGTATAGTTTGTGCTTAGAAATTTTTCTTTTTCTTCCTTAAATTAAATTTTTCATTGTTTCTTCTTACCATTCCATATTTATTTTCCTTCCTTCCTTCAAATTTATATCATATATTCATGTATTCTTCATTTAAAAAAATCTATCTATCTATCTATCTATCTGTCTATCTATCTATCTATCTATCTATCTATCTATCTATCTATCTATCTATTTATCTATCTATCTATCTATCTATCTATCTATCTATCTATCTATTAAATTAATTCTTTTATTTACATATGACATAATATCTATCCATTTGTGTTATGTTTATTACTGGGAAATAAATATTATAAGAGACAGGTAATATAAAAGTTTTAAGTAACACACTGCGGACACACACTGAACTTTTTATAGCCAAACAATTGTTGCACCGATTAAATAAACCACGCATTGGAAAATCACTTCGGTGATGGACGTTTAAAGGCCTTTTGTTGAGGTGAAATATAATGTAGAGCTTGAGAAAGTTGGAAAAGGCCGTTTGTTGAGGTGAAATATAATGTATTTTTGAGAAAGTTGGAAAAGGCCGTTTATTGAGGTGAAATATAATGTAGAGTTTGAGAAAGTTGGAAAAGGCCGTTTGTTGAGGTGAAATATAATGTAGAGTTTGAGAAAGTTGGAAAAGGCCGTTTGTTGAGGTAGAGTTGTACAGTTTGGGTCCATTGGGAGATTTGGAAAGACGCACGGGAAAGTAGATTGAGCTCCAAGAACAGAACAAGACAAACACACTCTGTCTAACGTAATATCAGTCTAGAAAATAATGTCAAGAGTAAAGGGAGGTAGGACATCTGAATTCAAAACACGACTGTATACCATATGCTAGAATTCGTTTAGCTAATTAAGCTGAAAGTGGCAGCCTTCTTTGTATTGACTCGTATTATGCAGGTCAAGTGCTCTTGTTTGTATTTTATCCTGTCGAATGGTCAAATCTCCAGTCTTTAGAAAAGTCGTGCAAATAGCAAAAGCCAGACAGATAATATAATCGATGAGCTTAAACAGAGAAACTGACAGTCTGAAAAACGAGTTCCGCGAGCAGACGACAAGCTGAAATATACACTGTTTGTAAGTAGCTAACATTCCTTCAGGTAGCAGTGACAACAGTATTAGTCCACACCCAATCCTTCACTACTCGCTCAAAAGTTTTTTCTGAAAGCTGTCAATGCTGGATCAAAATACTGTTGCATGTACACCATTATGAAGGATATATCAATAGATTTTCAAAAGTGAAGCAAGACATAATGAACATTTACCATTCATTAGTATTGATGTGTTGTTGCGAACTGATGGAAATACACATTTACGAACGAACTCTCTCTCTTACACACACAAACGCATACAATGAAGTTTTGTAATAAATTTAAAAGTATAAAACAGTACAACACCACAATCGTTAATCACTCTTCAAAGTAACTGACACATGGGAAAGTCCCAGAGAGCTAATTATAGTAACAGTAAAAATATCCTTCCATGAGAAAAACTGGATATATACTCATTAATGCTTTCATCGTTTGATCAACCGTAAATGATTAATTTCTCTGCAGACTGAAATTTTTAAAAGAAAAAAACTAACGTTAATAAAGTTTACTCTGCAAGTGACTACTCACTTCAAACATACAATAATTCAAAATGACTTTGGGCTCGAATGTTCACTTCTTTAATGAATAACATATAATGACCTCCATTAAAAGGAGTGGAACATTGCGTCAAGGACGAAGTTCAAGTATTATCCAATAAAATGTTCCGTCAGTAAATAATGTTTTTCTGTTAAAGATACAATAACTATATAATCAAAATTTCAACAAAAAAAGCGGTAATGACTTAAATAAATAAATGAAATAAATATAACTTAATTACATTGTTTGAATAATAATTTTCGAGACTATTTATTTAAGATAATGTTATCCAATCAAAAGTAGTAATTGTACAAAGGTAATTGTCTTGCTTCGTCACCGACGCACACATCTTCATGTTTCTAACATATCTGAATATGTGCATTAGTTATGCACCTATTAAACACACACACACACACACACACACACACACACACACACACACACACACACACACACACACACACACTCATTCACACCAAATATTAGACTAGGATTAAACATCAGGTGTTTGCTGAACATTGTCACGATGTACTCTGGGGTGACTTGTAATAATACCATAGACCAAATATTTACTAGCTAAAGATGCAATGCAGTGCCGATGCAGAGTATGGACTACTGGCTATAAATAGATATATCCGCAACTGTTACGCCGATATGCTGGTACGCCACCGTCAATTTGACTCATGGCCCCACTCAGTAACAAACTAAGAAATGAATATAAAATTAGATATGTAAATGAATGGAGGAAAAACGTTATAATTATACTATAACTACAATTTACAACAAACAAAAACTAACAGATTTGAGAGATTGAAATAATTAACAAAAATTTAATAAAGATGAAAATTAACAATATCTAAAAATAAAATACATTCTTTATCCTGCTCATCATCATCGACATTCGGCGACACTGTTGTTTCTGTAACAAGTTTATTTCACAAGTTTATTTTATAAGTTTATTTCACAAGTTTATTTTACAAGTTTATTTCACAAGTTTATTTTACAAGTTTATTTACAAGTTTATTTACAAGTTTATTTTACAAGTTTATTTTCTTTATTTTACAAGTTTATTTTCTTTATTTTACAAGTATATTTCACAAGTTTAGTTTATTTAGTATGTCTATATTAAAGACTTACAGCTGGCAGATGCTAACTAGGACACACCACATGAAGAGTTCAGTGTAGGCACCCAAAGCCCACAATATAGATTAAAGATGAAAGACTGATACACACCACATGAAGAGTTCAGTGTAGGCACCCAAAGCCCACAATATAGATTAAAGATGAAAGACTGATACACACCACATGAAGAGTTCAGTGTAGGCACCCAAAGCCCACAATATAGATTAAAGATGAAAGACTGATACACACCACATGAAGAGTTCAGTGTAGGCACCCAAAGCCCACAATATAGATTAAAGATGAATGACTGATACACACCACATGAAGAGTTCAGTGTAGGTACCCAAAGCCCACAATATAGATTAAAGACGCATGACTGATACACACCACATGAAGAGTTCAGTGTAGGCACCCAAAGCCCACAATATAGATTAAAGACGCATGACTGATACACACCACATGAAGAGTTCAGTGTAGGTACCCAAAGCCCACAATATAGATTAAAGACGAATGACTGATACACACATAATTGGAGATCCTAAATATATTGCAAAGTACTACATTAATAAATAAATAACATGGCCCTTGGCCTTTGCAACAAAGAAAAGTTAGACACGTTTAAAATACCGTAACATTCCTAATAAAATGTTATCCATTCACACAATACAGAGACACATTTACCTTCTCTAGCCATGGGTCTGTTTTTGTTACTTTTACAAACCGTTCACAATAGGAGGGTTTCAATACAATGTATAATGCCTCACCCTAAGAGTTCGTTGGGGTCTGCACCCTAGTTTCCTCAGAATAGAAATCATACCATCTCTACCTTGACTAACATTTTAAATCTACCCAGTTTACGGAAACCCTAGAGCTATTAATATTTATGACTTTCTCACATCTTCTACACCCACATTCTGTCAACACACGTCACATAACAAGTTGACAGTTGTATCAACCTAAACGTTGAGTAACTCACAACGTCTGTATCGAAATAGGACAGAGATCTAAGCTGTTTAAGGTGACAGCCTTTACAGTGCTGATATCGGGAAGCGGAGTGGGGGGGGGGGCTAGCATTCGCACATAAATATAATACTCCTTCATGTGGTGACTACTCACACTCACTCAATCAAAACAGCTTATCTTACACTCCACCCCTGTCCATCCCAGACTTTCACTTCAAAAATAATTTTCTCACATTTCCCAATCATACGAATTACAAATAACATATCTTTGTAAAATTATGTCAGAAATTAAAATTTATATTAAAAATATGTTTGAGATTCCCCATCATATGATAAATATACGTACATGTTCATTTGTATAGGAATAATTGTGATTTAAAGAAATCCAATGTTTTTTTTCTTATTTGTTTCCTTCTTTGCACTTTGTCTTTGACTGTTCTGATGTCACATTGCAGCCTGCACTGAGTTCCCATAGCGTAACTTAATTCGGCGTTTGGCGTCTGTACTAAAGGAGGTTGATGTCACTCCCCCAACTAAAACTGCACGTGAGCACCACATGATTCCAGTTAAAATGCAGACACTGAGAATTTTAGAAATGCTACAGAAAATTGTTTTTCAAACCCTACTTCACCTTCATCACTCCAGGACAGCCCCCCCCTCTCCATAATGAAGTCTGTCGACCGCTCCCCCTTCTCTGTCAGAAGTGTTATGTGCTTTATTATAAATGCGAGCACCATTGCTTCTTTATAAATCAGTATTGCTAAATAAATTATTAGTCTAATCAGATACGTGGCTAGAGTTCAGCTTTACATAAATCAGTGAAGTGAACCGTGAAAGACAGCAATTAAAACAAAAGACAACTCTCTTACTGTTTTGTGACATTCAAAGCACCCAATGCTGAAGAACATTTTTCGGTCATATCTAGTTTACTGTTGCTGCAATAATATGCGCTTTAGCCACCAGCTTCGTGACGTCTTTGAAAGAATGAATGAGGAGAAGATCGCTTATTGACATGCGAGAGCCTCTTTCTACGCAAGTGATGCGTATGTATATGTAGGCCTAAGTGTGTGTGTGTGTGTGTGTGTGTGTGTGTGTGTGTGTGTGTGTGTGTGTGTGTGTGTGTGTGTGTACAAATAAAATGTGTATATGTATGTGTGTGTGTTCCACTCGATGTAGAAGCATCGTTGTTGTGTTTTTTTCTCTTTGCATCATCGCGTACGCCACTTCTGCTACGAGATCGTCGTAAGATAACGTTCACTCGGTTTTTTTTTTTAAGCCTTGAAAATGAAGTCCGTCAATTTGACGCTGAAATTTTGTGAAACACATGTGGTAGTTTGAACCCCCTGACATGACTTAAGAAAAAACGTCCTTAGTGACCTTCACCGGGTTACACCAACCTCGCCTAGGTTTGATGCAATAGTGAAATAAGCCTTAAACTGACAAATACGTTTGCTGTCCACGGAGTGCACGCAAAAGGATATGGCGTACTGAAAGCGTCAAAATAATCAAGGGTATGGGTTACTGACAGAGTCAAAATTATCCCACCAAAAATAAACAAAACTAAACCAGATTTAAAGGCTAATGTCATATAAAGATCGTTTCTACAGCAAACAGTCTGCAAATTTGCATTGAAATCAAGAACGATAATCGTGTTAATCCAAAGAAAGAGAACTAGTCATCAATGACGGCAGTCGTATTGAGGTACAATAACGACTCGTAACAATGAACTTCATCTTCAGCTGCTGACCGTGAAGAACATTGTTTGCATTTTTGTACGACCCAAATTGGAGTAATTTTAAAGTCTAATATGAGGATCATACTAGCAACACTTCTCTATAGTGCATTTTCACAACTGTGAAGTGATTACAAGTGCACAATGTATAGTGCATTTTCACAACTGTGAAGTGAATACAAGTGCACAATGTATACTGTTTCCAAATATGAATGTAAGAGAACAAGCGAAACAGTTGTTATATTTTACTGGCCAGAAAATTAGTCTTGCCTTTAAATTGAACTAAGATTTACTGCAAAGCCCTTGGCTTCATAAAGCATAAAATTTGATCTCTTGAAATGATCGTGAGTAAATACGTACGCAAAAGACTAAACAATTTATTTTTGTAAAAACAAGAAATTCAGACAAAAAAAAGTCTACCAGTTGATGATATATGGATCGTAAAAAATAGAAAAGTTGTCACGCCCGTAATGGGACTGTATATTATAGATAGCCTGTTGCATTTAAGTTCCAGATGCTATATAATGATAATAAAATTAAGTCAATGTTAAGAACTTCAGGAGATGCAATTACGTGTTACCATAATGCATTATTAGCCAATAACCGTAGAAGGTACGGTTAAAATATTATATGCATTTGCCTTTTTCATAACAGTGCACATATTTCAATTTCAGGTGAATTTGCTTTAGTTAATTTTTTAAAAAAAGAGCTATATCTCTTTGTTGTTGACGTGACCATCGCAACAAATACATATAATGTTTACATTGATACTACATAATACTTATGTACGCATATAGCGATATGCTCACCGCAACAAATATATTTAATGTTTTCATTGATACCTCCTTAATACTTATGTACATGTATAACGAAATGTTCACCACAACAAATTCATATAATGTTTACATTGATACTACTATAATACATATGTACAAGTATAGTGAAATGTTCACTGCAGCAAGTATATTTATACCTACACATAATTAATTAGTTTCTGTATCAGATGTAACAGATGAAGCAAAGGCACCACGCTGGAATGTTTATTATATTTTTTTCTCACAGATTAACAAGAACTTGCAGTCTTGTATGTCACCATGTGTGAATAGTTGAAATTATCAGGAACTGTACAATATCTATCTATCTATCTATCTATCTATCTATCTATCTATCTATCTATCTATCTATCTATCTATCTATCTATCTATCTATCTATCTATCTATCTATCTATCTATCTATCTATCTACAAACCCTTGTTCATGAATGTAATATTTTCACAAAATCAAAACATTTGTTACTCACAAATGTTTCGTGCTGTCCTCTATTTCGGCCTGTCTTTAATGGGTCGTGAATGCCAGATAGTTGGTGCTTGAAAGACTCAGAGATCTGTAATTAAATTGAACTGTAGAGCTAAAGCATTAACACTTTTATTAAAGTTATATTCATTAACAATTTTGCTCTTTTGTCAATCTTCCACTTTAATTATTTATCGCTAGTTTAGGTTCAAGACAGCAAATATCCCTGCCAGTAGTTACTTTGTTTTCTCTCTCAAACACTGATGTAGAAAATTTGTATTAGTCACGAATGTCTGTACCTGTACGACATACCTGTGACTTCTAAGTTGTATGCTAACTACGTTGAAGTGGGAGCTCTATGCGTCACAGACCTATATAGCAATGATTTAAGTAGCGATATTTAATGGCATTTAAAAAGAGAAAGCTCATTGTCAGTATTTGCGTCACAGAGCTATTAATCAGTGCATTTAGTAATGATATTTAATAACACTTAAAGCGAAAGTCTACGCGTCTCATAGCGACATAGCGATGATTGAAGTAGCTTTAGTCATGGATTTTAATTGAAAACTCAGTGCAGTCTTTAACTTAAGGAACTCGTTCATTGTGTTCTTCTGTGACTGTTCGTTTTCCTTTGTCGATCTGCGTCGAGATTATGACGTAGTTTGCCACAACGAGAATGGAAAACGTGTCGATCTGCGTCGAGATTATGACGTAGTTTGCCTCAACGAGTACGGGAAATGTGTCGATCTGCGTCGAGATTATGACGTAGTTTGCCTCAACGAGAATGGAAAACGTGTCGATCTGCGTCGAGATTATGACGTAGTTTGCCTGAACGAGTACGGGAAATGTGTCGATCTGCGTCGAGATTATGACGTAGTTTGCCACACCGAGAACGAAAGAAAATTCCAATGGGACGAATGCCATGAATAAATACGTGAAGATTTCATTTAATAAATAATTTCTGGTATAGTGACATAGAAAAGACTGTCAAGATTGAAACTGGTCAAGCTAAATTTTACTGTCTCAAAAATGTATGGAATATGAAATAAGGAATAACCTGCAATGAATTGGATTTTAAAGTTACTTCTCATTTGTTTAAAAGCTCTATCGCGGAATAGACAATTACTAAAAAGATTGCATTAAAAAAGATAAAGCACTCTTACAGACACATTTTATTGTCCTAGGCATGTACGGAATACTTGCACAAAAACAACCCTATAACCCGGCAAGATCCAGATCTTATGAATAAAAACATAATTAACAACGAAAACGTCAGATTACAACAATAAAGATTTAAAGTGCAATGTTACCATCCATAAAATAAATACTTTACCGTTTTTCTATTGATTTTAATTTATAAATGTTCACAGGACATATTTGAAAATTACATTAAGTTTTGGTTCGTTATTTATTTTTATTAAATGTCTTTCCCCAAAACTGCTTTTGTTGTAGCTTTTTTTAAAAACAGAATACATTATTTAACATTATACGAATAGTGTTGTTGATAATTTAAAGTATTTGTGCGGAAAACAGATTTGTTTAGAAAGATTTTAAGAATAGATTGAAATATCTTGTCCTCTCTCGAATCACTTTCAGAATAGACTGGAATATCTTGTCCTATCCCTGAAAGATTTCAGAATAGGTTGGAATATTAAGTCCTGTCTCGAAACGGAAGTGTATATCTGTTTGTAACAGCTTGTTTTGAAACTCATTTAGCCAGTGACGCGCTTCGAATGATATTTCTATTTTAAGCATACTCTAATTTATTGTGGGGAAGGTTTGCTTGAGGGGAAGCAGAAAGTAATTCACTTTATAAGCATAAAACTTTAAACAAAGAAATATAACTTTAAATTTCCTTCTGTATTTCTAGTGAACGCATTACAAAAGTTGACAAGAAGAAATATAATTAGCTCCCAGGGGAAAAGCAAGGCCTTCTGCCATTACACTACTGTTGGGAATAGGAAGGAAACGGCCCATTAATGTTACTACATTTGAAAAAAGTCATGTCAGCATTACCAGGAAAACGAAAGAACTTAATTCACCAACAGTGCAAATGACGAAAGGATATAAAAATACTAAAAGGAAAACGAAAGAAGCCAGTTCGTTATTAATATAATGTATTAAGGAAATCAAATACAATTGTCAATAAATACGAATGAAAAGTCAATACACTACAACTATGAACTCAGCTTTAGTCATAACATAAATGGTAAACTCATTAATGCTGCAAACAATGAACAACCAGCTCATTATTATGTCAAAAAGCGAACCGCCTACTAATTATTACTGTGAAAAATGAAAATTAGCTTATTGTGATTGAGAATAACCAAAACGTGAAAAATCAAAAATATCTGCTCATTATTATTTTGAGTAAAGAAAAGACGGCTCATTATGACTGGGAACGATGAAAGGACGGCTCGTTGTGACTTGGAACAACAAAAAAAAAACGTGAACAACAGAGAGGTGTACTCATTATTAGTCGGGATGGTCGAGACGTTTTCATTGTATCTAGAATAAAAAGGAGTCTATACAATGTCTATAAATAGTAACAGAATTAACATGGGAAAAATTAATAGCTAATAAGACATACATACACACACATATACATACATACACATACATACACAAACACATGCACACATACACACACACATACATACATACACACACACTTTCCAGGTCCGTGCCACTAGAAGTAATAAAATGTGCCTGCAAATGTGCACCACAGACTGAAAAGCCAGAGTTTTCTGAAACTGACTGAAGTCAATCTGACTTCTGAATTGTAGTAGAGTTCACCAGTCGTTCAATACTTTAAAGGGGCCTTTTGTTAAACTGACTGACTTAGTTCCAATTTAACTGATCACAAATTTTCTAGTGCAACTAAGACTGTTCATTTAATATAATCAAGCAGATTTCGAGAATACGATCAGCTTTCTCACCTTCTGAAGTACGTACATATGCATGCAGACATAAATTTCAAATCAAGCTGCTCTAGCAGGTCAACGAGAATATATTTACGATGTGGAAACTGCATAAATTTTGTCATGCAATGCTTTGCAAGCAGTGAATTTGATCTTCAGTTTCAGTTAACGACATTAACGTACGTCACTTTGTGTGTGTGTGTGTGTGTGTGTGTGTGTGTGTGTGTGCGTGCGTGCGTGCGTGCGTGCGTGCGTGCGTGCGTGTGTACGTGTTTGTGATGCATTAGTAAGTGGTAGTGGTGGGAGGGCAATGAAATAAAAATGTGCGCTCACGAAGAGAAAATAATAGCAGTGAACAAAGACGTATTTTTGTAACTGTTTTCAAATAGCAGTGAACAAAGAAGTATTTTTGTAACTGTTTTCAAATAGAAATGAACAAAAAAAGTATTTTTGTAACTGTTTTCAAATAGCAGTGGACAAAGAAGTATTTTTGTAACTGTTTTCATAATTGCCACTTCTTCGAAATTAAAATTTGCTGACAAGGTAGAATTCAAGAAAGCACATTTAAAATTTATTTCACTGCTGTCGTTAGGGAATTTAGTTAGAATTAAGATTGCAAGTTAGCAACCCAATTTAAATTTACCTTTAAAAGATATCTTTAATCCATATTTGTTGAGGTCACTTTAATTCTTCAGACCAGTGAAAACATGGTTCTTTAGTGGCTAGGATAAGATTTGTTTGAAATAATTAGTGGTTGCGAAATATATACAGTCACCTGATCAGTGAAATAAAAACATAGGCTTGTTCACCGGATAAATATGCTTACAGGGACCACATAAAATAACAAAACAACAACAAAGCTTTCCCATTAGTATGTGAGTCTGATCGCCATTTTGAATAAATTAACAACTTTTAAAATAAAAAGTCCGTTAGTTTCGTAGCAAAGTTGGATTATATTTTTCTTTAAAGCCACAAAACCTTTATCACTGATCGACGAACATGCTGGCTGATTATTAAATTAGTTAATCCATTGGGTGTACATCATATACAAATATTTCAAGAAATGTATTTCACTAAATGCGTGGTGGTGGAAACAGTGCAGACCAATCAAATCAAGACGATGAGTGTCCAAGTATGGTCATGCAATGTCTAAGAGAACAAATACCAAGAAAATCCAAACAACATAAACATGCAAAAGACATACCAAAAAAAAAAAATCAACCTGACTCCAAAACACCGCGGAAGCCCCTTCTTCACCCACTCATACACGCACACATGCCTCGCGTTATCAGTCCCAGACTATCTACAGTTATAATCGTCTGCGAGGTGGGTATTGGGAGAGTGGACGTGTGAGACCCGATAGGGGTGAAGTTCGCTTTGAGAGAGTGTTTCCTTAACCAGCGTTTTAGCGCTCGCCCAAAATAGACCACGGCTCCACGAATACCGCAGTGGAACAATAGGAGTGCAAGAAGGACAGTAACACAAACGACAACAGAGAAAAATATCGCACATACGTCGTTGTTAACTCAATACTATTGACTCAATTCATTACGCACCAGAGCGCACAACAACAGCAACAAAAAAATTCGGCAACGTTTCTCCTTGTTAGTCTATCGGTCGTAGTGGAAGCATAGGATTATTCTAATTCTATTGCAAAGCAGTGTATTATTTTCCATTGAGATTCTATTATAGTAAAATTTAGGTGCATTTTGTGGTGAGTAGTGCCGCGTGCACGTGTGAGTAGTGCCACGTGCATGTATGAGTAGTGCTGTGTTTATGTGAGTAATGCCGCGCACATGTGTGAGTAGTACCACATTTATGTGAGTAGTGCTGAGCAGATGTGTGAGTAGTACTGTGTTTATGTGTGAGTAGAACCGCGTGTACGCATGAGTAGTACCATGTTTATGCGTGAGTAGTGTCTTGTATATGCGTTTGTAGTGCCGCGTTTATGTGAGTAGTGACGTGCACATATGTGAGTTGTGCCACATGCATGCATGAGTAGTACCGAATTTATTGAGTAGTACCATATTTATGCGTGAGTAGTGCCATGTGAATGTGTAAGTTTTGCCGCATTTATGCGTGAGTAGTAGTGAGTTTATGTGAGCAGTGTCGCGTGCATGTGCATATAAAACAAAGGACATAGATATGGTTTTTAAAATTGTTTTATTTATTCTTGCTGTTGAAGAGTTACCGTTTTATTTTATTGTTTTCTCTTTCAAAGATAATATAATATAATTGTTTGTCTGACTGGAAATACTGCCTCTCTTATTGACAAGTCGACAAGGAAAATATTAGCAGTGGCGCGTACGGCTTGCACAAGATGTGTCCCATCTGGGCGGTTTATTGTTCGAGATGTTCGACGTCCTTCAAGACTTAATTTTCTTTTATGTGATCGGTTCCTGTATACGCACGAGTGTGTGTGTGTATGAGTGTGTGTGTGTGTGTGTGTGTGTGTGTGTGTGTGTGTGTGTGTGTGTGTGTGTGTGTGTGTGTAATTGTAGTCTACATGGCGAGATCAAAAGGACGGAGGGACAGTAGGTTCGTAACTCTAAGACACGGCAAAACACATGGGTCACGCAATAGCGATGGTGCACTAAGATGAGGGATTATCATTCCTGTCGACAGGCGCAGTGAATGTGTTCGCAGCTTCAATAACGTCAATCCGTAGCTCAAGGTCGTCTGGGGTGAAGATCGAGACATTGTTACAGGACCACAAGCACATACTAGTGCAGATCTTGTAGGGGCAGAAGTATGCAGCATGTTACAAGGATATCACGCCGCAGCATAATATCAGTAGCGTGACAACCGAAGAAAGTGTCAGTACACCAGAGTGGGACACAGTGACATTTGTAGGTGTGATATCGGTACATCAACTGGTAGCAGTTGCTGCAGTTTCCAGTGTAGCAACCTGAAATTAGAAACAAGAATCTGCAAATATTTGTTATGAGACTTTGCCCAGGAATCCTAGCAATACACTGCAACACTATTTCGGTCCTTCACCCTTTCAAATAAGACACCAAAGTGGCAATCGAATAGGATGCTGTACAAGACAATACAACACAAGTCAAGACAAAACAAAACACAACACAAGACAACGCAAGACAACACACAACAGAAGACAATACAACAAAACAAGACAACACAACACAAGAGAATACAAGACAAAAATAACAAGACAAGACAACACAAGACAGAACAAGACAAAACAACACAAGACAAAGTAAGACAAGACAACACAAAACAACACAAGTCAACATAAGACAAAGAAAGACAACACAAAACACAAGACGAACAAAGAAAGACAAGACAAAACAAAACAAAACAGACAACACAAGACAAAATAACACAAGACAAAGAAAGACAAGACAACACAAAACAAAACAAGACAAAACAACACAAGACAAAGTAAGACAAGACAACACAAAACAATACGTGCCTATTTCCACTCTCTTTCATTCATTTCTAGTTGTTAGATAAAGAGGTATTAGTGACCTAAATAAGAAGTATAAACAATATTGCCAATAGGTTGGTGATAGCAACAGAATAACAGAATAAGCATTAAGTTTAAAATTGTCAATGTGTACATCGTATTTACGATAAGATACAGAAATGAAAGAACAGACAGAGCATTTACACAATTACATACAGTAAAATATATAAATATTAGACTGCACTAAGAATACAAAAAATAATTACTCGTGGTAGTGTGAGCTTCAGAAATGCAAAATGATTAACCTCTAACAGCAACACAAGAATAAACTGTCGCTATAAGCATTTATTCTGTCAACTAATGCATTTCACTACATAGAGAAGTTGCCTAGTGTAATTCTTAACACATTACCCGAGCCATTACTTATATCTTTGGTAACTATTATTAAATAATAATAATCGAAAAATATGCGGGTTTTATTGACAAGGTTCTCAGAAGAAATAGTGGTTCTTTCCTGTCTAGTCACAGGAAAAGACTTGTTTCGTTTGAATACGCACCACAGTTATTTCATTCTGAAAGGGAGTGGCTAGATTCTAAAAGAGATGCAATACAGTATCCAAAGGTCAAGGCAGAAGAATTACATATATCATAACAAGGACAGAACCAGGGTTAGGCTCGTAATCTAAATAAAGGGATAATTCATCTATTTTCTACCAGTGAGTGGTTCCTATCTGAAAATGGATCGCTTAAACGGCATATTCAAACATTATGCAACTTGTTGCCTAATGCAACAATAATGCCTCGTGTGGTCAGCAATTAATATTAATTTTTGCACCGTAATTATAGGAAGTTGGAAGTATTATCATTAGGGTAATGTTAAATCGTCATATGCTGAGTGCTGGGTAGTTAGAATGTTGTCGTTTGCTTGGGCATTACTATATTTGTACGGGAATGTCGTACGGTGGTGTATTTATAATCATAAGTCGTTTGCCTGTGCAGTTATCATTGCATACGGACATCGTATGTTTGGGTAGTTAGAATTATCTTGGAAATTAGTTTGAATGGACATTTAGGAGTCTGTGGGTATACTTGTTGACTTGGTAGTTAGGAAAATGTAGGCAAATATTGGCAGAGCAATTATTATTATATTGTTTTACTGTATGCTTGACTACTTAGAATCAGATATGCACGTAGTGGGGTTGGGAATGAGTAATATGGGCAGAAATAATAATGCTATGCAATGTATCATTAAGAAGGCAAATAAATATTTATAAATAAACGCTGTTTTTCCTTAATGCTAATAAAATATTGCTCTTTATAGACGCATTCTTTCTTGGCAAAATATAAACTCCACATCAATCAAACGGGGAATTTACATACAAATAATTGTAAGGTGGCTACATAAAACACAGTTGTATCAGTTTACATAACTCAACCGTAATCAGTTTTAGACCAGTCCCTCATTCAGTGTGAACAATAAAATACTGTTACAGATTAATAAATAATAATTTTGTCAGTCCGTCCTTTCATCCATCCACGCCTATCTATCTACCTATCTACCTACCTACCTATCTATCTATCTATCTATCTATCTATCTATCTATCTATCTATCTATCTATCTATCTATCTATCTATCTATCTATCTATCTATCTAACTATCTATCTATCTATCCACCCATCCATCCATCCATCCTATCTATCTATCTATCTATCTATCTATCTATCTATCTATCTATCTATCTATCTATCTATCTATCTATCGGTTTTCTCGCGAGCACGTACTATTACATGCATTCCACTTCAAATTGCTTCTAACTGGCGATCTTGTCTGACTGCAAATTGTGTCATATTACTGCCATTATTTGTCATTTACCACAATGTGGGTAATAATTGTCATTAACAATAGCACCTTCTTTGTCATTGTCCTTAATATCTGCGTGCAGGACATATATGTTAATTCTTATTTTTGTAAAATTATTTCACAGTTTATCTCGTTTTGACAACATAATTCATTTTTATATTAAGTAGACAAATGCTAAATACAATTTTTAAAATTACGTCTTTCTTCCGCACGAAAATTTACAATTGCAAACTTTCAAAAAAAGAATTTGTTAGGTTTATTACTTTGCCTTATTTTATTAATTAATTAATTAATTTAATGTCTTATTCATTATGTAATTATTTTAGACATAATCTTTACATATCTGTAATATTAGTTTTACAATTATTTTTTAAATTCCCTCTCTTTAGGTCTGTATTTCTTATACAAATATTTATATTTAACAATTTTTCTCTGTTTTAGGCTGTTAATTAGTTCAATATCTACAGTACCATGGCCGTTGGTAGCTACGCATTTTATGTGATAATTGCTGCTGCACTTTCAGATCTACATTCGTCACTTCCGGTGAATGAAGATATTACGGCTACATCCGGTGGAGCATATCAAGGGTTTGTTCTATATTGATAAGCTGTCCGTTTTGTAAAGGAATTTCTAGTGCTGTCCTTTCTGACTGTAATGCAAATGGCTTCTACGCACAACAAAATTACAACAGTCACTTTTCTTAGACGAGAAGAGAAATAGTTTTGCTATGTAATTTTGTCTTGAATCGATGATCCATTTCGACTTAAGGAATAATGCCTTCGTACTAGCTTTGCACTAGTCCGACAACCGTAGAAAACGTTAAAAAATAATCATGGTTTATGTACTTGTCTCCCTTAGAGTACACAGTAAACAACCTCACCCCTCCTTCTCCGCTCCACCTCTCCCTTATCGTGAAGAAATGTAGCATAACTCCATTACGACGACGCCTTTCGCCTTATTTATATTTACTTGACATCGTCGTTGTTCTTCTATATTTATTGGGGATTATTTGACGTCATCCTGACGTCATTTTAAGGGGGGTTTACTTGATTCCATCGATAACATTTCTTTTCTTTTTTTTTTCAATTTGGGTTGACTTCATGCAACAGTTGATGCCATATTTAATTTAGTTTAGTTGATGCTATAGTTAGAGTCCATTTTCCTTTTTAATTTAGATTTTGTCGTCAAAGCGGTCTGACGAAGTATTTATAAGGATTTTTATTATCTGTGAAGACAAAGAAATAACTTAAAATGTGGAAGAGAAAAAGTAATGGCGCAAGCCAACAACCACCATTGACGATCAGCAACCGAAACTCCCAGAAAGGACTTCACAACAAACCGGACTATATTAACCAGTCATAACTTCACTTACTTCATATATTTATGAACAGAAAAGGACTGTATTAACCAATGATAACTTCACCTTCCTATACTTCAAAAAAAATTAGAGAAGAAGGAGAAAGTAGGACTGTATTAACCAATCATGACATCTCTTACTTCCATGTATTTATAAACGGAAAGGGACTTACTAACCAATGATTACTTCACTTCCCAGTACTTCAAAACAAAGCAGGTCTGTAATAACCAGTCATTACTTCACTTCCCAGTACTTCAAAACAAAGCAGGTCTGTAATAACCAGTCATTACTTCACTTCCCAGTACTTCAAAACAAAGCAGGTCTGTAATAACCAGTCATTACTTCACTCTCTCCCTAGTATTTATCGACAAATAAATTTATAAACAAACCATAACACAATTAATTTTTGGACAAATTTGTCATTAGAGTTGAAAAAAGAAAAATATATGTAACGAATGAATAAGTTGTAAACTAAGACAAAATAATTTTACCGACGATTGTCCCACAGGAATGAAGATGAATAATATTTTTTATAAACTATTATTTTTTTGTTGCAACATTTTGGTAGAGAAAATTGTAGAAAAAACAGTTTGACAGTTAATCTTTGTTTAAACAGTTTGTGTACGTATAAGATTTAAACGGTTTATTAACATTTTGGTCTATTCTTGTCTTCTGCTGAATTGGCTTGAATGCCTTGACATTTGGCAGGAATGCACACTTTGACATTCATCTACGATATTTTGACATTCATCTTCGATACTTTGACATTCATCTACGATACTTTGACATTCATCTACGATACTTTGACATTCATCTTCGATACTTTGACATTCATCTACGATATTTTGACATTCATCTTCGATACTTTGACATTCATCTTCGATACTTTGACATTCATCTACGATATTTTGACATTCATCTACGATATTTTGACATTCATCTACGATATTTTGACATTCATCTTCGATACTTCGACATTCAGATGTCAGCATACGTAAAGGAACTCGCCATTGAATGATGAAATGACTGAGAGTTGGAATATCTTAAATGTCCCATTTTGCCACTGACATCTGATTCTATAAGCTTGCGCGTGTATATTTCTTAATGCTTGCTTAGTTTTCGACAAATCTTGATACAGTTCACCAAGTTTCACTTTTTGAAGAATTATTCACTGACTCTCTTTGTATATCAATTAATTTTAATTGCCCTGATAATTAAGAGGTCATAAATTATTGTGCACGCAACTTTATGATATTACAATGATACAGTGATTATGAAATGGTCTTGCGCCTGTGCCTATAATTTTGATATTAGAGTTGACTCCCTTGATTATTTGACTGACATGAGCAACCGATTTTCAAAACACTAGACTCAGTCTGCTAAATTTTGATTTCAATGAGTGATTTACGTTGTTTTGTAATTGATCCCGATAGTCTTACAACTGACCACTATCGCTTCGGGTAAATGCAGTGATATTTTAATCCGTCAGTATGACACTTCAGCAATGAGAGGCGAGTTGTCGTTCCTACAGCTTCCCATCTAATGTTGGTGTGCCCAAGTCGAGCTGAAGTATCAAAGCATCTTATGTGAGTGCCGAAATGTCTGTGACCATCTTAAAATATGTTATTTTCCTTATATTTAGTTTGTCGTCATTTGCTATTGCTGGTTCCTGGATCTATGTACGTAACAGTAATTGATAATTTTTTTATTATTTATTGACAATTCTTGAGGTAGTGTAAAAACTGCTTTACAACAGTTGCGTTAAACAGCCTTTGTACTTTCAACGGCTATTTTAAATAAGTTCAAGTCAGATTTAATTTTTGGTTTTAGATTTCAAGTCCTGGAGCTCACAGTGGTTGATCATGATGCAACAAAGAAACTTACATGGCAGCTAGAAAATGAATATAAGGTGCGGTGTTTGCTTGTATTCTTAAAAATAAAATAATTATTAAACATATGTGGAGATTCCATTCACCTATTTGCTGCCATTCCCACCCCTAGTTATTTACATCCTTATTTAAATATCCACACAACCCCACAACAAAACATCAAGTTAGACGCAGCACATCGTATTTTCAGACACAGGTAAAAGTCCACCTTGACCCACGACTAATTTAGCACCAAAATTAAGGTCAATGCGGTATCCGTTCACACACAACAGAAATGGCACCATCACTGCGGTTGGCACCAGTATTGATCGCAATACTGAAATAGGCCAATCGTGAATGGTTATATATTTTTCATCACTGTGTATAGCCCCAGCATTGATCGCAATTCTGAATTATTCCAAGTATTAATGGTTTTATCATTACAATTATCATTATCATTTTCCACTGTTACTGTAGTTAGCTCCAAAACTATCGCAGTACTGAAATACGCCAAGCATTAATGGTTTTATCGTTATCATCACTATTACTGCAGTGGTCATCTAAACTATTGCAGTATTCATGCATGCTAATCATTAATGGTTCCATCATTATAAGTTCCGTGCCTTAGAATAGTATTCATACACACCAATCGAAATTCGGTATTACACCAACTGGTATTTGATATTGTATAAACAAGTATTCGGTGCTACATCAACCGGTTTTAAGTGCCATGTCAAACGGTAATCGATATTACATCATCCATTATTAAGTGTCATGTCAACTGGTAATCGATTGTACATCATTCAGTATTAAGTGTCATGTCAACTGGTAATCGATTGTACATCATTCAGTATTAAGTGTCATGTCAACTGGTAATCGATTGTACATCATTCAGTATTCGGTGCTACTTCAACTGGTAGTTAGGATTTTAATCAACCAGTATTTAGTGCTACACATCAACAAAGTATTCGGTGCTACACATCAACAAAGTATTCGGTGCTACATCAACCGGTATTCGATACTATACCAATCGATATTGGGTATTTCCTCAATCGAGACCAACACTATTTTAGGCAGTGAGTGTGACACGAACTCAGAGACCAACACTATTTTAGGCAGTGAGTGTAACACGAACTCAGTACTCACAATAAGTCAGTTATAAATAGTTCTTCTGTTGCCATCACTATTACTGAAGTTGGCATCAGTAAGTAAACTATATTCATATAACTCATTTCTCACTAGTCCACCTCTGGTACGATTAACAACTTAACGCTGACAATATATACATACATCATCATCTCAAACACCAGCAATCACTACTGCCAGATATTGAAACCAACACAAATACTAGTCACAATCATTAGCATCACGGTGAGAACAACACCACTATACATTATCCCTAAAAATCCAAATGCTATTTATTAGTAAATTAATTTTTTAAAAATAAATAATTATAGTTTATAGAAACAAAACAAAATAAAAATGTCTAACGTAATTTTTATTGGAGGCAAAATTATGTTGTTATGAAACAACCATTATTCAAATGTGTACAACATTTCTTGTACCTGTATTTGTAAAAGTCTGCAATTTTAATTTTGCCCTCTTTGTCTCTCTCATGCACACACAATCTTTCTGTCACACACTCAACACTGATAGGTAGATAAGTAGGTAAATAGGTAACAGAAAGACACACATACATAGAGAGACAGACAGATAGACAAGCAGGCTGACAGATAGGCAGATAAATAGATAGATTTGAAAGATAGATATACAGACGCAGCAAAACTCTCAGCACAGTTTATCGTTTAAATCTCAAACTAATTTATGCGTTGAATGTTTTCACTCAGGTTGATATATGGGGCAGACCATCACAAGGGAAGATTGACGTCATGGTAGGACCGAATCATTTAAATGACGTCACTGAATTTCTTACCATGAGTAAGGTACCATTTGTGGTGAAAATCAAAGATGTACAAAGGTAAACATAGACTTTACTTCTCAGCAACACTTTTGTTCCAGAAAGTATTTCTTGCTCCCCAAGACTTACGTACAATAAACAGATTTCTTGATGAAAAGATCACATCTTTCATCTGAAATCTGTTTGCTTGTTCCATCATGCAATGAGTTCGCTTTATTTTGTATATCTGCACAGGATATTTAAAATTGGTGTGTCTTATCTTCCACATCCTTTCCTCAGAAATTTTAATGACAGCAGAGATGGAAGAATGGTACCAAGGGTATAGTTTGGGTAGTTGTGTCTTCGCCCATGCTATTTCCAGTACTCCTTTATTGAGTTGGTATTTTGCAGTTTATTTATTACTGAATTTAAAATAAATAAATAGTCGAGATCAAATAGTAGTGTATTAGAAACCAATGTTTTATTAGCTGGAATTATTTTTATTTCTGTAGCTTTTTAACTAGATTCGATTTTTAAAAGTGGAAATCGTTTATTCAGGTTTCTACGCTTATAATTATTACACTTACAGCCAAACATTAAGAAATGGAAGAACCGGAAGTCGGAGTGTATTACGAGAAACAAAGACTATTGTCATACGTATAGTATGTTTCAAGTACCATCACCAACCTCATCTACTCAAGTTAATCTTTTTCCTGACTTTTGTCTCCCAGGTTACTGAAGGATCATTTTAGTGAACTAGAACATACCCGCCATCGACGTTCCGTATCATTGTCTTCTGTCTCTAAGCGATACCTGCGATTCAGTCAGGTGAGTTGTACATTTTTATAAACCAGTATTTTATGTTTTGTCTTTAAAAATTTCTTTTTACTTGTATGCGTGTAGGTCAGTATATTTACATGCGTGCTTATAATATTTATTTATTTATGCATTTGCCCATGTTCTTGAAGGTTTATTGTTTTAGATGTGTACACACCTGTAGTGTTTATTTATGTTTATGTGACTAGTACTATCGATAAATATATACATGTAATATGTGTATGTACATGTAATTTATTTATTTATGTGCTGTTTACATTTATAGTGATTTTATTTATTTACTACATACTTGTCTGCGGCTTTGCTTACGTTAATTTCGGTTTTCAGAAAGTGTTGCTTAAAGTAAAATTATTTTATAGTACATAAAGATAAAATGTACTATAAAAATGTACTATCACCAGTTAAGAAACATTAATGCAGCATATCAGAAGCTTGTTTTTTTTATATTTAAGCGTTAGTTTGTCAATTTGTATTTTAAGGAAAGAAAAATAAATGAATGAAAAGAAGGCAATGGAAGAAGTGATAGACTGAGAATAAGGAAAAATGAGAGAATGAGATCATAGGATAGGGATAAAGAGGAAACATGATCAAGAGAAAGACAGAAAGAGAAAGGAAAGAAAAAAGGGAGAGAGAAAAATGTGTTTGACCTATTTTATTATTTTTTTAGATCAAGCAATTTTTACAGCAAGTAAAGGCCAATGCATCTCAAGTTAATGTTACATTATCCAGTTTGGGTCGTACACATGAAGGGCGGACAACTCCTTACATCACAGTATGCACATCTCTTGTTAATTCTATGCACTCTTTACTTTAGCATAATCATCATCACCACTAATACTATTATTATCATGATTTTAGTCACCATTAGCATCAATATTATCATTATTTTCATTGTTATTTCAAGATATTTCCCCATGGCTTTGCATGGGAAATGTTGGCTCTCAGAAAAAGTTGCTTAAAGTAAAATCTTTTTACAGTACGTTTTCTATTGCCATGTAAGAATTATGATACAGCACGTTTCATGAGCTGTGTAAATTGGTTTCTCTTAGCATTCACTGAGACTGAATTAAGGTTTTATCTCTTTTGTCAAGACACGGCAGAAATAAGAACTAACGTCACCATTTCACTGCAACTCACCTAAATAAAAAATAATTTACTACAGCCTAAAATATAATGCCCAGAATGAGAAACACAATCAGAGTGAAAAGCAAATCATTCCCTGTGCACAAAGGTCACAGTGATATATAAGCCAGTTCATTACACGCATATGTTTTACTTTTAAAGTTGAGGTCCATTATGCGCTACACCATTTTCATAGTTTTAGGGCCACTGGCTAACTCCCTTATAAGACAGCAGGATATTATATAACCTATCTTGATTCTAGGACACTAAGTTCAACAACAGTAAAAATTCGATCAAAATCCGTTCTCTACTTTTTTATTTAAGCCTACACAAACGTAAAACAAATATTATATGTAACAATATAACGTTGTTTTTCGACTGTTGCTTCTTTCATGTAGTTGGTTGTGAAACCTAGTACAAGAACTGCTATCAAGATTCTAGGAGGAACCAATTTTCTTTTTAATACCCCAAAAAGTAACACTTCCAAGAAGTGAGACTTTAACAGCAGTGCCAATGTGATACTCTCTGGCAACTTATTCAGATAACTTTTTTAGTACTCTTAATAATATCGGTACTACATTTTCTTTAACGTTGCATAATTTCTAGGTTCAAGAGGTAAGGGTATTCTTCAATCTTTTCCATCTGATTTGATTTCTCTCACTAAATACAGCAACAACATCCATGATTGTTACGGACCGGGTGGATTTTCTTGACTTGGTGAGGAAATATACGATTTATTCACATCTCGAATTCTCACAGTTATTTTAAAATTTTTCTTTTGTTTCGGTGGCTCCTACTGGCTGGTGCATCTATCCTCTCTGGGTTTTTTTGTTGTAATTTCATAGAGCTCTCATACATTTGTATTTAAGATCTTTTCCAACTCACTTGCTTTCTAACGTGTTGTCATCCGGCAGAAAGCTGATATCTGGATAGTTTGTAATGTCTCATGCTCGCTTTGACGTTTTGGAATCCTTTGAGATCTTGCACCAATGATGTGTGCTGTTGTGTCCGCCTTTATAATCGGTCTGTCTGAGACATCTGTATGTGGACTGTTTTGTTGCTTTTTCACCCTGGTGTCTCACATATTGACAATGGGCTGCTGTTTAACCCACTGTTTGCTGACGCCATTTTGTTTTGTTTCACTCTCAAAACAGTATACTTCGTTGAATTCACTGTGCTACTTCCAATAATAATTACTTCATTAATAATCTGAACTCTCTGTCACTTAAATTCCAAAATCGTCTTTTTTTTAATTTTAGCAATGTGCACCCTGTATTTCTCTTAAAGTAAAGTTGAGTACAATAATATTTAAGATAATTTTACGCATTGTCTTAGAGTGAAAGTGAATTTTAGCATAATGTACGATGGTCACTCCTTTAAAAGTCTATCTATCTATCTATCTATCTATCTATCTACCTAATCTTATCTAATCTAATCTATCTATCTATCTATTTAATCTAATCTAATCTAATCTATCTATCTATCTATCTATCTATCTATCTATCTAATCTTATCTAATCTAATCTATCTATCTATCTATCTATCTATCTATTCACACAGATACACACACACTGACGCGCGCACGTTATTCCTTTGGTAAAAAAAAAACAACCCAACTTTGTTACAGATTCGTCGCAAGAATTCCAACACGACCAACAAGCCGGCTATTATTATTGACGCTGGCATTCATGCTCGGGAATGGATTGCGCCAGCAATGGCTCTCAGCGTCATTTATAAAGTACAATCTACGCTATACCCTTCCACATTGTTCAATCTTTGTTGCACTCGCATCGCCGCATTTTATTCCAAATCGTCAACTGTATCGTCTATTTCTCCACATTTTACGATTGTGTGTGTGGTCGAGTAAAGTCCAAATGCTGAACAACTGGTCTTCACTTTCAACAATGAATAGGCCTATAGGCGTGATTACTTGAATTTCCGTGACTTTCTTGACATTTTAAAAGGCAGATTACATGAATCTCGTGGTATTTCGACAGACAGAATTGCTCGAATTTCATGACATTTTGACAGGCAGGATTACTTGTATTCCGTAACATTTTGACAGGCTGGATTACGCGTACTTCGTAAAATTCTGACAGGCAGTTTTATTTGCAGTTCACGACATTTTGACAGGCAATATTTCGTGCACTTCGTAACATTTTGACAGGCAGCAACAAGTATTCATTAATTTAGCACTGCATTCATTACATTATGCAACATTTCCTTCATTCAATTAGTAATTCGTTCATTACTTTATTAAGCATTTCATTCATTCACATAGCAATTCATTCTTTACTTTATATTAGACATATTTATTCATTTAATTATTCATTTATTAGTTTATTCTGCAATTCACTCATTTTTCGTCAGTTAATTTATTATTTCATTCAGACATACATCCCTTCATTCTTCAGTAATTCCATCATTTAAACAAAACTGCACCAGTATTAACTGTTACAATAATTAAATTCCTCTAAGATAAGAAGTTTATTTACATCACTGGATATCTCTTAATTTCCTTGAATTCCGATATAATAGGGCAGTAAATGTGAGCAAAAAGTAAATATCCAATATTGCCTTTTGCTTGATAGTTTGTTGTTTAACCAGATGTCAAGCAATTACATTAATTTCTCGCTCTGTGACAAGCAACTAGTAGCCGGCATGTGACAAGCGACTCCATGAGTTGATTTACGACAGTCGTGCTTAATTGTCATTTACGATAGAAAATTGCGGGTCATGAGCATAGTGTCACCGCCGCTCTACGTCCTAATCACCCACGACTTTAGGGAAAAATGTATTACGGTCAATGTTTTATTTTAAAATATATATTTGACATCTCTACATTAATTTGACGATGTGTTTTTAGGAGAAGTGCTGTGCATTTATAATCATCGTGAATCGCCTTGGGTTTTTAAAAAATATATACCCTAGCTTTGCCAATGTACTTGCAGTTGGCCTTCAACCCATACAATGACCCGGAAGTAAATGAATTACTCGAGAAATTTGACTGGATCATCGTTCCTGTTCTAAATCCTGATGGCTACGTTTTCAGTCATATAAATGTGAGTTCTAATATATTTTTTTATTACTGTTCTTTTTATTTAAACACACAAGAACTGTTAGCATTAGTTCATGAAAATAAGTTTTTAATAAAGAAAAAAATAAAAAATTAACGAAACAGTCATAATGACATAATGACGACAGCGACAAAGTAAATGTCACGATAATTTTAAAAGTCAAAGAAGACTAAAATGAAAGAGAAGAAGAACCAGAAGTGAGAGTTAGAGAATTAAGGACATTTTCATTCATGCAGACATTATTTCTTCGTTTTCTTTTTTTCATCTTCAAACTGGGGAGGATGTCATAGGAAACTCTAGAGTCGGCGTTTGGCATGACACGTCCTTTGACTAAATGGATGACGTAATTGCCAGCGTATTCCATGAATTTCCTTAATTCTTTGATATCCCTCAATCTGAGAAAGAAAACTATAGCTTCTGACAGAAAAAAAAGATTCTAGCAAAGTTAAATTCTCTCATGCAGATTATTTGAATACATTACGCATCATTTATACAAATTTCTAAACTTTTTGTGTATGTGCATGTGTTTGTGTGTGTGTGTGTATATATGTGGTGTGTGTGTGTGTGTGTGTTGTTTTATTTGTCGTGCATGTTAAAGTGTTGTTCAGCTCATTTGTGTATTTATTACTTTTATGTTAAATAGTTGAAGTTAATACAAAAGCTGATAAAATTTGTATATTGTTCGTGCTATCGTGTTGTAATTGTTTTTTGTTGTTGTTGAACATCTATATATGCTTTATATAAATGTGATATATTGATATGTTGTGTTTTAGACTTCAACAAGACTGTGGCATGTTTTTGTTTTGTTGAACAAATGTGATATATTGATATGTTGTGTGTCGTGTTTTAGACTTCAACAAGACTGTGGCGTAAAACACGATCAACATCTTATTCCGATGACCCTGATTGCTTCGGGGTGGATGCCAACAGAAACTTTGGGTACCACTGGAGTAACTCACCCGGTTAGTATATATATATATCGCTCTCTGTGGCGTGTTTTTTTTTTAAAGATGTTATAAAAATACTTAAAACTCTACGTGACCAACCACATGTCCACGCACACTTTAGTAGTGTCAGGCATCATACGTATTTACGTTTAAATAACATTTAAAACATTACAATTACATTACATTACAAACGGCTATGACGAGACCCCCAAACCCAAACTGCAGAGATACGAAAACAAAGGTAACATATAAAAGAAAACGAATACTTATAAACTTAGGGATGAAACAGAACAACTTTCTATGGAAAAATTAATGATGGTGAATATAATTTTAAATCGCCATAACAAAATGCGTCGTAAGTGTTCAATAGCTAGTGTTCACTTTTCATGATAGGGATAAGAGTTTATATATATAGAGTCTCTTTGAACTTTTCATGAGAGGGATAAGAGTTTATATATATATAGTCTCTTTGAACTTTTCATGATAGGGATAATAAACCTATATAGAGAGAGTCTCTTTGAACTTTTCATGATAGGGATAAGAGTTTATATATATAGATAGTCTCTTTGAACTTTTCATGATAGGGATAAGAGTTTATATATATAGAAAGTCTCTTTGAACTTTTCATGATAGGGATAAGAGTTTATAGAGAGAGAGAGAGTCTCTTTGAACTTGCCAGGCTGTGACCGTGGTAGGCTGACTGGCGGAGTGGTGATATTTTCACGATCAGAGTTAGTCAGGCATGTGATGCAGGCTGTTTGCATCTGTCTGTGCTCTGTTAGGAGGGTGTTTCAGACCCGAGATGCACTACGGTAGGAGAAATACCAGCAGATTGCTGATGGCGTGTGGTAGACACACTACAAATTCTACAACATATATATTGACATCCACTAAGTATCCTGTGCACATTAGGGTGGCGTTAAGCACACCAAATGCACGTCACTCAGAAAAACAGGGAAAGAGACGACAAATGAATAAAAATAAAATATAAAGAATGATGAAAAAAATAATGAACATACATAATTATATAATCTAAAGGAATATACTTAATACACACTAGGATAATCACCATCACAAGTACCTGTACATGATTCAAATTATTATTTCAACCTTGAATGACCATTCTCGGCTTAAAGACCTTTTCACCAGTGTCGTTTCTGGGAGAGGGCACAGGACGGTGCTATTGTGATGGCGTCTGTCTGGACTGTGAGCTGCGGATCTTCCCCCCCCCCCACACACACAAATGAAAAGGGACAGTCACATGGTCAGTCTGGCTAAGTATCTGGGACATTATTACAACGTGACATAGGAGATGGGCTGGGTTGAATAACATCGCCAGGGCCGCTGCACGTGTATATGCCAAGACGCTAGATCTAAGGTTTGACCTCCTAACACGAATTTGGCAGTAACATTCTAATGCTAGAGTCGTAAAGATGAATGAAAGTTACGTGGATGAGTCTCGTACCGTGACACTATCTATCTATCTATCTATCTATCTATCAATCAATCTATCTGTTTCTTTGTCTGTCTGTCCGTCTACCCATCCATCCATCCATCCATCCATCCATCCATCCATCCAGTAATAATTCTATGTATTCACCAAGACATTTGAAAAACACAAAAAACTGAGCTACTTATTTATGTTCTTATCAAACACTTGGATTTTGTTTTCGTTAGAGAAAATGCATGTCCAGGTATTATTACCAGTACACGTTCTTAAGCTGATCTCAGAACTTGCAACTGTCGATATAAATATTAGTAAGAAAAAAATTCTGTTGAATGTTTGTGTTACAGTCAACGGTGGAAGTAGTAACCCTTGCAACGACAATTTCTCGGGGCCACGGGGATTCTCGGAACCGGAAACCCGAAACCTTAGGGCCTTGTTACATAGAGAAAGACACCGCACTGCAGCCTACGTATCTCTCCATTCCTACGGACAGTTTTTCCTGTACCCATGGGGCTACGATTCTGCAGCCAGTTTGGTGGACGAAAATGATCTTGTAATTTTGCTTTAACAATCAATTTCTGTTTCGTTAAAAGTTCTTAAAGAAGTATGAAATGAAGAGATAATCATGTCCATGTACAGCATACGTTGTTGGTATGATAATCATAATTCAATAATTTTTTTAATTTTTTATTTTTCACATATTCATATGTAATTATTCATTTACATTACTGTGAAATCTTACTTTATAAATATAATCGCTGAAACTATATGTAGCAGTATGTTTCTAGTTAACCACACGTGTATCAATCATTCTGTTTGTCCAAGGGAGGCGAGTAGGTATACAATTACTAAACCTTTATAGGGAATTTCGTCCCTTTACCGCTCAACCTAGAAACCAAGTAAGACTTTAAGGTGTCAAAAGGATACGTGGAAAACATCGGTTTAATCGTTCGCTTCCGCCTTCTTCAAAGGCATTCCGGTTCTGCTAGGCTCTTTTTTCTTTGGTGTCTTTAAGTTTATTGTAGAGTGAGGATTATCGGCTGTTGGTGCGTGTATTGGAATCCAACTACAATTCTAGAGGTTTTCAAGGTTTTGCTTACAGAATCATCTTTTCATTCTTTTCTTCTTAATTATTTTCTTCATCTATCTTTCTTGACTCATACTATTTTCTCTGATTTTCTGTTATCAGTGAAAAGGTATCGACCTTTGGTATGTGATTGGACTCTTATTAGGATTCCGGAAGTTCCAAGGATTTACTGTGATGCTTGGATGGCAATGTCTCAGGAAAATGGCTTTCAGAATAGGCTTGTTTTTTCACTACTTCACAAATTGTTTCATAACCACCATTTCGGGTGGAAACATTACCAGTAATTTCATTATTATTATAATTATGATGATGATGATCCTGTTTTCCACGACTTCTGCTGACTGTCAGTTATGAACCAAGGTCTCGGAATCTTACCACGGTTCTGGGTGATCCAAGGTTTTACAGAGGATATGATCACTTCTGAAGAGCGCTGTTTTTAACAGTGGGCAATTTTGTGTTGTCTAGACATTTATTCAGATATCCTTCCAATTCAGGTGTTATGTTTCCCAAAGATCCTATCATTACAGGTATTCCTTCTGCTTTTGCATTCCACAGTCTCGCGATTTCTATTCTAAGTTTCTGGTATGTTTCTATCACTTGTAAAGGCAAAGTCGATCACAACAAAGTGGCAAAACTCATACAACGAAACCTATGTGGGAACTATGGCATAAAAACTCCAGAAAGAGCGTGGATGCACCAACCAGAAGCAGACACCGAAACAGAAGTCAAAATACTGTGGACTTCGAGATAAGAACAAATCGAGTGATTCCTGCACGAAGACCAGACATTGTAGTTCTCAATAAGTCCAACAGGACAGCCATAATTATTGATATAATATAAGACTGCTTTTTAAATGTCTATTCCACTAGTCAAATGCACCTCTTTCTAGCTCTGTTTTAGTTTAGGCTTTCCCATTAAGTTCTAAGTTCAGCAAATTTTGTCAAAAATTGTTTTCCACATTTCTAATTTCAACACAATGACAATTAGTTTAATAAGTTTGAACAAATTTGAACTATTTCCGGACAGAGCCTACCCAATGACTGTGATAGTTGCATTGTTGCGGCGTCTTTATGGTCATATTCCAGTTCCTCAATCCACTTTGCTAAGACATTATGCGTAGGAAAATTGCTCCAAATGTTCTCCCAGAATATCCTGGTGTCCTTAATGTCTGGGATCTGTTGTTCTATTCTGGGATTGCCTTTGAATTCTTGATATAATCTTCCAGGGCCATTGTTATTGGAATTGTTGACCTCTTGCAGTGTATCTTTTAAGATTGTGACTGAGTCTCTGTAGCCGTTGTTTCTCATCTTCTATTGCGGTCTTAATATGTCTATAATTTAGATGGTATTTATTTATTAACGCGTGTTTGTTTCAGTTTCCATTGTTATAAACTGCTGCTGTCATTTGGCTTATTTCTCTCCTAGTACACTCAATTTTATTTTCTATTCTTCTCTTCCATGGTGGTACTGATAGTTTCGTTGTTTGTAGGTTGGCTGTTATTATATATTTTTAAAAATATACTAGCTGTGGTATATATTAGGTTATTGATTTCTGTAATATCTGTAGTGGAGATGCACCTTACTGCTTTATATGCATGGTGTTTGAGCCAGAGTTCCCAGCTTTTTTATATCCTCTTGCTGTGGGTTGGCTTTGATAGTAAGAGACCATTATTTGTGTGTTTTCTTCTTTGGTCCATCTCCTCTTAGTTTTCGCTTACGTTTCAGTAGCCTATTTTTCACTAGAATACCCTGAAACATCAGTAACTAGCGCAGACCTTGTTAATCTGGGCGACGTCTGATCCGGTATAGAATCAAATTTTGTTTTCTCCATCTTGAATGGGATGTGTGTGGGTGAAGTTTGGATGGAGCTGCTTTTCCCTCCCTCGATAGTCCAAAGACAGGATTTGAAGCTGCCACCCATCTATGTTTGTCGACACAGCTCAGGTAGCTTACTTTCTGGGTGAGGGTTTTCGCCTCTAACCACTGGACTATCGAGTTATTATTATTATTATTATTATTATTACAGAATATGATCGGGCGTGAATTTTCAGAAGTGATGAAGTCACGAGGTCGACGGTACGAGGTAGGAGCTGCTGCAAAAGTTTTATGTAAGTACGTTACACTTATTACAAGATGGTACAAAAGTTTTATGTAAGTACGTTACACTTATTACAAGATGGTACAAAAGTTTTATGTAAGTACATTACAGTTATTACAAGATGGTACAGAAAAACATTTTTTGATTTATGTAGGGTAATTGCAAATTTTACAAGTGGAGACTGTGATGGAGTAAATTTGCCTATCCTTTTTCTAGACGTAGTTGTTATATAAATTGTTAAATTGTCAAATTGACCTGACCTTGGGCACTCCTTATTGGTACATTTTGTAAGTGTCAAAGTTGGAAGTAAACAACTCAGTTTGGAAAACAGGCTAGAAATTGCTGATGCAATCCAAACCAGTTCCAACAGGATGAGTAAGTTTCTGACTAATAGTCTCACACATGCTCATAACAAATTCTTCCAATGGAAAAGGACCAAAAGTTTCTTTGTTGAAGAAGTACTCTATTCTAATCACTTTGAATTTGTCCATAACTAGAGTCAGATTATAAATGCGATCATTAGCTTATGGTAAGTTAACTGACTGATAAAGAAAGAATGAACTTAGAATATTTCATACATGCTTGCTACTGATCTATGATTTAAATTAGAAAATGCTTATGTAATTGAACCATTATTAATATGTTGATTAATTTGACTAAAAAAGTGAATTTTGATCAATGCTATATTTTATACTGTGTATGTGTCACGTTAATGAAATTGTTGCAGGATTTGTAAGTTGAGAATGTTTGTAAGAGAGAAAATAGTTTGGAGATGAAATATTCCTGAAATTTAGTGCTGCCTTAATTTGACTTTTGCAGAAAAAGCATGCCTTTTCCTTTTGTTGCTCCATGCAGCAGTGACTGTTGGGTCACCTTGGTGTGTGGATCCAGCATTGTCATCAACTTATCAGTAAAAACGTGTTGCTGTAAGTTGATTTCTGTGAATTCCATCTAAGAGCCAATACAGTGGAGATAGTGGCTTTAGTTAGGGCTTGAGAATTTATGAAGATTATTTTGAATGTTCCTTGTGGTGTGTTGACTACACACAACACACATGAAAATTCAAGATTGTTTCTCCTGATGTGCTTGATAGTGCATGTGAAATTCAGGACAATTCTCTTCCATGTGCTTGGGGAGCTCATCAAAGATTCTGGAGCAGTGGTGTATTGTGCCTAGAAGGGACGCATGGGACCCTCACCCGAATAAGAAAGACAGTGATTTGTTGCAAGCCACCTGATTGTGAACATGTGCCGGCAATGGCCGCCATCTTTGAAAAGGTTATGTACATTGACTTTAATTATTTCTCTGAAACTCTACTCTCATTTCCGTGATATCCATAAATGTGGTTATATATTTATGTTAATTGACTGCTAATATCTATGGTAGGATAAAATGAATGATTGTCCAGCATTAATCGAATATTGTTGTGAAGTGATGTAAATGTTAATACTCTTTTGATTATATTCATATGTTCTATATTTGTTTGTTGATATAATAAATTTATTGTTAAATTTATTGACCTTCTTATTGATAACCATATGTTGGAGAGACAGTTTGTGGATGGGGTCTCGCTAAATATAGATTAAAAGACTGATTTGTTTTTTCATTTGGTAAGAAGTTTTCCACCTATGGAAATATTGTGCGACGTAACTGTATGTCTTTAATGTTGTGGAAGAGAGAACACGTTTACAGCAACCACATATCCTACAAGTGAGGGAGGCGAGTAGCGTCTGCTGGAAAATTATCAATAACATAAATTAAGATTCTCATCACGTGTAATTAGTTACGGGTGATTAAATAATAACATTTTCATAAACAATAACTAGTGTGGCATAGGCATAACAGACACACAACATCATTTTGAGTTTATGTAAATTCGCTATAATTATAAAATGAAGGAAAAATCATTTTGTGTTTTATGTAAGTTTATTACAATTATTAAAATGGGAGGCATATATGTCGTTCAGTTGATTACAAATTTCCAAAATGGGAATGAAAAACACACTTTGATTTGTATTTAAGTTCATTAAAAATATTTTAAAGAGGAGAAAGAATCATATTGAGTTCATTGTAATACTTTTAAAGATAAGACAATATCACATTGACTTTAGAAGAAATGACATATTCGAAGTATCTCTACGGAACACTATAACTATTGTGTCGATAACTGCTGTTTTTCTGTAGTAAAGTTGGGAGATCAAACAATCGAAATGTGTGGATGATAACAAGCTTCTAAAGAATAACTTTGATTTGAGAAATTGTTCGTTAGAAGGTGGTAATTTGCATTCAGTGTTGTGAGTGATCTGTGCATGCATTTTGGACCATATCATAGTTGATTTCAATATCTATCATAGTTTATTTAATTATCTATCATAGTTGATTTCTCTATCTATCATAGTTGATTTCATTATCTATCATAGTTGATTTCTTTATCTATCATAGTTGATTTCATTATCTATCATAGTTGATTTCATTATCTATCATAGTTGATTTCATTATCTATCATAGTTGATTTCATTATCTATCATAGTTGATTTCATTATCTATCATAGTTGATTTCATTATCTATCATAGTTGATTTCTCTATCTATCATAGTTGATTTCTCTATCTATCATAGTTGATTTCATTATCTATCATAGTTGATTTCTCTATCTATCATAGTTGATTTCATTATCTATCATAGTTGATTTCTCTATCTATCATAGTTGATTTCATTATCTATCATAGTTGATTTCATTATCTATCATAGTTGATTTCATTATCTATCATAGTTGATTTCATTATCTATCATAGTTGATTTCTCTATCTATCATAGTTGATTTCTCTATCTATCATAGTTGATTTCATTATCTATCATAGTTGATTTCTCTATCTATCATAGTTGATTTCATTATCTATCATAGTTGATTTCTCTATCTATCATAGTTGATTTCATTATCTATCATAGTTGATTTCATTATCTATCATAGTTGATTTCATTATCTATCATAGTTGATTTCATTATCTATCATAGTTGATTTCTCTATCTATCATAGTTGATTTCATTATCTATCATAGTTGATTTCATTATCTATCATAGTTGATTTCATTATCTATCATAGTTGATTTCTTTATCTATCATAGTTGATTTCATTATCTATCATAGTTGATTTCATTATCTATCATAGTTGATTTCTCTATCTATTATAGTTGATTCCTTTATCTATCATAGTTAATTTCATTATCTGAAGTTGCAATCCATCATCAGTGAATGCTTTACCTCCTGTCCTTGTCATAGCCACTGTTCAAATTAAAATAGCTGTAGTTAACATAAATTATATACATGTAGTCAACAATAATTATAATCCATCTCTTGTAATATAAACTCTGGTTTGAAAATTTCAAGTTACTATATATGAATAAAATATCACCAGACAGCTGTATATCCACTCTAAATAAATAAATTATCTGTGAATGAATGTGCAGTTAACTGCAGTTCAGCAAACATTTGCAGTGTAATATTTGCAAAGTTATAACCATTACTAAATTATCTGCAATGCTACCTCTATTAGAACAATACATTATTTTGCATTCATCTTTGTAGCAACTTTAATCTGCTTGGTACTAAAACTGGGACAAACATTACTGGAGAAATAAAGAAATGTTGATTATAGACAAAATGCCAACATGAACCAGTGGTGTAGTCAGGTTGTCAGCTAACAACTTTTTCGCGTACACACAAAGTGGTTATTGTAGTTATCATTTACCTTTTCACACACCGCGTGTGTGTGTGTGTGTGTGTGTGTGTGTGTGTGTGTGTGTGTGTGTACGAGTGTGCATGTGTAAAGGTGTATGTATGTGTGCTTGAGGGTGCGCGAGTCTGGAAGGGCTTCACATCTTACTAATTCAGGAGTAGAATAGTCATAGAAACAATAACATTCCTTCATTGCTGCTTGTTCATTGGGCATAAACATTATTTTAGAGGAGGAATAGTCGCACATAAATAATCCTTAGAACTAAAATAGTCACAGAGAAAATGTCATTAGACTGAAATAGTCACAACATTCTTTACGTCATAAATAGTCACAAACAAATTGTCCTTAGGATTAAATAGTCACAACATTCTTTACGTCATAAATAGTCACAAACAAGTTGTCCTTAGGATTAAATAGTCACAAACTAACATTCCTTACGTCAGGAATAGTCGCAGACAAATTGTTCTTAGATAGAAATAGTCACATATAAACTGTCCTTAGGTTGAAATAGTCAAAGACAAGTTTTTGTTCTTGTTCACTACTATAGACGAAGCTGCCGGGGCATCAGATGACTATGCCCGAGGAGGCGCTGGAATTAAGTACGCTTTTACAGTGGAGTTATCTCCTCAAGATGGCAGCTTGTATGGGTTCGTTCTTCCTGCTTCTCGCATACAGTCGTAAGTACGATTTTATAAATTAACGACAGTAAATCCTAAACAGTTCTTCTCATCAATAAAGATGTTAACCCGAGTTTTCTCAGGTGCATTTTAGGGACCAAGAAACATGCTTAAGTTCGGATGATTTTGACCACACCACGCACCCCACCCTGTCAACCATTGTTTCTTCCAACTGCATTTCCACTGAAACAGCTGCAGCAAAATATATCACAGCCATCCAGCCAATCAATACACAGCAATGATTAAAACTGTATATCATTAGTATCGATTATTTATGATTTTCTCGCTTTTTCTTAGAGTGGTGAATGACCACTGGTCAGCATTCAAGGCCATGGCGCTAACCTTATGGAACAAAACCAGCCAGGCCGGCTTCCGAGTCCCTCCTGTAGTCAATAGCAACGACGCCAATCTCGTTGACGACGATAATGCCTCCGACAATGGTTCCTACACCTACAACGATTCCGCTGGCGACATGGACGACATGTCCGAGGATGACGCCGTCGAGGCGGCGGGAGGAAGCTCTCGGGAAGGAAGCACACACAACTCGCCAGTGATTACTGACGTCATGATAGACGGCCACAGGTATCAGCTTGACCTGAGCAATCCGGCCGTGACCTCTTGGCTGCAGTACTATGTTGACTATATAAACTATCGTCGAGGTTTATCTCATGGAAAACGAGTGTTGAAAACACACTGAAACCAGGCAGCAGTTCTAAGACATAAATGAAAACTTTAAGCGGGGATGGGTGGGGGAAAACTGATATGTAAACATTTGCCCTAAGACAAAATTTGTTGGAAGGGGTGGTAACACAGATTCTATTAACTATTTCAGAATATTTACCTTTGGACTAAAATATTTACTACATTTGGGAAAATATTTTGCGAACTTTATATTGGGTAATGTTTCCCTGAATGCATTAAATCAAATTTTTTGTGTGTGTGTGATAAGACGAGCTTGTCTTTCCACACCGTTAATGACAATGGACAGAAAGCAGACAGCGTCCGAGGACGAAGACCTTCTCTTCATTCCATTCTAAGCAAGACACTGCTCATCTGGACATTCACCTCACCCATATCCATGTTTGTGGTTCCGTCTCTCGGAGTTTACTTTTTCAGATTTTATTTCTCTTTGAGGTCTTTGCTCCACAGAACAATAGTCGACTTTTCATCTTTACTTAATGTTCCTTTGTTCTCCCTCCGTTTGAAATCAGGGACGGTGTGGTGGTTTCGTTTGCTGGTGGTACTCCACCTCGAATGTCAGGTACTGGCTACTGAAACTGCCGCTTCTGGCTTTAGCTGTGTTTCTTTATTTTATAATGTATTATTTGTAAGTGCCTACGAGTTATGTTTTGGTTTACATATCGATTAAAACTAATAAACTAAGCTTTACACATAGCTCTTTATTAACTTCAAATGTAACAATTAAATACAAAATGCAAGAGAAGAAATTATAACAAATACACAAATAAAGTAACATCAATTATCATATATATAAAATACATCAAATAAATTGTAATTTAATTCTTTTCTAACAAAGTGCGTATACTTAGCAGAGCACTGTACGTATGAGCTAGCACGGATGAAGAGTTCTATTTGAAAGAAAACAAGCTTGTGATCCTTAACCTGACCGTACAAAGTATTTTCGCCCGCTCTTATGCGGCAAATACACATGAAGCAGTTTAAGGGCGGCGACGTTCTGCACAAATATTGACCCTCATGTCTGGCAGAGTGGCTAGGCTAGACCCACAACATTTTATAATATTTTTTCAAATAATAATCTGACAGCAGTTTTGTTTAAAACTTCTACCCACTTTCAATCGATGAGGTCAATTACCACTCCTCCCCACAACCCCTATCGACCTTAAAACGTGTACGAAAAACTTCGCACCGTATTTGACAAAAGCTGTGTCGATGCAATTTGGATCGGGATAACATATCTCTTCCAGGTGTATCTCACTTCCACTTCAGCTAGTTACGCCGGAACACAGGTATCTTTCACAGATTTAGTGTAGATGCCTATTTGTCTTAGAGCAAATGCGTCCTGGTTGACCTTTCTGGGTCAGTTCGGGACATTCAAACCGTTGGACATTGCCGAATTCTTTGCAGTCGCCAACACCTTGACCTTGGATTAAATCTATTTATGCCATGACCTTGTAGCGCCGCCCTAAAACTACGGCCTGAAACTGTTTAACGTATTTTTTGTTTAAAGTAAATATTTTATGTAGATCTTTTATTCTACAGACTAACAAATAATAACAAAAGCAATCATGCAATTTTGAGGTTCGCTTTTAGAAAAAATCATCATGCCAAAATAAGACATTTAGCAAGTGTCAATATAAATATTGTATAATTATGGGGTGACATAAAATAAACTGAGTATTATTCACAATACTGTCATTAGTAAATACATACTATACGAAACATTAAAAAAGTTCTGACTCTTTTAAATTTGTGTGTAAGTGAAAATATCTTAGTGAGTGTTATTATACCTAACATCAGTCTGTGAGCATGTGTCATTTTATCAAAATGCAGATGTATAGATACATTGAATACACGATCTCTCTCTCTCTCTCTCTCTCTCTCTCTCTCTCTCTCTCTCTCTCTCTCTCTCTCTGTATATATATACACCCTTATTATACTTAGAAAGAACAACAATTTAAATGGATTTTACTTATTTATTTCAGGCATCTCTCAGAATTAATGTACACAACGAAATGACTATTAAACATAAATAATGTTGAAACATGTAATTATATTTTTAAAAATTAAATAAAATAGCTACTTGCAACAGAACTAGACTTACTGTTACTGATATTACAGTTGCCATTCTGTTCAAGATGCCAACACTCAGAATCTAAATTATAATTATCAAGTCTATAATGAAAGAAGCTACATTAATATAAAAAACCACTACAAATGGAGTTTTATATTTAAATGCATAAGAACAATTAAAACAAATTAACTAGAAGACAGAAAAAGGGTTTATATTGAAGTAAGTGCATATTAGTAAGCATACTAAAGAATAGAAGTTCTAAAATGTATTTCCTTGACACTAAAAGGGCTAAATACATTTTACATTCATTGCACATGATACTCTTGAGGATATTTACGATTTCGGGAAATGACTTTTATTTCTCTCTCTCCCTTCCCGTCCTCTCTCTCTCACTCAAATTTTATTAGTTTGATTTTGAATCCTTGCTTAAGAACAACACGACTAACCGCAGTAAATCTGTCCGTGAACACCAAACGCCATCGACTGTGTCAAGGGAGGTTATTGTCGCACAAATCTTTGAAAATTGATGTTCCTTAAAACGCTTATCTCGGAACTTGTCTTACCCACTGAGAGTAATGTGAAGTCTGATGTAAGAGACTGGCTTGTTCATTTTAACCTTTCCAAAATGAAAAATAAATCCTTTCAAAAGAAGAAAGAAAGAAGTGCTCTTTAAAGAACAACACTAATCAATGAAAATAAAATGTTCATCACGTTAACTTATTTCAAGAAGATGTTTGAGTAAACTAATCTATCTATCTATCTATCTATCTATCTATCTATCTATCTATCTATCTATCTATCTATCTATCTATCTATCTACCTACCTGCCTACACACAGACATAGAGATAAAACACCTAAAAGCACACATGCTTCTAATACTAGTACAACAACTGAAATGTCCTTACTTTTGCTCTACTTCCTCAATTTACTGCCTGCTACGACTACTTCTACAACTATGCTTACGAGTCACTGCTGTAGAACCTTGTCCTGACTCATCCTTCTCATGTCACATGTTTGTCTCATGTTTGTGACTGTCTTTGTTATACTCTTTGACATGATTTTGTGCTTATAGTTACACGAACCTAACTATAATGGCTGGCAACTACAGCGATTGTAGGAAAAAATGTCACAGGAAGAAAAGTTATAGGAAAAAAGTCACAAGAAAATGTAAAAGGAAATAAAGTCACAATATTAATATATGTTAAGTATAAAGTCGAAAGTGTCATTTTGTATGTGTTATACTATTCATTAACGATAAGTGAAGCAGGAAATGGAACGGAGGTTAACTGCTCGCTCAAGATGTGCGTGGTTCAAATCCCGTTCGAGGTGAAAAACTCTAGTGAGTGCGTGCATACGCGCGTGTTTGTCTTTGGTGTGTGCGAGCGTGTTTTTTATATACCGTATAAATGCATTTTAATTCATACATTTAGGTCTTTTAAAATTAACTTTAATTCTAAGTCCCATACGCGTGTTTATTATTGACTGAATAACGGTAAATGGAAGAAGCGACAGCTCATTAGGATCGTGGTTCTATTCTCGCTCGGGGTTAAAATGTGTGTGTGTGTGTGTGTGTGTGTGTGTGTGTGTGTGTGTGTGTGTGTGTGTGTGATTTGTATATCGTACACATATTATAATTCACACATTAATTATATAATTTATTCATACTTAGTTAGATATCAAGAAGGGGGTAAGGTAGAACATTACTTCCTAGACTTAGAGGCTACTGAATTAATGTTCTCTCTCTCTCTCTTCTTTACCCCTCTCCCCACTTCTCATACCTCTCCAAATTTCTCTCTTTCTTTCTATTTTTATTTATTCCTCTCCTATTTCTCTCTCTCTCTTTCTCTTTCCTTATGTATCCCCCTCTATTTTTATCCCTCTCCTAATCTCTATCTATATTTTATTTGTCTCTTCCCATCTCTCTCTCTATCTTTATTTATCTCCCTCCCAATTTCTCTCCTTTTAAAAATTTTCTCTCCATTTCTCTCTCTCTCTCTTTATTTATCTCCCTCCCAATTTCTCTCCTTTTAAAAATTTTCTCTCCATTTCTCTCTCTCTCTCTTTATTTATCTCTCTCTCCATATCTGTCTCTATTTAATTATCTCTCTCCCTATCTCGCTCTCTCTATATTTTTATTTTTATCACCTCCCTACGTGTCTCTTTTAATCCCGCCCCCCCTCCCTTTCTCCATCTCTGTTTATTTCTCTCCCCTTTTCTCTATTTTAATCATCCTCTCATTTAATTCTAACTCATAAATTGTTAAATTTTTTTGTGAGATATTACAACTTACCTGATGTCTTAAATTAATAAATATACAAATATAATTCGACTTTATATTAACATCTAATTTCACTGCATGGGAAAGTACATTTCATACTTACTTAAACTATTTACTGCCACTTAATACAAAAGTGTAATTTTTATTTTCTTTGTGAACAGTTATTGCCTAGTTCAGTATATGTCCCGTGATCAGTATTACGTAACTCTCTCATCTAAGATAGTCCATAACTAGCTAAGGCATTCGTATTTCTAGTAACCAATAACACCGTACAGCAATGAAGCTTATAATAAATAATTGCGAGATAAAGTCCCTTGATAAAAACATATTCTTCAGCCCATTTGCTGCTACCTCAACATACAACACTGGTAATTATGACCTACGCGAAACGTAACATTAGGAGCTTATATGTTCGCTAAGTGAGGCTAAATTATAATTGATGTTCTCACTATAGACTTTAAGGTGTTCTTATTTCTATTCCAGTTTTGTCAAAACAGACGAACAATTTAATTATCAATAACCAGAAAGTGACTGGAATTAAGCGCAATGAGGAGAAAACAAGAAAAGAGGGTGCGAGGTGTAGAAGAATTTTAGACATCCGCCTCGGATCCATCCATTTTGTTTTCCTTTTATTGTATTTATTTCTGTTATTATATTCCATCATGTGAGCATTAGTTTACGTTTTCCATACACAAAAGTAACTGGGGAAACTTATCTCTTTTCATTTAAGGAAAATGTATGGTTTCAAGAGTGCTACTGTTATGGTATCGGGAGCGTATCCTGATGACGTCACAGAACGAACACGTCATCAGGTGGCTGATTTATCGATCAAGCATGATAATATTCAAAGGTTTGTATGTTTTCAATTTTATTATTAGATATGTGTTTTCACAATGTTTATATAGAGATAAATATGCTATTGGGAGAGTAAAACAGAAACCAAACTTTGTTTAAGTAAATAAAACAGCAATTATGGTTGAAAAGAAAGAATCAGCATTAAGTATATATGACAAAAATGGTTTGGAAAGAGTAGGTTAAATACCTTTTTAAAAGGAGGAAGGAATAAAAATAACAGTAATAAAATACTCTCATCGCTTTAAAAAAACAACAAAAAAACCCCCACAACATAAAGAAGCGGAAAATCCATTTTTAAATGATGACACATTACCAGGTTTAGTGGCGATAAAGAGAGAATTAAGGAGTGTAATGATGACACATTACCAGGGTTAGTGGCGATAAAGAGAGAATTAAGGAGTGTAATGATGACACATTACCAGGGTTAGTGGCGATAAAGAGAGAATTAAGGAGTGTAATGTGACACTTTACGTTTCTGCAGTCTGGCAGGATTTTACTTAAGGACTCGAAAGTTACAACACTGGACAGTTTCACTGCAGATAGAAACGTGAGCGCTTCTGTCAACTCAAGGCAGACCACTCCACTGCAGATCAAGAAACCAATAATCTTACAAGACAAGGCAGGCAGGAAACCAGGTTAGTTTTTCATTCACATATACAGAGGAATCCGCTTAATTCGACCACCGGTTAATTGGGCATCCACGCGTTTGGGATAAACCTTAAAGAACAGAAACAAATCGAGAAAATAAGCAGAATTCGTTTCGCTTATTTGGGGCAAAGTGCCGTTTAATCGGGGTAGTGACAGCTAGATGGCGCACTTGTGTGTGATTTTTAAAGTTTCTGTAACTTTTCATTCATTTTCTAGAAAGGATAGTTGGAATTCTTGCCCAAATGTCATTGCCAATTCGCTCAAAAATGAACACATGCACTTGGTGGCGGCCATTATTGTTTTCATTGCTGAGACATCGCTGTTTCAATCAGTAACACACTTTTACTATATATATATATATACACACACATGTACATTTTAGTTACATCGCATAACCCAGGCTGACGTTTATTTGGGCCAAAATGCTCTGATCCCGATTTGGTTCGATTAAGCGTTTTCCACTGTATTTATTAAAAAAATCATACTTTTATATTAATGGAAATAGGAAAAAAGTCCATATAGATTTAATATCAGTTGGCAATATTACAATTACTTTTAATGTCTCCATCTCTTGTATGGGAATTTTAAGTTATTTGCCATATAGATATTAATTGTGTAAATTTTAAAGTAAGTATTAGTATACTGTTTCGTACGCGAAATCAACGAAGGTAGGTAGTGAATATAACACAAAATACATAGTGAGTATTGGAACTCTAAGTATTTTGTAATTATTTGAGGAACAACTACAGCAGTAAAACCTACACCAAGCATTTGAATTAATTTCTATTTTTAATTCTTTGTACTCATAAAAATTAATAATAATGTTTTTGGAATGATATCTTTCTTTCTTTCTTAATTATTTCATTTATATTGCTTATTTCTTTATAATTTTTCAATAATTATTCATTAATATTTCATTTGTTTTACTAATTAGTTGGATTCATTCATTCTTTCATATTTATTAATTTTTATTTCCATATATATAATATTTTAATTATTGTTTAAAAGAAACACTGTAACAAAACCGATGTATTTCATTTCAAAACTTATCTTTTTTTACTTAAAATTTTCAATATTTTCACTATCTGTAATTTTCTTTCTTTCTTTCTTTCTTTCTTTCTTTCTTTCTTTCTTTCTTTCTTTCTTTTCTTCGCATCCTTTATTACTATATCATAACTCACCCAAAATATCCATCTATCTATCTATCTATCTATCTATCTATCTATCTATCTATCTATCTATCTATCTATCTATCTATCTATCTATCTATCTATGCATCCGTCTATTGTCTAAACATCCATCCATCAATCCATCTATCTATCTATCTATCTCTCTATCTATCTATCTATCTATCTATCTATCTATCTATCTATCTATCTATCTATCTATCTATCTATCTATCTATCTACCTATCTACCTACCTACCTATCTATCTATCTATCTATCTATCTGTCTGTCTGTCTATCTATCTATCTATCTGTCTATCTGTCCATCTATCTATCTGTTTGATAGCGTGTTTTGAATACGTAATGCGCACCACTGATGAAATATTTCTAAAACATTTTATTGTTATTCATTTTAAAGCAAAACACGTTTGCTTATAGCGAAACTGACAAAAAGATGTACTATATGTGTATATAATGGCATTTATGTTTTCCTTTCAACTTTTGTGAATGTTGTATGATGGGAATTTATCCCACATATTTTCAACATAAAATTAATTTCTAATATATTATTTCAAGATAGATATTATTCGTAATTTTTATAATTTGAGAATTTGTGATAATTATTTTTGAAAGGTGAAAGTCGAGATGGACAGAAGAGGACGTGTGTGTGTGTGTGTGGGGGGGGAGATAAACTGGTATGATTGAGTGGGTGCGCTTTGAGTGGTTAGCGGCGAGAAGGATTATAGCTATTGTCGTGTGAGACTTCTAGAGGGCATCAACATTTCATTTTGACCAAGATCTCATTATGTGATTATCTAACTTTTTTAGGCTGCTGTAACTGTGAACCTGTGTTTAGATAAATGACATGTGATGACAGAATGTAGTTGTAGATAAATGTGAGAAAGTCATAAATATTAATTAGTTCTATGTGTATTCTTAAATTTGATTGATTAATAATTTAGTCTTGGTAGAAATGGGTGGGGATTTTAGCCTGAGAAAACTAGAGTGCAAAGTCCCATGACTTCACTCTTTAGAAAAAAACAAACTCTTAGCTTAAGGCAGACCCTTTGCTAGAAAAGACAAAAGTATTTCTATATGATATGAATGGTCCAGATTTTATTAGGAAATGTTATGTTAAACATATATAACTCCATTTTGTTACATACCCAAACCTAATTAAGTATTTATTTAAGTAGTAATTTGCAGTGTATTTAGGATCAGCAATTAATCACGTTTCAAGGTTTTTATTTGTTTCTTCGAAATACGCTGGACTCTGGATGCCTTGAATTTATTCATATGAAATGTGTTTAAAGTCTATTAGTTTTGTTATGTTGTCACCAAGAGCAACCAAGTCTTAAGTGGATTGAAGGCACTGCAAACTAAACTTGTAAAAATAATAGTAAACGAGGAATGTTGGTAACTAAAACAGGATAAAGAATTATTTTTTTTTAAATAGTGTTAGTATTTTAAAAATTAATTTTGTTACGTTTTTCAGTCTCGAGTATCAGTTATCGTAGTGTAATTTCTTTTTTGTTTATTTGTCATAAATTGTAGTGACCGTGTAATTATATCTTCATGTTCTCTATCTGTCTACATATCTATTTTGTATTTATATCTCAGTCTCTTACTGAGTGGGGAATATGAGTCTAAATGTCCGGTGGAATTTCCTAATATTTATGTAAATGTTGCTGATTATATATATATATATATAAAAAAACAGTAGCTTATACATTGTATCAGCACTTCGTAGAAGTGTTATATCCTTAACTAGTAACTATTTGGAATAAAACATTTTTATGTAGTCACCCCAGGGTACCTCACGAAATAATAACACCTTAAAAAGAATGACTCCTCAAGAATTAAATTTAGCACTAAGAAGAAAAACGTTTCATATTTGAACCATTGATCAATTCTTCAAAAGATGTCCCTCTATTGAAAGAGTCGATACTGGTATACGTCAAAATAAATGTCAGTTCCCCGTGGTTCTATAACTCTCCATTAAATCCTTTCATTGTGGCAAGTACATTTATCTCCAAAACACAAGCCCTTGCACACAAATGTAATACTTTCCAAAGTCAATTCTGTATTATTCACAAATGTTTCAGATGTCCTCTGAATCCAAAATAACCCGGATGAAAATTTAAACTTGTTCGTCCTTAAACAGTAACACCACCCACCCCGATATATTTCGGATGGATTGTTCTTAATGGTTCATACATGTAAGATAGATGGTTTTTGAAAGACTTAAATATCTGTAATGAAATTATTACTTTTTTAACTTGGTCACAGAGCATAACATCAACGGAGACTGCAACGACACGTCTGTCTTTCTTTCGAATTTCAACTTTAATTGTTCATGGCTGGTGCAGTTGAAGAAAATAAAAAGCCCTGTACTTTGTTTTCTCTCAAACGCTGAAATATAAAATGATTAATAGGCACGGATCGTCTGCGACTGACATCTGAGCTATTTACTGACTACATTTAAGTGAGTTTTTAATGCTAGCCTATGCATCACTGACTTGTATAATGATGCTTTAAGTAGTGATATAAATGGCATTTAAGTGGCAACTCATTGCTGGACTATGCGTCATAGAGCTACATAGCAATTATTTATGCATTTCTTACACAATATATGTCAAGGCCAGACAGTAATCCACATTGTGTGCCACCATCCATAGTAGGGAGAAAAACCCATGACAGAGCGGACATAGACATTAAATACTATCACTGTTGATATATCGCGTTTACGTGACCAGTTGACAAAAACCTCAATGCTTGACTGTGTGACGAAATTCACGGGCTTCATGAATGAACAGGAGGGAAAAGCCCGACATCACTTTTGGTTTATGAGTGGAAGTGAGATTATTAAAAGTCACATAACCAATGCTAAAGTTGTAATTTGAAAACCAAAGCAAGATTGGTTGTTCCAGAACCCTGATGAGACGAAATCCATTACTGAAGAGAGGTCTGTCACATCCATGAAACTGTTGAGTTTGTAGATAGTGAATACTTTGACTGAAAAAGAAAAAGAGGAAAAATATTCTGTTTTTCTTCAATTTTATCTATTCACGTAAAACTCTTAAGGAAAAAAGTTCTTTAAATCTTTGAATAAAGGAACTTGTGAGACATGCTTTGAATTGTTAAAAACAAGATGTCTGCTAATGTGGATTTGGTGCGAGGGAGACAACCCAGCCCAGCATCAATGAGTTAAGTGTCATGTCTGACGACTTTAACTTGTGAAGTAGTTATGATATGCACACCCTGATGCAATGGCAACACAAGGTTGTTGTTGTGTTTTTTAATCCATCTAGAACTAAGAGTATTTAGATGTGGAATCTGCATTTGTTTGGAAGCTGTGTATCAATTTCACACTGTGCTAGTTATTTCTGAGATCCATTGTTCTTTGAATATTGTTTTACTTGTGATGTACTTACAATGAACTCTGTACTTTACTGACGTGAAAATTTAATTTATAGAAATCAAGCAATAAAGATTACTTAATGACAATAGTATTGAAGAAAGTGATTTAACTATAAAAAATATCAAAAACGGTGAATTCCATTTGAACTGTCGTCTGTATAGTAATCAAACTCCTATAATTAGTGGATAAAAATTATTAAAGTATTAGGAAAGTTATATTCTGTGTAGTATTTTAATTGGGTTTTGTGATTCAACAGTCTTTTGACCGAATGATTATTTTGTAGTTAGAATTGAATTTGTTTAATTCAATTGGCTTGACATATATTCTCTCATTTGATTGGTGAATTGAGAGTATGGGCATGTTCACGGGATTAATGTGCTTATCGGACTACAAATAAAATGTAAAAACAAAGAATGAGGAAAGAGGTTATACATGCAGACAGCATCAATGGCATTAGTCAGTATTTCAAGGGCATCAAGGTCAAAACATTGTTGCAGGGCCAGAGGTACACACTGGCACAGGTCGTGTAGGAACAGAATTAAACAGCATGTTTTTGTAGGAACAGAATTAAACAGCATGTTGTTGCAAGGGTGTCACGCCATAACATAGCCTCAGTAGCGTGACAACCGATGAGAGTGTCTGTATCCTGTCCTTCACCCTTTCAAATAGACACCAGTATGGCAGCCGAATGGGATACATTATATTATATAATATAGTATATTATATACAAGACAACAAAACAAAACACAAGACAAGACAACAAAAACACAACAAAAACAGTACTACACAATACAACAAAACACAGCACAAGACTACAAAACACAGCACAAGACAACAAAACACAGCATATGACAAGACAACAAAAACAAAACAAGACAACAAAACACAAGACATGAGAACAAAACAAAACACAACACAATACAAGACAACAAAACACAACACAAAACAGTACAACACAATGCGAGACAACAAAACACAAGACAACAAAGCACAACACAAAATATGCTCGTACATACTCACTCACCTCAATTTTAGTTATTTATGTTGGAATTTGTTTTGAATGGGCCTGTTTGTTTGTGGGGAAATATTGTTGAATTGGGATTTAGGAATATTAGAATGATATTAGAATATATGATGACCATGTGTATCAGAGTGTTCTCTCATAATGTTGCTCGTATAAACATACTCAAATAATCTCAACAGTGTCATTGGCCATGAGCAAACTATCTCTTACTACACTACACTACACTACACTACACAGTCATGATTATGAATGATATACATTTATAAATCTAATTATAACTTTTGAACTATTCACTATATGCAACTACAGTCTGTCTTATTTTATTTCTGGTTAAAATATATATTTCATATCGATACTTAGACCAATCATATTAGCATGGCACACTTACATGTTATATGTTGTAATCTGTCTCCTATATTTGATTAATATACCTGGCTGTACATATTGGGGGCTCGGAGCTATATTATTGATTATAACACTTATTTTCTAAGATATCTACCTTCGTTCTTTCCAACACCTGTGGCCAGCCAGAAGGTGTGTACTATATAGTAAGCTTATATAAAGCTGACGATAAACACACTCCCCGTCGACTGAATGGTCTTAAGCAATATGTCGAGCTGGAGTATATAGAATCTCCTTCAAATTGACGGTCCTTGTAGGACAAAGGTTAAAATCTACTTAAAGCTAACTTTAGTTTCAGCATAATTTAGAATGACGGTATTTAGGACTCGAAACTGATGGTCCTTGTAGTCTATATAAAGCTGACGGTACTTAGATTTGAGTCTGCAAAGTACTGACAGAAATCGGACACTGTATAAAGATGTCAGAAATCATTCTCTGTTATAAAGATGTCAGAAATCATACTCTGTATAAAGATGTCAGAAATCATACTCTGTGTTAAGGTAACGGAAAAGATGAGGGAAATCATACTCTGTATACGATGACAGAAATCGTAATCTGTATAAAGATAACATTAATTCGACATTCAGCCCATAAAGCTCTATTTCACCTGCCGAGCGGCAAACTTGAACTTTAAGAAACTTGTTTAAATAGTTATTTCTTTAGATTTTCTTTCGTACCTTGAACTTTAAGAAACTTGTTTAAATAGTTATTTCTTTTGATTTTCTTTCGTACCTCTCCCAGTCTGAATGCAACAAGGAAGCCGTGATGCTTAATTGGATGGGTTGAAGAGTATAGGCCTAGAGAGTGCATTTTGTACGAATGTGTACGTGTGTATCTGTGTCTGTGTCTGTGTGTGTGTGTGTGTGTGTGTGTGTGTGTGTGTGTTTGTGTGTGTGTGTGTGTGTGTGTGTGTGGAGAGAGATAGAGAGAGAGACGCAAAGTATAATTATTGGTATATATAAGGGTTGAGTTAAATCGGATGTCAGTCATGAAAAATCCAGTTTGAAGGAAGAGCCGGGTACCCTGATTAGATTTGTTTTGTACCCGGGAACTTATTCAAATTCTCAACTTAGAGATCTGTATGTCTTTTCGTGCACGCGTGCGAGTATGTGCGTGTGTCAGTGTGCGTGAGTGTGTGTGTGTGTGTGTGTGTGTGTGTATCTATATATGTGTTGATGGGGTTGTGTTTGTATATTGGAATGTATGGGGGTATATATATACGTGTGTTCATGCTTGTACATGATTGTGTGTGTGTTTGTGTAGTAGTAGTAGTGGTAGAATTAGTAGTAGTAGTAGTAGTAGTAGAATTAGTAGTAGTAGTAGTAGTAGTAGAAGTAGTAGAAGTAGCAGTATGAGTATAGGTTGTTTGACCTTAATCAGTATCATGAGACTTTGAAACAAGTCAATTTTATTTCCTCGCACGATTTGGAATGATCACATTTTTTCATTGCAAGCAAAAAAATATGTGGTCATAATAATGTTATGTAGATTGTCGCATGGTATACATGAAAGCCATAAAATAAAATCATTCTAATAATAGCAAGCAAAATATTTCTTAACTCTGACAATGAAAAAACACAACCGTACACATCTTCCTTTACCTGGCGTTTCAGTCATGTAAGGGAGTCTACTCATCATAAAGCACAATCTACAAGCTACTCTACCTTGTCTACTCAAAGGGAGACAACGAGAGGAGTAGCAATGACATTATGTTTAGAGGGAAAGACAAATCTTCTTTTCCAAGCGTATCCCTCCGTACCGGGACACAAACCAATTCCAAACGGAATTCCTGATAAACAATAGGTTTGTAAATCTGCCTTCATGGTTCCGCTTGAAAGTGTTGCGAATACGTCATTGACTGAGTACAAGGGTTGAAACAAGTGTACATTCCACCACTTGAAGGCACATAAATACACCACTCGACACCCAGCCAATTACCGCTCTGTTCTAATCCTGTATGAGTTGTATTTACTTACACTTCGTCTTTCTTTTTATTCATCATCTTGAACAACCACGTGACTCACACGAACTCGATACCATCTTATTTCAATGCCTGAACGTTCATCTATATATCCATTGCTATCTACCTATTCGTTCACACGTGTATCACTTCAACGATGCTGGAATCCATGTCACCTACATTCACGCACATTCATTCGCCTCAAAACGTCCTTTGTTCAGTGTTCAGTCGCAATTATTTCTCCCCGATCTGGCACACCTTTCCTCGTCATCTGGGAACTTCCCCATTCTTTTCATTCAGTATTCCTGGAAAGCTGCAGACATCACTTCCGGGCAAGATGATCCAAGAAGAATGGACCAATGCCCAGCGTCAGTAACTGTATCCTGGCGTCATCCATCTTTCATCTAGTGACCCATCCTAGCTTTGAGTTTTAGTACTCCTTTCATCTTCCACACTCTTCCCCCCCACCCCACATTTTACTGTGAACGTTCCTATTCAGAATACTGGACTTAATATGCTCTTCAGGATAATTAACAACTAGACAGCCCACTCTACCGCTCCTCCACCACACCTCTACCACCACCATCTCCCCCAGTACAATGGAAATTATGATAATTATTTTTTAGCTATCAAAACAATACAGTTGTACTTGTAATAGCAGCCTGTAATCAAACGTACAGTTGTACTTGTAATAGCAGCTTGTAATCAAACGTACAGTTCAGATGAAACGTTCTCTGTGTTGTACACGCTCCACTATCACAGGAGTGCCACACAATACATGGGAAATGTAACAAAGCGTGCGAGCGATTGTGATGTGAATTAATTATCGAGGAAAATGATTCTGTTAAACGTGCTCCACATCATTTCATCTAGTTATTCTGTTTTCTTTAGTCAAACTATTCTGTTATCTCTTTTGAAGGAAAACAATTTCTTTCTCACTCTCTCTCTCTCCCTCCCTCCCTCTGTCTATCTATCTACCTATCTATCTATCTACTAATATATTCCGGGTCAGAAAGGATTAAATATGGGTACGCTCAATATTTATGTGAGGCGAACTGACCTATATCTTTGTAAAGATATCGTGTGCTTGGAATAATTCCCCTTTTCTATTTATTTGCACAGGGCTAAGAAGTTCTGGTTAGGACCAGCAAATTTCTTTTGAAATGGCTGACTATTTAGTAAGGGACTAGCACGGATTCAAACTCACTGATTGGTTTTGTTTAATCATTACGTATCGAGAGAATATAGCTTATTATTATAATATTAAACTTTCATCTGAAAGATTAGCAATGGCAGTATTAAATCAAAGATAAAAAATGTCAAATCAAAGATTTCAAACAGCATTTTTAAAGATTAGCAATAACAAATTAAATATAAGCAATATGAAATCAAAGATTAGCAAGATTAATCTAAGATTGGAAATATTAATCTAAGATTAGAAATATCACATCAGAGATAACTTAGAGTATGCGATATCAGATTTTCAATATCCGAAAATCAGCCGATTTGAGAAGTTGATTTGATTTGTGACGTAACAACATACTGCTGTTTATATTTAAAATTAGGTTTTCGCGCCCATTCCAACTTTTGGTGCTTCGCTCATGAGCACAAGACACGGTGACACAGAGACTGAAATCTTGGAAGGGAGATACATTTCATATCTGGAGCAATATGCATGTTTGATTTGGAGTTGGAGGCATTTTTTATCTTTATTTTCGAGCGCTTCTGGGCCCGGGGAGTGATGAACAACCTTCCTGTTCCTCTTTACTACTGCCAGAAGTTGTTCATTGTGCTCACCATGTAGACACGGGACTCACTTTATCGTCCCTTGGAATAGGTGTTGACTGTCGCTTTAATCAACGAAGTAGTTACATTTACACGTAGTACACATTCTCGTATATCCTTGGCAGGAATTAAACCGCAATGTATGCGCCATCTTAGATCTCCAAATGCTCTTATTTGCACGCTTAAATAAATCAATATTTTGTATAACCATTAAGAGCAATGGAAATAACACCCACCACCTCCACCAAGAAATAAATATACACCTTTATAAACAGCTGATCGAAAGTGTAATTTTACTCAACCTGCAAAATTGTTTTTATATGTATTTTTGACACAACAAGTCAATCATACTCAAATCAACTTTTGAGACCACCCAAACACTAGCGGATAGGTGGGTGGTGAATCAAACAAAAAGAAGCAACCAGAGCACACATACATACAAACACATACACACCCGCACACTGCAGGGGGGGCTGGGTGTAAAAGAAAAGAAAACGAACAACATAAAAAGAAAACTATCTTCCAGCTTTTGTTCTGTTCACTGACTTCAAACATTGTCTGTATCTTGCCGTCTGTTTGAAAGTACTGTGCTATTATTGCATCAGTGCCGAATTCAAACAGGAACAAAGCTCCTTTAGAATCGTCTTCAAATGGTTCAAGCAAGCTCTTGCGCAGACAACTCTGTTTACCTGACAGATGTAGAATTTTAAAGAGGTTTTCCCACCGTCATTGTTATTGCAACCACTATTACTATCAACTCACCACCATCACCAGCCCCCACGACCTCTCCCCTACTTTAAGAAAAAGAAAATCGCTGTGAAGGTCATCGTATGGTTTAATACTCTACCGCAATCCTTTAGAGAAATATAGTATAACACGAACTTAATGCTTGTGTCTCACATGGATTATTAAAATATTCAAACTCACAGTCCCTTATGTCAAGTCTTATTGCAGTCCTTCTGATGTTTTTTTGTGTTTGCATGTTTATTTGTTCGCTATTACAGCAAACATATTTATGACAACTATTTTGGGGAATGTTTCTGGAAAGTGTATTTTTAAAACCATAGTGCATTTAAAACTGTACATTCATCAATAATTATTACTATAATCTCTAAAGCAAAATTAATATGCAAGGTGATATGAATGCTTGGACTTATTGTGCGTAATCTACTTATAATTAAAGACTTTTTATTGTGCGTCATCTACTTCTAATTGAAGACTTTTTATTGTGCGTCATCTACTTCTAATTGAAGACTTTTTATTGTGCGTCATCTACTTCTAATTAAAGACTTTTTATTGTGCGTCATCTACTTCTAATTGAAGACTTTTTATTGTGCGTCATCTACTTCTAATTGAAGACTTTTTATTGTGCGTCATCTACTTCTAATTGAAGACTTTTTATTGTGCGTCATCTACTTCTAATTAAAGACTTTTTATTCATTATTCCTGTAGTCTGCGATTCACGTTTTTAGTGCAATAAGTTCATCTGTCCACGCATTTAACTGCAAACTCTCCTAATAGAGTAAATAGACGTTTCTCAAGAATGCAGATTTCGTTAGATGTATATTCGTGTCGATAATACTGTGATCGCGGTAAGCTTAATTGTCTCAATAATAAATACTGCAACAAGACCATTAACAAAGAGGTGAGCTACTATATGCGAAATACTTAAGGATGTCTACATTTTATAATCTCGTAATCTCTCTCTCGTCTTTCTTTAGTAGAATCGTTTATTCAATTCTAATACATTTTAAAATCATCTTATCGTATCTACTTGTATTTGAATTAAAATATCTAAGTACATCTATCTATCTATCTATCTATCTATCTATCTATCTATCTATCTATCTATCTATCTATCTATCTATCTATCTATCTGTCTGTCTGTCTATCTATCTGTGTCTCTCTGTTCGTCCGTCTGTCCGTCCATCCATCCATCCATCCATCCATCCATCCATCTACCTACCTACCCACCCACCCACCTATCTATCTATCTATCTATCTATCTATCTATCTATCTATCTATCTATCTATCTATCTATCTATCTATCTGTCTGTCTCTCTGTCTGTCTGTTTGTCTATCTATCTATCTATCTATCTGTCTCTCTGTCTGTCTGTTTGTCTATCTATCTATCTATCTATCTATCTATCTATCTATCTATCTATCTATCTATCTATAAATATATATCTATCTGTGTCTGTCTGTCCGTCCGTCTGTCCGTCCATCCATCCATCCATCCATCCTTCTACCTACCTACCCACCTATCTATCTATCTATCCATCCATCCAGCTATCTATCTATCTAATAAAAACTAATTCAAATTATTGTTTCTTATCTTTATTTCTTTCTGCATTAATTATGTAGTCAGTACTGTCAATCCCAACTAGGGGGGTGGGGTGGTGGTGTTAGACAATACACACAGGTGACAAGTGACGAAGCTCTCCTGTTCAAATTCTGCCTCGATAGATTGCAACGGACAGAGCTAACACCGCACGTAACGTAACAGTCTTCTTATTCTATAGCCTTTCTGTGTTTTGTCAACGTAACAGTCTTCTTATTCTATAGCCTTTCTGTGTTTTGTCAACGTAACAGTCTTCTTATTCTATAGCCTTTCTGTGTTTTGTCAACGTAACAGTCTTCTTATTCTATAGCCTTTCTTTGTTTTGTCAACGTAACAGTCTTCTTCTTCTATAGCCTTTCTGTGTTTTGTCAACGTAACAGTCTTCTTATTCTATAGCCTTTCTTTGTTTTGTCTTCTTTAAACCCCAAGCCAAACAAACTTTTGTAAATGTCATCACTTGAAAATTAATGTTTGAGGGTGGGTAGGGGTGCATTAGTCGGTTGAGAAGTTTTTTTTTCCTTCAAAGCAGGATGGTTTTCACTCGAACATCTCAGGAAGAGGGTTTGGCCGGACAGGACTAGAATGAGGTCATTGGATGTGCCGAACAGGCAACGAAAAACAAATATTTAATCTTCGTGGATTGCTGAGATGCATGCTTAAAATCTTCTTCCTTTTCTCTCGTTCTTTTTCGCTAAACGTACGGGTACTGAAACCGCAGTTCTGAAAGGGAATTCTACCCGAAGGATATAAATGCTCAGACATTGTGTATGTACCCATGCTTGTGTGTATCCACCTTGGGCGGACGTACATCCGGGCGAAAGTTGGAGCAGAGTACTCGGCGTGGAAACCAAAGTGTTTTGTAAGTATACGCTATCCACAAATTGTTATGCACTTCAAAAAGTTATGCTCGAATGATTTCAATCTGTTGTATAAGTATTCCCACAAATTGAAGTGTTTGCTACATATACACCAACAAACTGAAGTTGTATTCAGAATAGTTCATATCTGTAAATTAGCGGGTTAGAACAAAAATAAAGTTAATTTCTGTAAGACCGTCAGACTCTTAAAATAGAATTTTGCCTTTCGCATAATAAAATTGTGGTTTAATCAACATGGTCACGTTTTGCGTTGCCGTGGGCCGCGAACCGGCCAGCTATAAAAGACTGACCGCTGTAATTACATACAAACTTTGTATTTCATACCTTTCGTAGTAAGGGAGAACGTTAGAAAGGATACACGTTTTGGTCTTTGCATAAATTCTAAGAGAAGACAGGAAGATATGTCAGTAATTATTTCATTTATCACTTTATTTGTTGCATTAGTGACTTATTTCCTTTTTTCGTGGGTTCGCGGAATATTTGAATACTATTACCGCAGAGTTGTTCAAACCCTATAATCAATTGCAATGATGATGGCATACAATTTTTGGGGAAAAATGTTTTCTTTAAATTTGATTAAATTCCTCTCTGTGGTATTTTATGATACACGTACACATTTTCACCACATTTTACACAGACGCACTTTTTCGCCGTATTTAAGACATACACGTCTTCACCATATTTCACACAGACGCACATCTTCGCCGTATTTAAGACACATACATCTTCACCACATTTCACATATATCACCGCATTTCACAAATTTCACACACATATATCTTCACCACATTTTAAATATACACACATATCTTCACCTCATTTCACACACATTCATATTCACATTTTACACACATTTTACCATTTTTTCACACACACACACACACACACACACATTTTCACCACATTTCACACTTGCTTATTCATTTTCACCTCATGTCACACACCACATACACATCTTTGCCACATTCACATGCACACATCTCAACACATTTCACACACACAAACATAAGCACGGGCACTTATTTGTGTGCATAACAGGAATGAAAACATGTTTACATTGCGCTATACAGAATAAGCAGAAGAAGTAGAATGTATATTAACATGACAAACGTGTGTAGAGAACTACAACACTGCACGACTAACTACTTCACGCAGAACTCTGCCAGCCGTGCCAACAAGATGAACTTTTGAAATACAAACCACACCTTAGCATCCATATCATTTTCCCAGTCAAGAATCAATAAGAAACTAATACTTAGAGGCAGTTTAAAAATTACGCCACAAATAACGGAAATCGTTATAGGAGCCTATAACTTTAAAATCTAGGAAAAGTATACTATACGTTAATACCTTGCCCACAGTCCCCCGCCCACCCACCCCACCCCCAATCCGTTCGTACTTACAATTCTAGAAATCGGATGCACTTTAACTCAACTGATTTGTTTTTATCGTTGTCTGGAATACAGTTTGACATGATGCGAGCTGATTGTACACTAGATACGTTGGTTTCTACATTGAAGGCTTGCACTTTGAATAGTTTCAAATAGGACTTGGTGACAGCCAGATAGAGCATATTGACAGGAGCAGTTAATAAACAAGTGTACTTATTTACAGGATGCCATTTTCACATTTATAAAATATTACAATGTACGATCAATATTTTACATAAGGATTGTATTATTAAATTTTCAAAGACGTAGGCGTTTAGTGACGTACAGGCAGAAATATCAGAAGAAACCTGTTTTTTTAAATATATGTTTCAGCAAATGTTACCAGGTGTTTCGAATCTGTTTAGCCTTAATGGTGTAAGAAGTATTTTTACTTACCCTCGTGTTCGAGAAGACACCGTATACGTTGTAGCGATCAAACAGATACAGAATGAAAAAAAAAAGAATTTTCAAACAAATGACACAGCTTCTTTAAGTGTGACATTTATTAATAGCATACATTTTGCCTAGCAAAGGTAAGTTTAATATAAATCTATCTATCTATCTATCTATCTATCTATCTATCTATCTATCTATCTATCTATCTATCTATCTATCTATCTATCTATCTATCTATCTATCTATCTATCTATCTATCTATCTATCTATCTATCTATCTATCTATCTATCTATCTATCTATCTATCTATCTATCTATCTATCTATCTATCTATCTATCTATCTATCTATCTATCTATCTATCTATCTATCTATCTATCTATCTATCTATCTATCTATCTATCTATCTACCTATCTATCTATCTATCTATCTATCTATCTATCTATCTATCTATCTATCTATCTATCCGCCCAAACCCATCCATCCATCCATCCATTACTGTAGCGTGTGTGTGTGTAAGAGAGAGACAGACAGAGATAAATTCTCCTGGAGCAGAAATACTGTTAATTATCTAGCTCTATTACATACATACCTCTACGATGTTAAACTGTAGACCGACGTCTCATGACTGTCAATAAGACAAAATGAACACATTTAGCACTGACATTAGTATAATGGACTGAAGCAGATCGTGACTTAGTCACGTTTTCCCGTTGGCACGGTATCAGAAGGAATGCTAGCCAGTGAGCCTATAAATATGACGTTGAATTACTCTAAATCTGCCCACGCCGGAAGTGCTCCCCATAAATTGACGAGGACTGTGACGAGGTATGTGAATCTCGTGTTTGCTTTCTGAACGAATTTTACAATGATTATCAGCTCTCATTTGCCGGGGTACCGAGGTAGAGTTGAACAGTTTTAATATTGTTTCCTTTACATACTCGTATCTTAGAGTTTAATTAAATATATTTTTTATGTCAGGAAATATACTCGCTGCGGCATTTTTTCCAATATAAATTATATAGTTTTTGAAAAACAACACACCATTTTCTATTACCAATCATAATCGCTATTCGAGTAAATTGTGGCAGAAAATTAGCATGATGCACTATGTGAGGAAGGGTAGTATAGAATAGTTACAGGTTTGATATAATTTAAATAAATTATAGCTTCCACTGATATAAGCTTATACCGATGCTAGAACGTCTAGATCCCCGTGGGTAGACATTTTGTTTGACAACATAGATAAATCAGATTCTAATATATACAAGTACGGGACTAGCATAGACAAATTTCTAATACAGACAAGTACGATTCTTACATAGTCAAGTAAGATTCTAACATAGATAAATAAGATTCTAACATAGATAAATAACCTTCTTACATAGACAAGTAAGATATTTACATAGACAAGTAAGATTGTGATAAAGTCAAGCATAATTATAACATAGTCATGTAAGATTGCAACGGAATAAAGTAAGATTTAACGTATCCCAGTAAGATTGTAACGTAGTCAAATAAGATTGTAAAGTACGTTAGCATAGTCCAGTAAGATTTAAGTTAAAGTCGCCTTGTAACGTAATCCAGTCAGATTGTAACATAGTCCAGTAAGATTGTAACATAGTCCAGTAAGATTGTAACGTAGCCAAATAAGATTGTAAAGTAAGAGTGTAGCATAGTCCTTTAAGATTTAAGTCAGATTGTAACGTAGTCCAGTAAGATTGTAACGTAGTCAAATAAGATTGTAAACTAAGAATGTAGCATAGTCCTTTAAGATTTAAGTCAGATTGTAACGTAGTCCAGTAAGATTGTAACGTAGAAATGAGATTTGACGCAGTCAAGTAAGATTCTACCTTAGCACATTTACAGAATCCTCAAGTAACATCATAAGTGACATGAAAGATAGCACATATTAACTGTAATTACTGTACCTCTACTTTCAACGCAGCAACGATTCATATGCAGATGTGAATGGCTTAGACAAAACAAAATTAAATAAAGCAACAATTCTTTTAAAGTTATAATTGAATATATGGTTACATCAATATTACTATAAGTAGTACACACAGTGAAAATGCAATAGAATTTGCATCAATTTTACTTTTTTTGCGTGTGCGCGCAAAGTTGGAAAATATTTCCCTAACCTACCGTAATGCTTTAATTAAGATATCTACTGCCACTATCATTTACTTTCATAATGGAATACAACCACTCTCTGTTACGTCATTTTTTTCATCCTTTCTTATTGATGAATACATCAGACAATTTCACATTAACCTGTCTCTAGTAAGGGTCGGAGCTCGATTTGAGATCATTAGTGCCGAGCGTTTGTTTGTTAAGTCCTGACCTTTGCTCTCTTGTCCCGGGTGTCAATCTCCCATACACATTTTTTAATACTTTGAATCACTTTCTCTCTCTGTGTCACGCACACACACACACACACACACACACACACACACACACATACACACACACACACACACACACGAACACACACACGCACGCACACACACACACACACACGTACGCACGCACACACGCACACACACACACACACACACACACGCACACACACACACGTACGCACGCACGCACACACACATACATACAAATATTCAGATCCAAACCCTATACGTTCGGTACAGACTAAAATAGTCTTCTATTTCAATAAATGAAACCTTTGTTTGTAGAGTCTGCATTTAAAAAAGAAACAAATTTTCAGCAGATATACCGGATATTTACAACAGACAACACTTACTTATAGCAGACATAACCGTTATTTACAATAGAACAGTCATGTTCTCCATTTTTGAAAATACCCCAACCCCTTGCCTCTTTCACCAAGGCAAAGACATTTTAATGGTTAAAATCCCAAACATTCTTTCATCTTTCTCTTCACTGCATACATTCATTCGATACATTAAAATAATAGAATCAAATTAATTTGGATAGATAGATAGATAGATAGATAGATAGATAGATAGATGGATGGATGGATGGATAGAATAAATGACACAGATATAAAATGACTGTCATTTATTCTCCGTATTACTGTTAGTTACATTTTAAATTTGTTTAACATTTATTGCTTCGTATCTATTCTACGATGAACTCATGACTTGATTCTCGTAGGACTTGTAGTAAAAATACTTCTTTACGTCATTTGCACAGAATTAGGTTGCTTTACACTTTCTCGTAGGAGTTGTAGTAAAAATACTTCTTTACGTCATTTGCACAGAATTAGGTTGCTTTACATTTTCTCGTAGGACTTGTAGTAAAAGTACTTCTTTACGTCATTTGCACAGAATTAGATTGCTTTACACTTTCTCGTAGGACTTGTAGTAAAAATACTTCTTTACGTCATTTGCACAGAATTAGGTTGCTTTACACTTTCTCGTACCATAAGTGTCTTGCGGTTAATAACTGTGTCGGGCGGTTCACCCCCTCTTCTTTGTTTCCAGTCTAGCTTTCCTTTCAAGTCTTACTTAAATAGCGTCACTTCCTGCAATTTGAGCCTCATATGAAATTGCAAACTGTTTTCTCAGTCAAGATGATTGATTTTTTAAAATATAAAAGTGGTTAGCTCGCTCCTTAGGACAACACATTTCTCATATGTACATCTGCCTATTATTGTTCGTTCAGGTGAGGCTATACCGGCCCTGGGGCAAGAGAAAAGTGGGCTTGTCACTTTTTAAATTATTAAGTGTCTAGACAGTCAATCTTGCGCAATAACTTTCCCGACAGATCTTTCTGTTTCTAACAACATAATATTCATACAGTGCAAACTACAAATAATAATTGAATTAAGTAGTCATGAAAAAAATCACTACTTTGCAACAGACTTGTAGACTGGTCTTTAAGGCGTTTCATTTCCTAATGTTTAGGGGAGATAATTAGCACTCTCTTTTCATCTATACACAATGCCAGTTGTAATGAAAACATTTTCGCTCGTCGTGTTGGAAGTTTTCTCATTTATCAGTTTGTCGTCATTTCTAGTGTTGTAAATAATTATTCAATCATTATTTCTTTCCTAAGACTGTTAGGATTCCAAGTTTCACTTTATAGTCATTTCGTTTTTATTATGGTAGCATGTTTTATCATAATCATCCTGTTATAAACCGTTTCTTGTGATCTTATGATAATAATCCGACGTCACTATCATCAAAACGTCTTACAGTTATAATTATAATCCTCATATTATCCGTCTGATTTACAAATGTCGAAAGAATCATCATCACCCTGCAGTTCTCATGTAACGGTTTGTCTGACACCTAGACTCGTATTTTTGCAGCAAGGAAAAAAAATCACCATTGAAAGTGCAACATTTCCTTGTTTTAAAGTTCACATATTTAATCGACATTTTAAAAAAATGTATTTCGTTTTAGACAATTTGTTTGACATAAGTATTAGCTTGGTGTCGCATCTTTCTGTCACCCACTCATTTTCTTAACGTCTTTAAATCACGTCGGACTTTCAGTGCAGAATGAAAAGTTCGTCGTACTGACGCGAATTAATGAAGCATTGGTTTCCACTTTTATTTAATTATTCAGCACTATAAGTCAAACAATTTCTTTGACTGCAATCTTTACTTCGACCGGCTCCTTTGTTACAAGTGTGTCTTTGGTTTGCTTCTTTTCGTAATTGTCTTTATTACTCCGGGTTTAATTTATGGAGAACGAAAGTCAATCTCAATGTAATTGTCTTTATTACTCCGGGTTTAATTTATGGAGAACGAAAGTCAATCTCAATGTAATTGTCTTTATTACTCCGGGTTTAATTTATGGAGAACGAAAGTCAATCTCAATGTAATTGTCTTTATTACTCCGGGTTTAATTTATGGAGAACGAAAGTCAATCTCAATGTAATTGTCTTTATTACTCCGGGTTTAATTTATGGAGAACGAAAGTCAATCTCAATGTAATTGTCTTTATTACTCCGGGTTTAATTTATGGAGAACGAAAGTCAATCTCAATGTAATTGTCTTTATTACTCCGGGTTTAATTTATGGAGAACGAAAGTCAATCTCAATGTAATTGTCTTTATTACTCCGGGTTTAATTTATGGAGAACGAAAGTCAATCTCAATGTAATTGTCTTTATTACTCCGGGTTTAATTTATGGAGAACGAAAGTCAATCTCAATGTAATTGAAGGCAAAGCAAAGTGGACGCAGCTTCGCGCCGTCATCAGATGAAGAAATAAAGAATGGTGACAATAAAAAGTGTTACTAAAATCAAGCACTTGAAAACAGTTTCGTAACGACGTCATCAAGCACTTGAAAACAGTTTCGTAACGATGGAGAGCCCTCTCTCAGTGAAATAGATTCCTCTGAGTGTTAGAGAATCTCACTGTGACAGAAAATCCTTTACGCGACAGGAGAATCCTCACTGTGACATAGAATCTTCACGCCTGTATCAGAGTTACAATAATATCCACAGTTGTAGAGAATCCTTAAAGATAGAGAATCTTTAAAACAATGGAAAATGCCCACAGAGAGAGCGAATCTTCAGAGAGTAGGTGAAGGAGCGAGAGGGGGAGAGAGATGGAAAAGGAGAAAAAGCGGGAGAGTGAGAAAAAGAGAGAGGGAAAGAGTGTGGGAAAGAGAGTGAGAGGGAATGAGCGTGGGAGAGGGAGGGAGGGAGAGAGCGAATAAGAGGGAGAGGGAAGGAGAGAGAGCAAATAAGAGTGAGAGAAGGAAAGATGGGGAGGGAATAAGAGTGAGAGACGGAAAGATGGAGAGAAGGGGATAGCAGTGTCATGCACACATTCAACTTCTCACCTTTTAATACGGCTCTGAAATCTAGCCTGGTGATGTTGACTTTCTCACTTAAAATGACAATGGTACAATTCCTAACCAGATGTTGACACTTAGAAATGGCAGTAGTAAAATGTCTAGCCAGGTGATGTTGACCCTTAAATATGACAGTAACACAATCCCTAACCAGGTGATGTTGACCCTTAAATATGACAGTAACACAATCCCTGACCGGGAGATCTTATATTTCAACATGACAATAATATCAAACTATGTGGCGTTCTCACTTAAATATTACTATAATATCTAATCAGGTGACGTTCACATTTCAATTTGACCTAGTATTTCAGTTTAGGTGATGTTGAATTGTGTTGCTGTAAGTTGATTCCTGTGAATTTTGCTCGATAGCCAATTCGGTAAAAAATGAGGCTTTAGTTTGATCTTCAGAATTCAAGAAGATTATTTGAAAATTCCTCAAGTTGGGTTGAGTAGCACACAAAGACTCTATTCCGCATGATAGTGCATGTGAAGTTTTGGACGATTCTCAATTGTGTGCTTTGTGAGCGCATCAAAGATTCTGGAACAATGGTATAATGTGCCTAGAAGGGGTACATTGGCCTGTCATCTACATAAAAAAAGATCAACAAGTTGCAAACTGCATGATTGTGAAGACGTGCTAATGATAATGGTCATCATTGAGAAGATTATGTACATTGACTTTAACTATTTCTTAAAACTCCACTCTCATTTCTATGATTGAATAATATCTATGAAATTGATTTTATATATATGTAAATTTGACTGCTAATGTTTATGCTAGGATAAACTGAACGATTGTCACGTGTTAATCAAACATTGTTGAGAAGTGATGTAAATGTCAATGTTCTTTTGATTATATTCATATATTGTATATTTGATAGTTGATTTCATAAATGTATTGTTACATTTATTGACTTTCTTACACATAATGATAAACATATGTTGGAAAATAGTGGGTGGACGAGGGCTCGCTAAATATAGATTAAAGACTGATTTATCTTCTCCTTTGGTACGTTTTCCACATACGAAGTATTGTGTGATGGTAAATGTTTGTCTTTAATGTTGTGGAAGAGAAGAAACGTTGACAGCACCTGTATATCTGTCAAGTGAGAGAGATGAGTGATGTCTTCAGGAGAATTATTAAAAACATAAATTAATATTCCCATCACTTGGAATTAGTTGTAGATGATTAATGATAATAATAACAACCAATAACTAGGTTGGCGTTGTGTCACACACTAACAATCGTTCTCATAGTTACTCTTATAACCATCGCAATAATCTCACTCGTAAATATCATATCAAACACCCCACCATCATGACCACCTCAGAACTACCTTCACAAACTTTCTGTTACTGCCCTTGTACCATTTTCACAAGCTTTTCACTTACATTCACCTCTTTCTCGTTCATTGTCTCACACTAGCGAACATACATTGACATTCTGCGCTTTAAAAACATCAAGAAGTAAAGGGTCATAATTATATTTAGTAATCTATTAGTGCAGTATGCTAGCGAACATGGAAAGACAATCTTGAATAACAAATTAAAAAAAAAAACAAGAGATCACGTGTTTGGTTAACTCTAAGCGTATTACTCTAGCAAAAATTAAAGACAGCATACGCTAAAGAAACAATACGTCAAGAGGTCATGTGTTTTGAATATGGAAAGAGTGTGTGCCCCAAACCGAAAGGTCAAGTGGTCGTGTGTATAATAAATGCATTAATTATAACCAAACTATATTTCATCGTGGCACTGCGTTCTTCCGACAGACAATTTGCATTTAGTACTAAACTCCTATAACAAAACAAATTTATTTTCCATAGGTGAACAATGAATAATACATTTTCTTTTCCCGTCTAACTGACTTGAGGATGGAAAAACGACTAAGTCGCTCAATGATCAACTGGTGATTGAATTATAAAGACGGGTTTGTAAATTTCTACATTTTATTTTTAAAAGTCATGAATTTAAATGGAAAGGTCTTTCTTTCTTTGCCCGGCTCTTGATTTATCTGTGCATTCTGTGCTGAATAAATAAAACCGAAAGCGTCTGAGTACCCGCTGATTATAACAGACGGATGCGTCAGATTTCCGCCCGATGGGAGCTTAGTGAAAATTAACATCTTCGGTAATACTGTTCGCATCCGTGTTAGGGGATCGGAAGTGACGACAGTGATCTTGAAATTTGTCGAGTCGAATATTTTAAAATAGTGTCTGTGTGTGTATGTGCGTGCGTGTGTGTATGTGTGTTTCCACGAAATATGCCGGAATTTGCAATTTTTTAAAATCAAATTTAAAACATAATTTTTTCTTTTTTAACTATTTGTTTACATCTTTCTGATACAGTTGGTATCGATAATCATGCGGAAAGATTTTAACGGTTTGTAATGCTATTCTGTCTTATGTCTACATAATCAACACATTTGATTATTAGAACTTTACACTTGAAGTTTACAAGCACATTATTAAAGCAATTTGATTATCAGAACCTTACATTTGAAGTTTATATACACATTATTAAAGCAATTGATTATCCGAACTTTATACTTGAAGTTTACACACTCATTATTAATGCAATTTGACTATCAGAGCTTTACACTTGAAGTTTACACACACATTATTAGCAAGGATTTTACATTTGAAGTTTACACACACGTTATTAACAAGAACTGTACACTTGAAGTTTACACATGTTATTAACAAGGACTTTTCACTTGAAGTTTACACACACGTTATTAACAAGAATTGTACACTTGAAGTTTACACATGTTATTAACAAGGACTTTTCACTTGAAGTTTACACACACGTTATTAACAAGAATTGTACACTTGAAGTTTACACATGTTATTAACAAGGACTTTTCACTTGAAGTTATTAATAAGAACTTTACAAATGAAATTTACACGCAAAGGTTCAGCAAGAACTTTACACTTGAAGTTTACTCATGCGCTTACAAAGTTCGGCAGATGTTGATGTGTCATGGATTAAACTCTGGAACAGATGTCATCTGTCTGACTAGGACATTTAAAAAAAATAATGCTTAATGCGTTGCATATACATTAGAACACAATAAACGTTCTATATATAACTTGGGGGGGGGGGTTTGTGTGATTTTCTTTATAAATATTGTCATGCTTTCGTGCATGAGCCGTGTGTAAATTAATTATTTTTTGTTTGTGAGAGTCGTGTATAAAATAATTAATTATTTTTGTTTGTTATTATTTTGTGTTTTATTTGAAAGACTTGTATCAGCGTTCTATGCCTTCGTGTCTGAGTCGTGTGCATTATATTGTGCATTATTATAGTGCGAACGTTATGGAATGTTATGCATGAATTACTGATCATAGAGATTCTGTGAGAGCGTTTTTCTCTAGCGTGAAGGTTACTTGAAAATTCACTGAATTCGTCACAGCGTGAAGGTTTACTTGAAAAGTCACTGTGCACGACACTGCCTTTCACAAAAGATCTGTAATCATACTCTTTCCTTCAACCATTCCTTTTATTGATTTTGTTTTGATTTATTTGAAGACCACCTAGAAATGTTTATTTATTCGACGAATTTTGTATAGGATATGAGTTCACAGGGGTTGAATACGTTCACAGGATTATAACGAGTTCACAGGTACAATGAGTTCACAGGGGTGTGAAGAATTCACAAGGGTGGAATCAGTTCTCTATGGGGGAATAAGTTCACAAGGTTGTAATGAGTTCGCAGGGGTGTGATGAATTCACAAGGGTGCCCTGGTGGAATAGGTTCACAGGGTTGTAATGAGTTCACAGGGGTGTTATGAGTTCACAGAGTTGTAATAAGTTCACTGAACGCACGGTGTACACTATCGAATCTCTGTTTGTCACGTTTAGGTCTTAGAATGTCACCATGCTTCAGAGTCAGACTGACCACTCAGCTTTGTCCGTTTACAACAAGTCTGTGAGCCGTCAACCTCTTCATTGCGCTTTTAACAGTCCATGTACAATTTTGAAAGACAAATTTAATAGCTCAGAACAACCTCTTCATTTCGCTTTTTAACAGTCCATGTACAATTTTGAAAGACAAATTTAATAGCTCAAACAACTCATCTTAGAAAGAGTGCTACTTACACCGGTTACAGTGTATGTTACCTATGTAACTTTCAGTGTGCATCACCATCTGCTTGTAATGCTAGTGCGAACAATCACTCACTTGGTATACGTACTTGACGACATAAAATGCGTTTACATTGAATATTTATGTCTGAGAGCTTATGACTGGTTGCATGAGGATTATCACTCAAACCCGGCAAAGGGTTATTATCGGCGCAGGGCATTAAAGCGAGGACAACCCGTCACATATGTTGGCGAAATTACGCCTGTTGAACCTGTGACACGTTTTGTCTGATTGTGAACATCTGTGTTGAATATGCATGCATGATTGAATCTTTTGAAGATGAATGTTATCAATGATTGCTGAAACACGGGATATGGATACGGAATGACAACCATGTATGTAAACAATATTTGGTTCTTTTTATGTTTACAAGAGAATACAAGTATGTGTACTTATACATAAGTGTGAATATGTGTGTGTTTGTGTGTGTGTGTATGTGTGGGTGAGAGGGGGGTGGGGTAGGGAGGGAGTAAACGAAATAGGGAGAGATTGAAAAAGTGAACGAACGAGAAAGAGATTAGTATTTTCCGGACACGATAAAATATTTGTCTATGAAACATAATGAAGAACAGATGAAATTCATTATATCTCTGAAAGAAAATATATTGTCTACATTGTGATATATTTCAGTGAGTGTGGCCTATACATGTTGTATGAATGCTTCATTTGTATATATGAGAGAATGAATAGTAATACGTACATCCCCCCCCCCCAAAGATACACATACCACACACACACACACCACAAAGATACACCTATCACACACACACACACACCACAAAGATACACCTACCACACACACACACACACACACACCACAAAGATACACATACCCCCCCCACACACACACACACACATCTGTTAAGGAATGTTTAACCTTTACATATTAGAGATGAACAGTGCATAATAATTGTTAAACCGGACCATTACATATTACGTTTCAATGCATGGCTTGAAGTGTGTGGAAGTGCAGTGCAATCGAGCCACACACACACAGAGCACTGACAGTCTCGTAATGTCCGCTGAAGACAGAATGTCTTTTAACCTTGCGAATTAATTTATTTCTCTAGGAAACGGTCTGAGGAAAGCTGCTGAACATGGGTGCAACGAACCAATTTCTGCTCTGCTGTGCTCTGTCTGCTCTTGTGTTTAGTACTCCTCTTCCAGACAGAAACGAAACAAGTACACTGGAACCAGACTATACTGGGTATCTATCTATCTATCTATCTATCTATCTATCTATCTATCTATCTATCTATCTATCTATCTATCTATCTATCTATCTATCTATCTATCTATCTATCTATCTATCTATCTATCTGTCTGTCTGCGTGCCTGCCTTCCTGTCTGTCTATCTATCTATCTATCTATCTCTCTCTCTCTCTCTCTGTTCGTCTGTTTGCCTGCCTGTCTGTCTATCTATCTATCTACCTACCTACCTATCTATCTATCTAACTAACTAACTAACTAACTATATGTCTGTGTGTCTATCTATCTATCTATCTATCTATCTATCTATCTATCTATCTATCTATCTATCTATCTATCTATCTATCTATCTATCTATCTATCTGTCTGTCTTTCTGTCTGCTTGTCTGCCTGCCTATCTATCTATCTATCTGTCTGTCTGTCTGTCTGTTTATCTATCTATCTATATATCCATCTATCTATCAGTCCGTCAGTCTATCTGTGTACATATCTATAAATTTAAAACTTGCTATAAAATTGGTAGTCATTTATCAACTGAAATGATATAGAGTTAAAAATTAAACATCAGCTGCAAATCTCCATTTGAGAATCTGTAATAAGCCTGAACGGATTCTTTTATTTGGCACTGTAATTTGTAAATACATGCATGAAATCTTTCTCTACCTCCTTTTCTTACTCTCTCACACACATACATACACACAAACAAACACACACATACACGCATGCAGGTACTTTGTACATTTTTTGTTATGTTTAATAGCTTACAGTTTAATATTCGATTGTGAGAGAAATGATGTCTTAAGAAAAATTTCCAAAACATTAAATTGACAATGATAAAATAATTTTAATCTTAATGTTGAATATTGAATAATAAAGTTCTAAACTTCAAATTGACAATGAATAAAAAGCATTTATAATCTTATAGCTGAATACTGTATAATAAAGTTCTAAATTTGAAACTGAACATTGATTAATGAAGCTTTTATTTTTCATCAGAACAATGATCTTTGCATTATTAAATGTGCCATTGAACAACGATTGACAACTTTCTAAAGATGAATGTGTGCTGGAGTAAATTTGATTGTCCCTATTTAGAAAGTTAATTATTATATAGTTTGTTAAATGTCAACTTGACATGACCTTCGGATACTGCACATGATGATAGTTTTGTAAGTACCAGAGTAAAATAACAACTCAGATAAAGAATGCACTAGAACTTGTTATGCAATCCAAACCAGTCCAGTGGATGAGTAATTTTTGCTATCCAATAGTTTAAGGTTTACACATTATGAACAACTAATGGGTAGAGACTAAAACTTATCTGTTGAAGAATTCTATATTATAATCACTTTGATTTTAATGTAACTCAAGTCCAGTCATGGAAAGACAATGGTTAGTTTAATGAAAGGAGCAAGCCATTTTTTCCCCTTTCTTCTTTGTAAGCTTGTGGTGGAAGTGAGAAGTTTCCATCCTACAGTTTGGCGGTTGTGTTGATTCACTGCACCCAGTTTGTGTACATTTGCAAGTGTGTCTGACTCCACTGTGGAACTTTCTAGCAAAAGTTCTTCTAGAAGTTCTTTACTGTGATTGCTTACTGGAGAAGCTAATATGGTGAATGTGTGCCTAGATTAGTCTCGAGGGATCTACAGTGTTGGAACATTCAACAATGTGTCTAGCAGAGCAGAGGAAGATTCAACAATGTGTCTAGCAGAGCAGAGGAAGATTCAACAATGTGTCTAGCAGAGCAGAGGAACATTCAACAATGTGTCTAGCAGAGCAGAGGAAGATTCAACAATGTGTCTAGCAGAGCAGAGGAACATTCAACAATGTGTCTAGCAGAGCAGAGGAAGATTGAACAATGTGTCTAGCAGAGCATTGGAACATTCAACAATGTGTCTAGCAGAGCAGAGGAACATTCAACAATATGTCTAGCAGAGCAGAGGAACATTCAACAATGTGTCTAGCAGAGCAGAGGAAGATTGACTATTCTATTGTAAAGTATAAACTTGGACATTGTTACGAAAGTCGTGAAAGACTTTTGCGCCATACGTAATTGATTATCATATCACTCTAACTAAATTTCCTTTGTAATAAACAATAATATCTACAGTTGTCTGCTAAGAAAAAAATGAAAATATAAATTGAAAGCACCAGTACATAATTTTATGTTGAAAACAATTGGTGCTAGACAGACCGGCCATAAAACACAACCTTTTGCATCCATCACGTGACGGACACCGGAAATCAATGCGTTCTCCCCACCCTCCTGACCCAAAGCATCCGAGTAGTAAAAGAACAATTCAAAACACATAAAATTAGTCTCAACTTTACTAAATTACTAAAAAAATGTTTATTTGTTCACCCAAATTTGAACTTCTTTAATTTTTTTTTTACTTAAATGTGAAACGAGTGCACACGAATTGTCTTCCCTGGCTTAGCCTGGGTCTCTGTTGTTCATCCCTGTCACCATTTGACAAGGGGATAAATAAAAGGTGTCTTGTTTGCTTTGGACACAAAAGATTTTCATTTCTCCGACGTAGACTCGCCGCTGAACCTTTGAGTAAAGTGTGCACGCGAATCTTGAATTGAGTCTTGAGTACATCACACGTGCGTATACGGTAATGTAATCACACCACCGACCGACCGAACGACACACACACAATCGCACATAGGTCACAGAGTAGGTCGCAATGTAGGTCGCCATGTTAAACTGCTTGAACTGATCGTGAGATTATTTTCATTGTTCAGTGTAAGCATTATCTGTCGGCTGGGTGTTTTCGTGAAGACAGACAGACAGACAGACACACACACACACACACACACACACACACACACACACACACACACACACACACACACATTTCCATCTACCATTTAATGATGTCAAGTTGCAAATTAATTATAATTATTTACCACTGCATATATCAGTCCAGCTGCACTTGTTATCCAGCAAACTGTATGTCAATGAAAAAACAACTAAGCTCGAGTATCGTTATATAAGACATACATTATTATTTGACCAGACAGTGATTCTATTTCAGTCTGAATAATGTTTTTATGTCGAGAGAAAAGTTAGCGTAAGTTTCAAAGGTAAAAACCTACAGATAAATATATTTTGCGTCGCAAGTGTCTGACATTTTTGTTTGTTGTTTTTTTTTCTTAAAACGTCATTAGTTTTTGGCTTTTTTTTTAACATTCAGAGATGTACATGTAAATTAAGAGAGGACTTCTCCACGAGTAAGTTATTTTTTAATTGTGTTAACGGTCGATAAATAATCTTTCTCATCGAATATGGTAACAATCATAGCCACCATTTCAAAAAGCAAAAAAATGTATAACGTAATAAACCCTACTCCCTTTAAAACAGAAAAGAAAAGAAAAGAAAAAACAGAAAAATTCAATAAAATGGAATATTTGCTTGTTTCTATGACATCAGACTAGAAGAGTATAAGTATAATTATAACAAATTAACAATACGTTGGAAAGGGAGTTTTATACTTAAATGAACATACTACAGATAGGAAGTTCTAAACTGTAAATCATCGAAAGTAAAAGGGTTAAATCTTCAAAATGCATTACATTCATTGCACAGATGATGTTACGTTTTTTTTAAAGTGATTTTCATTTCACTTTTCCATCCCTTCCTCCCTCTTCTCCCTCTCTCTCTCTCTTTCTCTCTCTCTCTCTTATTTCATTATTTTTATTTTAAATTATTGCTCAAGAAAATGTGCTTTTGCAAAATTGCTAAGTGCATTTTTGTCCTTGAATACCAAATGTCATCGACTAACGTGTCAAGGGAGGTTATGTCGCACAAATCTTTGAAGATTGATGTTCCTTAGTGACGCTAATCTCTGAACTTGTCTTGCCCACTGATTGTACTATGAAGTCTGAGGTAACATTGCTTTCACCGAAGTGACTGGATTCTCCATTTTAACCTTTCCAAAAAGGAAAAAGTCCCTTGAGAAGTAAACCGAAATAAGTGATCTATCTATCTATCTATCTATCTATCTATCTATCTATCTATCTATCTATCTATCTATCTATCTATCTATCTATCTATCTATCTATCTATCTATCTATCTATCTATCTGCCTACTGTCTGTCTGCCTGTCTATCCACAAAGAGATAGAGAAAACACCTACACAGCTCTCATACTTCAGATACTAATACAACAGCCGAAATGTCCTTGCCTTCGCTCACTACTTCTACTTCTTTGACCATGCGCTTGCGTTTCATTGTGAATGTACTGCTTGCTTACGACTACTTCCACAACTGCACTTGCAACGAATCACTGCTGTAGAATCTTGTCATGACTCAGCTTTTGTTGGTTAGGACTTTGTAGATCGAACGGGATTACATGTCCGTGACAGGTCTTGTGACACTCTTTGACATGTCTCGTGCTTACAGGTACAAGATCCTGACTATACTGGCTGGCAACCACAGCACCTTGGTTTCCTTTCTCCAGAAACTGCAAGCAAGTCACCAAGTGAGTGAATGTGTTCATTAGCGTCACACCAGGGAGCTATAGTTAACTAAGGGGACTTTATAGTAATTTGTAAGTAATTTTTTTTAATGACCGGAAGTATCGGGTTGTTAGGTAATCATAATTGAATCACGACATAGTTTGCTTCAGGTCAAATTGTGTAGTAGTGTAATTAAATTACGAAGTAGATATATAAAATAAGAACGACAAATACATACCCACAACAATAATAGAATAGCGACAAATAAAGCAAATTGATTGAAATCAGTTTATGCATATGTGAAACGTACTCAAGACTCAATATAAAAGTCAACACAGTCAATTCAAAAATACGCGAAACCCGTACTCAAAACTCAATATAAAAGTCAACACAGTCAATTCAAAGATAACTGAAACCTAAAAGCGAAGTAAGCCAATTTGTTTAAAACTTAAAAAAAAATAATGAAACACAACAAACAGTAAAGACAAGTACCAAATGATTGCATTGCCTGAAACAACAGCAATCTCTAGAATAACGTCACATGCAAGCAAACAATACACAGAAAATGGTATAATTAGCAAACAAACGGACTGAAATAGCGACACACAGTCAAATAAAAACAAATTAGAATAAATATGAAGAAAGAGTAAAGCAATTCTAACTAAACAGGAAACACTATAGTCACAGATTTTCACCACTAGCAAAGACGACAACAATTAAATTGTGGTCACAGCGGTCATGACCAGGGTCAAATAGGACATTACTTCCCAGATTTACCAGTACTACTTAATTAATAATCTTTCTTGTATTTATCCCTCTCCCTAGTTCTCTCTTTATATCGTTATTTACCCCTCTCTCCATATCTCACTATATATTTATGTATTCCTCTCCAAATTTCTCTCTTCTTTTCGTGTTTATCTGCGAGATAATACAACATATCTCATGTCTTAAATTAATAAATAGAAAGATACCATTCTGCAAGATATTAGAACATATCTCATGTCTTTAATAAATAGACAGATACCATTACATTTTTACATCAATATCTACTTTCATTGCAAGCGAATGTGCATTTCATGCGTGCTTAAAATAGCAGTGTCATGTTTATTTTATTGTGAGCAGTCGTCTCCCGCTGTAAATCTTGTTGCCAGTATTATGCAGTTACCTTATCTAAGAGAGTCCATAAAGCGCTAATGCACCCATCTCTCTATTTAGCCAACGATACCGTAAATCAATGAAGAGTAAAAACAAAATAATTGTGAGATGAAGTCCCTTGGTATAAATATGCTCTTGAACCCATTTGCTGCTAAGGTCAATGCATTCCATTGATAATGATGACCTAAGTGAAACGTAGGGAATTAAGAGCTTATTATTAGTATGTTTACTGCTAAGGTCAATGCATTCCACGATAATGATGACCTAAGTGAAACGTAGGGAATTAAAAGCTTATTTTTATTATGTTTGCTAACTGAGACCACTCCCAGCTGTCTTCTTTTACTCAAGGAACTTGTTCTCTTAACGAATCGTGGACTAAAATGTGTTCGTATTCTGTTTTAGTTTATCATAATGCAATCGAATGATTAAAGCAATATTAACCAAAGGTGACTGGGATTAAAGGCTGAAAAGCAATGAGCCGTGTGATTTAGGATAGTTCTAATTTGTACTTAACCAGAAATCAGGGTTTTAGGTGTATAAGAATACAATGTATTCGCCTTTTACCAGTCTTTAAAAAATATTTACTTTTGTTTTCTTTTATGTAATTTAGTTCTTTGTTAATATCACAAGAAGAGAGTAGTAGTTATTTCGCTTTGCATGCACAAAATAAATGGGGAAACTATTTTCATTTATTTAATCTCAGATAGACGTATGGGCCAGTGATTTCAAGAGTGCTACTGTCATGGTTTCGGGAGCATATCTTGATGACGTCACAAAACTAATACGTCATCAGGGGCTGGATTTTTCGATCAAGAATGATAATGTTCAAAGGTTTTGTTTCTTTCGAAAGTATATTATTGTGTATTTTAAAATGTTAAATATTTTGTTTCTTTCGACTGTATGTTGCTCAGTATTTAAAATGTCTAAAGGCGTTGTTTCTTTCGACATTATATTATTGCGTATTTTAAAATGTTTAAGGAGATAGAACTGTACTACTAAAAAAGTCAAAGCAAAAGCAAAATGAGTTTATAATAACAAAACGATTTAGCAATTAATGGTCCAGAGAAAAGGAAATAAGCATTGAAGTATATACTGATTAAAATCATTTGAAAAGAGAAGGATAAGTAACTTTCTAAAGGAAGAAAAACATAGATTAAAACATATAAATAAGAGTGACTAAACAAACCCTTAAACATTTCGAAAACCCCTTTAAAAATTACAATGACACGTTTCGAGAGTGTGGTGATAAACAGAGGGTGATTTTTAAAATTAAAAGTGTAGGATTTTGTTTATATGCAGTATAAAAGAATGTTATAATGTTAGTTATTAGAGTCCTTTGAGCTTAAAAGATATGCTATCTATAAATTTAAAAAAGAATATATATTATATATTTATAAAAATATATTATACATACATACATATATTGACAGATATTTAGAAGAGGACTTCAATAGAAGGCGACGCGAAAAGCGTGCTACGTCACTAGACATTACAAACACGTATTTAGGACTGGCTGAGGTGAGTTAATCTCGAAAATAGGTATTGTGATCATTGTTTTGTACTACAATACAATTAAAGATATTGGATCAAAGTATTTCTTTTCATTAACACTTAAAACATGGAGTAGGTGTAATTAAATGGAGCACGATATTTTTTGACAACTTAAAGCCAATTATCGTCAATAACGAAAAGAAATACTTTGATCCACTGTCTTTAAGCACACTGAATATTGGAATATTCTCGCTTTAGTTAATAGAGGGGAAACACCTGCCCCAGGTTTTAAGTGTTAACGAAAAGAAATACTTTATTTACACCATACGGATACGAAACCACGCAAAAACAAACACCAACAAACGTTTGCAAACATACGGAAACACGGACACATGCGCATACACACACACACACACACACACACACACACACACACACACACATACACACACACACACACACACACACACACACTCTATTGAAGATTGTTCTGTCATTTCAGACTGAAAATGAAAGGCTTGGCCACTTTAGGTTGACTGTCTTGTTATTGTAACACAGAGAATTAATATTTAAAAAGTCTATTGATGCCATTCACTTTATTAATATATTTTATTAAAGGCGATAAGAAAAGCAGTTCGCTCGGAGAATACATTGTGTGACCCTTTGACATCAAACGAAACTGTTATGGAACATTTTGTACTGGCATTTCGTGCGCTCTAGACATCAAAGTCACTTAAGAGGACACGTCACAAATCTGTTCATATAGAAGTAATTTTCTACAAGCTGTTGACACCACAACAATTTATTTGGTCTTCAGTTATGTCTCGGCCCCAAACAAAGTCAGCTTTAATTATATCCTTGTTTGATTGTCATTTATAATGAAACAATGACTTTGTCAGCTTTAATGATATCCTTGTTTGATTGTCAGTCATAATTAAATAAAACAATGAATTTGTCAGCTTTAATTTTAGCCTTGTTTGTAACGTCACGAGACGAGCACTCAGATACACTTAGCACAAAGACAGCATTTGTGCCATCGAAAGTGAACACTGAACACAAAGACAACATTTGGTAAACGTTCACGATTTCCTTTAAAAACAGTATTATAAAGATGTTAATATATAGTAGTATTAACTCTTTTCATGACAAACAGTATTATAAAGAAGTTAATATAATAGTATTAACTCTTTTCATGACAAACAGTATTATAAAGAAGTTAATATAATAGTATTAACTCTTTTCATGACAAACAGTATTATAAAGAAGTTAATATAATAGTATTAACTCTTTTCATGACAAACAGTATTATAAAGAAGTTAATATAATAGTATTAACTCTTTTCATGACAAACAGTATTATAAAGAAGTTAATATAATAGTATTAACTCTTTTCATGACAAACAGTATTATAAAGATGTTATATGTTAATATATATAGTAGTATTAACTCCTTTCATGACAAACAGTATTATAAAGAAGTTAATATAATAGTATTAACTCTTTTCATGACAAACAGTATTATAAAGATGTTAATATATAGTAGTATTAACTCTTTTCATGACAAACAGTATTATAAAGATGTTAATATATAGTAGTATTAACTCTTTTCAAAATAAATAATGCAAATCATCATGTACATATATCTACATGATAGAGTGCATCACAAATGTATGTGGATATTAAACAAGTGGATTGAATTGTCATTAGAGCTGGATATTTCCTGACAGATTAACACTTTCCTGCAATCGGTCGCTTCTGCAGCCACGAGAGCCAAAGTCCAATTATCCGTTATGGGCAGGTCATTTGAAGGAAGAGATGTACCCGTGGTCAATGTGAGTGATTCAAGTAATGAATTAGTTGTCAATATGAGTGACAATTTAAGTTATTAATGCACTTATCAGTTTGATTGACCTATGAACCCTTCGTCAATGTGAATGACTAGTGTACATTTTGTCAGTGTGAATGACTATTGTACATTTTGTCAGTGTGAATGACTAGTGTACATTTTGTCAGTGTGAATGACTAGTGTACATTTTGCCAGTGTGAATGGCTAGAGTACATTTTGTCAATGTGAATGACTAGTGTACATTTTGTCAGTGTGAATGACTAGTGTACATTTTGTCAGTGTGAGTGACTAGTGTACATTTTGTCAATGTAATGACTAGCGGAAACCATTGTCAGTATGAGTGACTACAGAAATGTACCAGTGTATTAGTTAATAGAGTAACTAATGTTCCTGTGGTCAGAGTCAGTGACTAATGTACCCATTGTTATTTGAGTGACTAAAAAAATACCAGTGTATCACTTAAAAGAGTAATTAATGTTTCCATTGTCATTTGGGTGGCTACAGTAAAGTACCAGTTTTCATTCTGGTTGTACAGTAGTGCAGCCATTTTCAACTTGAAATCTTTAGTAATGTACCACTTGTCATTGTTGGTGTTCAATGAATGTATCCATTATAATTTTACGACTGTAGTTATCTATTGATGATCTACGTATACTTTGTCAGCTGTACTAGCGATGACGTAAAATTACTAGGATATTTCGAAGGCTATTTGTAATTAACTACCAGCCCACCCCACCCCCGTAGTCCGACTATTTGACATTTAATGGTGACATACTTCATGGTTAGGATTATAAATAAATAATTCTCAGTAACACATTATATCACTAAGACAACTTTTAATGCACTTTATGATCTGTTATAGTTGAAAATATACATATTTGTGTTTTGTTCAGATTCGACATCCCAGTTCATCATCTGTTCAAAAATACGTTATAGCTCTAGATGCTGGAATACATGCTCGAGAGTGGATCTCTACATCAGTGCTGCTCAATGTTATTAACAAGGTAACTATGCCCTTCTTTTTAGATAATTCAACAGGTAGAGCAGTCACTTTCTAAACATATCAGCCAAGTAACACTGTCAGTCTCTTTCACATAATCAGCAAAATATATATGTTGTGTTTCTGGGCGAATGTAACTCTACATGTTGTGGTCGTGTGCCTCACACACTCTACTCGCATTCAACATCTTAGGAATAAATGTAATCATACACTGACACGATTGGACACACTATGCATGACTGGGCACACACACACTCCGACATGATTGGTCACACACTATGCATGACTGGGCACACACACACTCCGACATGATTGATCTCAAATTATGCATGACTGGTCATATACTGACACGACTAATCACAAATTATGCATGACTGGGCACATACACCGACATGATTGGTCACAAATTATGCATGGCTGGTCATATGCTGACATGACTGATCACAATATGTGCATATAATGCATTGAGTATCAGAAGTGTGTGTCACAGAATCATAGTCATTCCCTTCAACAGTATCAAAAGTTAGAGCTGTTATTGATATAAAAATACTCATCTAAGGAACACTGCTATTGTCTTCAGCATAATCAATCAAGTAACTTTGTTATTGCATGCAACATAAATCAACCAATGATGCTTCTGATGTCGCTACACCCATCGTCCTGATGAACTAGTGATATATGGGAAGAATATGCTTGCCTCAGGTTGCTCGATTGCTGTCTTGTACCTCCTTGAATTCACTCCAGTATCCGACGACCGGCTGGTGTCTTTCCTGGTGAAGTTGGGCCAGCGTTATAAGCTCAATCTTGCTTAACTGAAACAAATGCATTTTGATACGAACACCTTCGGGATTGCACTAAAATCTTATCAAACCAATAAATATAATCTATAAACATATCTTCTTTGACCGACAAATAGATTGGGAAGCGCAATTTATTTCTGTGTAATTGATTTTAATCTGTTGCAGTTAGCCTTCAACCCCGACAATGACCCAATTGTCTCAGAGCTATTGGAGAAATTTGATTGGACGATTGCGCCAGTGTTGAACCCAGATGGATACGAATACAGCCGAGAGAGTGTGAGAACTTTGTTTAAATACTTTTTATCTGACGTCTCTTTCGATAATCCAGTACAGTTTTAGTTATGTTATCTTGACCCTTATTGATGTGGTTCCTTGCTTTTATAATATCAACTTCATTACTCTTTCATATATTAAGCAAAAATAACTAAACGTAGAATGATTTCCAGTTTAATTTTTATGTAATCTTTATTAATTCATTAATTAATTCGCTTTCCTTTTCAATTAATAAGATTTGGGTTAATTAATTTATAATTAAATATGATCTTTGTTGTTTACATTTTGACCTCTGTTAAATGGTTACGTGTTAGACAAAAATATTTACTGAAAGATCTAAAATACTTCTTCTGTTGATTTTGTTAAAAAGATAACATTTATATTCTTGAAAAAAATATTTAGTGTAAATGAACTGCCTTCGTTCTGTTTCAGGTTGTAAAACTAATTTTGACTTTAAAACTTTAAAATTTACATACATTTCTTAAGATATTAAAGTGGAGTTACATCCTGAAGAAAAACGCTTTCCTGACAAAAGTGTACGTGGGAAACTTTAGCAAGACTGCCACGTCATGAAATCAATTTACCTAGCAGTACTTCTAACTCGCGGTGTCAGAACTTTACCATCTAAAATATATGACTAGCACCAGTCTTTGACTCTGAATCTTGGCTTTTAAATTAAGATTAGAATCCTCCTTTAGTTTTTACATAGAGATGGCGTGAGTCCTCTTTCTGTTTTTATTATCTTGCGTCCTGTATATGTTTTATTTAGAACTGGTAAGAGTCCTCTTTTATATTTATTTAGAGCTGGCATGAGTCCTTTTAAGTTTTTATTTAGACCTGCAAATGTCCTCTATAAGATTTTATTTAGAGCTTCCATGTGTCCTCTTTAAGTTTGTATTTAGACCTGGCATGAGTCCTCTTCTTGTGTTTATTTAGAGCTGGCTTCTTTTTGAGATTTATTTTATGGTTCCCAAAATTTAATTTTATCATTCACTTGCAATTTGATATTTTAGTCAAGCAAACGACTTTGGCGAAAAACAAGAACGACAAAATACAGCGTGACCTGTCCCGGCGTGGACATCAACAGGAATTTTGGATTTGACTGGAACCCAGGTAGTGTACCACTATAACACATCAGCATTAAAAGATGAAATAGTGGATGAAAACGGTAACGATACTGTTATGGATCAGAATCCTGGGAATGCCCGTATGAAGAAAATAATTATGTCGCAATCGAAGGTTTAGAAATTTCTAGCTACTACTTGGCAGTTATTCATAATGATTTTTGTACGAGGTAATTATATACTCACAGTATCTGTAATGAGTCTTCAAAATACAAATAACTAAACTATTTCTAGACAATCATCTCTCATCGACAACTTTTTTTTATTATGTGTGTCCATTTTTTGTTGTTGTATAATTTGGTAATTGATAATTATATAGTTACAAAATTGATAATTACATATACCATGTCCTAAGTATTAGATACACGTTTCTCTGCACACACCCAATATGTAATGTGTGTAGCAAACCAAATAAGTTGCAGTTACTTCCCTTTAAGCAATAATCAAGAATTTACCAGGCAACTGAGCCCACCAAAGAGGTTTTTAACATAAGTCATTGTGACATAGTCTAAAGCGCATAATCAAGCATTTCTCGGCAGAACTCAAGGGACGCCTATTACTATGTTACAGAATCGGGTGGCAGCAGAAATCTATGCAGTGACGTATACTCGGGACCATTTGCCAACTCGGAGCCTGAAACTCTGAACGTCCAGAACTGGTTGAAGCAGCAGAACGGCCGCATTGCCGCTTACGTCACCACGCATAGCTTTGGCCAGTACATTCTTTACCCGTACGGTTCCACCCCCGCAAGAACCATTGAAAAGAAGAATTTATTGGTAAGAGAAATTTTTAGAGCGGTGAAAAATAATTAATTAATTATTACTCCAGTGCTGAAGAACAGCCTTCTATATAAAAGAAATTATTGCACAAGTTTTGGAGTGACATCCTTCCACTTCAAAGCAATTATTACTCGAGTTGGAGTGACATCCATCCATATGAAGGGAATTATTACTCCAGTCCCGCACTGACAGCCATTTATCCGTAAGCAATTATTACCCTAGAGCGGGATTGACAGTCACCCATATGACGGGAACTATTACTCCAGTGCTTTAGTGACTACTCACTAAAGTCGAAGTAATTGTTTTTCTAATGGTCGGAGTGCATGAGTAATTGAAACGAATGAATTGTTAAATGTTAAAGTAAATTAATGGCATTATTATTTATTATTATACAATTAATAATGAGCAAATAAACTTGAATGAATTATTACTAGAATGGGGAAATGAATGAGCAAAAAATATGAAGAAATTATTTCTCTAATGCTAAGCGAACAAGCATGCAACAAAAGAAATTATTACTCTAATGCGAAGTGAACAAGCATGCAACTAAAGAAATTATTACTCTAATGCGAAGTGAACAAGCATGCAACAAAAGAAATTATTACTCTAATGCTAAGTGAACAAGCATCGCAACAAAAGAAATTATTCGTCGGAAGGTGGAGTGTATAAACAATAAACGATTCAGAAATATTACTAGAATGTTGTTGTAAATAAGTAATAAACAATAAAAAGTATTGCTACTATAATGTTAAAAATAAAAAGCAAAGAACCTGAGAAATTACCACTTCAGTAAATACAGCAATAAAAATTTAAACACGATAGATTTATATGTACGTTGTCCAGCAAGGTAGCTCCTCGAACATTGACACAAAGGTTTGACACACATTAAGTGCTGAAGTGTTTTCTAAATATGTAGCATGTTTTGGACACTCCAAAGCACACAGCAGAGTTCTACACACTTCTGTGGTGAACTAACGTTAGCAATTAGTCCAGCACTTGCTGAATGAAGACTGAAATCTTTTCCAAGCTAAAAATCTTCTGAAGTTAGAAGTCATAGCATAAAAGTTGAATCTAGAAACCGTCCTTGAAATCGACTGTAAATAGTTGTTGGAAATGTCTCGAGCATAAAGCGGTGATTGATTTCCCCTAATTATCTTTATTGTATTCCTATCGTTCTCGCAATTAATCACTTAGGATCTCTGAAATAAAAGATTCCGTAAAAAAGACATTTTATGTTAAACAATCTTACACTATCGGTTTATTCACTCAAAAATTCAATAAATTGCAAAACTAATTATCACATTTCAGTCAGACAAAGACACTTCATTTACCTTCGAGAAGATGTTTCCAATTCTAAAGTTTCTGTCCTCAAATTTCTAAGCCATTCAGGGAACGTTTTCTAGGCCATTAAGGGAAATTTTGTAGGTCAATCAGGGACAGTTTTCTAGACCAATCAGGGATACTTTTCTAGGCCAACCTGGGACCTGTTCTAGTTCAAGAAACACTTGTCTTTTTCTCGTGAAATTCGTTTCTGTCCACTGGCTTAGTCGATTCCCACTCCCAGTTATTGCTGATGATTGACGCTAACTAACCAGTCTCTTTATCTGATATTGGATGTTATCGCTCTCCACCAATGGTAAGCGCTCACACATACTCACCTATGCCACCTCGTAGTCCATGTAACGCTTGCTGTCATTTATTCTGCAGGTGGTCAAGCTTCACAGATCTTGTTGTCTTTCTGCCAGGTTAACAGTCTGATCTAAGACTAATCACACTCCTTTGTCATAAATTTCACCGCTGCGCTAACTATCTTCTTTGAAGTCATGCGCTCCCCACATAATGCTAAACAATAAAAATAACAATTCAGCATTCTAGTCCAACACAACAATTTCTAATAAAATATGAAATATAAAATTTATTATAAAATATTAAAGTTTCTGTTAATTAATGATATAATTACCTCACTTTATTTCTATTTCTTTCATTTCTTATAAAATTTAAAAGTTTCTGTTTAATTAATAATATAATTACCTCACTTTATTTCTACACAGAAATTCTCCACAACGTGAGCTGCTGTTAAATCTTGCTGTGACCTTTTCGCTACAGTACTTTCCTATCTACAGTTCAAATATAGAAGTCTATGTAAATGTGAAATGCACCTTAAAGGGTTTCTTTTTCGTCCTACAGGTTGACGTAGGGACATCTTTTGTTAACGCTATGGCAAGTTTAAGCCGCACCTATCTCCTTGGAAATTCAGCGGAGCTCTTGTGTAAGTGTTCAGCAGACGTCTCATTAGATTTGTATGACCTTTTAATAGGCCGTGACAAATGCCAGCTCATAATTGTGTTTGTAATAAACTCTTCCTTTCTTCGGGTTCCATTATTCCGACATAAACTCTGATGTCCGAATTATCACTAGCACTTGTGTCCCTGTTATGAGATGTTTGTTTATTGGTATAGTTAGTGTCATTTGCATTTTGTTCTTATTTGTTTTCGTTCTTATTCATATTTTTGTCAACATTTTTTCTTTAATTCTTATTTTAGTTCACTTTTTTCTTTCTTATTTCATGTATTTTCTGTCAATCTTATTTTTTGTCCTTCTTTTAGTGTTTAGTTTTCTTTCTGTCTGTCTTTCTTTCTTTCTTTCTTTCTTTCTTTCTTTTTTCACTTTCTTTCCATCTATCTATCTATCTATCTATCTATCTATCTATCTATCTATCTATCTATCTATCTATCTATCTATCTATCTATCTATCTATCTATCTATCTATCTATCTATCTATCTATCTTTGTTAAAATTTATTTGTTGCTTGTTACTTTTCATTCTTGTACTTTTATTCTTTTTTCCAATCTTTTTTCCTTTTCTTCTTTTGTTATATACAATTTAATTCAGTCTTATGATATTTCTGAACCAGAAATTTTGTACAAGACCTTGAACTGTGTAGCTATTACTTGTATTCTGGATCTTACAAAAGCGAAGGGAGAAAACAATAAAAATTATTAATGATTTTAAAATATATAATAATTAATTCATTTATTGTTATGCTTTTTATGCATAGTGCGCGTACACGAGTCATTGTGTGTGTGTGTGTGTGTGTGTGTGTGTGTGTGTGTGTGTGTGTGTGTGTGTGTGAGAGAGAGAGAGAGAGAGAGAGAGAGAGAGAGAGAGAGAGAGAGAGGTTTGCTGTGATTTTAAAATTTCCTCTCTCTCTTCAATAGACCCTGCAGCCGGAGGGTCTGACGATTACGCCAAGGGAGCGCTAGGTGTCGCGCTGTCGTACACGTTAGAGTTACCTCCATCTACCATGACGGAAGGTGGATTCATACTTCCGGAATCAGGAATCGCAAGCGTCGCCAAAGAAACGTGGCATGGACTGAAGATAATGTCGAAAAGGATTTTTGATATCTATGGTTACTACACTACGGCCGTTCCTACGACAATGGCGCCAATAACCAGAGGAGGCCTTAATGTTAACGCTCTGTGGAGTGATTTTCTTCGGCGACTGAATGGCAAAAAATAAGTAAATCCTTACGGGTGTCGCGAGTATTCAATTTTCCTTAATCGTTTGTTGGAAATGGGGTCTCTGTAATAAAAGTTAAATAAAAATATGAAACCATCTGAAATGAATTAAAACAATCCATTTTTTGTTGTTGCTGTTTTGTGCATTGTATGGTATTTCTAGTATGATTTGCTAATGTGATTTTTCCAAAGTACTCTATTTTGAATTGGAATAGTTTGTGTCTGTAAATAGTCATCTATGTATGCATATACGTAATCATGAGTGTATATATATATATGTGTGTGTTTATTTGTGTGTATGTATGTGTATGTGTGTGTGTGTTTGTGTGTGTGTGAAAGTTCACATTCTTAGAATGCGTAGAATTTCTAAATGTTCACTGTCATCTGAGCTAACATTTGGTATGCACAATTTTCCTTAGAAAAAGATTTGGGTTCTGGAATTTTATAAAATTTCAGTTTGTAACAGTTAACCTTTTTGTTATTTTGTTAAATAAAAATTAGGTAGTAAGTCTTTAGTGGCAGTAATAATCATAGCATCCTCCCTTTAACAGATCATTCAAAATTATTATTGTTCTTTCCGAACTTCGAGGAATGTAGCACATATAAGGTACGGAAATTTACCGAAAAGCAAAAGTCAAAATGAAAAATAGAGAAAGTCCTGCTTTTCAAATTTAGAAATTAAATCAAATCAAGACTGGGTTAAACATCGTGTTAAAATCGTGTCCTACATCGTGTTAATCGTGTCCTACATCGTGTTAAAATCGTGTCCTACATCGTGTTAATCGTGTCCTACATCGTGTTAAAATCGTGTCCTACATCGTGTTAATCGTGTCCTACATCGTGTTAATCGTGTCCTACATCGTGTTAATCGTGTCCTACATCGTGTTAAAATCGTGTCCTACATCGTGTTAAAATCATGTCCTACATCGTGTTAAAATCGTGTCCTACATCGTGTTAAAATCGTGTCCTACATCGTGTTAAAATCGTGTCCTACATCGTGTTAATCGTGTCCTACATCGTGTTAAAATCGTGTCCTACATCGTGTTAATCGTGTCCTACATCGTGTTAATCGTGTCTTACATCGTGTTAATCGTGTCCTACAATGAAATGGAATCACCCACAGTATACATTTAAAATATAGTCTTCTATCTTTCTTTTATTTAATAAACATCTTTCTCCCCTGGAGAATTGTCATCGATTCATCAAGTGCAATTTATTATTTTGCAATGGGTGATTTCTAATAATTATCTCATTAATTGTTTGATAATAAACGTTTACACTTTATATTAAGCTGTATAACTGGAGCCGCCCACTTTTACATTGAATACCACTCTCGTCTCTCTCTGGAAAAATGTTTTTAAAAGTCTGTTTTTAAGACCAGACTTAGACAAAAGTGTTTGCCTTAAAAAAGATCTTGTTGTGAAAAGCAGACCTATGTTGTAACATTTACATCTCAGTAGTCATGGCCATTCTCTGTCACGCCAGCACATAGCTCGTGTCATCTGCACACGAGTGAGTCTCCTAGTGTCCATAAAATTCATTTGCTAGTGGTCCATTTTCGTTAGGCGACTAAGGCAGTGCTGGAGTTATCTTTTCTCACGTGTGTAGAGATAATGAATTCAATATTCTAATCAGCAATCAACAGAAGTTGTGTGACGTGTCAATAATAATGATAAATGATGATGATGATGATTGTGGTGTTGGTGATAACGACAATAAATTTATTGATTTGGGGAAAGAAAGAAAGAAAGAAAGAAAGAAAGAAAGAAAGAAAGAAAGAAAGAAAGAAAGAAAGAAAGAAAGAAAGAAAGAAAGAAAAAGAAAAAAAGAAAGAAAGAAAGAAAGAAAGAAAGAAAGAAAAAAGAAAGAAAGAAAGAAAGAAAGAAAGAAAGAAAGAAAGAAAGAAAGAAAGAAAGAAAGAAAGAAAGAAAGAAAGAAAGAAAGAAAGAAAGAAAGAAAGAAAGAAAGAAAGAAAGCTGTTACTAAGTACAAAGAAAGTACTAAGGCCTGGGATGGTGAGTACGATAGAAAGATGTAGTCATGCAGTGTTTTCTTTAGGTGAGACCTGTGTACTGGACGTGTCAAGATGTAGCATGCAGTGTTTTCTTTAGGTGAGACCTGTGTACTGGACGTGTCAAGCATGGTACAATAACACTCGATATGACAGTCCTGCATGTTTGTCTAGTAATCCAAAACAAACAGGGAAATCGATTACAATCAGAAAACTATGCCTTTTCTCTATACATAGTATTTAAACTTAGTTGAAACCTACAGAAGAAACGGAATGCCTTTAAGCTTGTAGTTAATTCGTCTTTAAAATACAAACTGTTGTTAGGCTTATTTAAGTTCCTGAATTATTATAGAATTAATTTTGCCTTTACTGATCAAAGGCTTTTGTAGATATGTTTATACGTAGAACGATTGCCCTGAGGACTTTAATCTGAACTTCGAATTCAAGTTAAATTATATTTAATTACTAGAAGTCGTACGCATATTAAATTACCTATGTTACGAAGATATCACACATATGTGTAGTAATTTATCTTTCAAATTAACATATTTTTTTAGGACTTCGTTACAAAAGTTAAGTTGCAGATAAATGTTATCTATGTGGTTTTTAGTTGAATCGCTTGCAAAATGTATTTCAATTGAAGGCTTAGAATTTTGTAAGTAGTTTGGCAGATAGGTCTGGACGTGTAATAAATTTAACGTGTGCTGGTAGTAATAGGAAGAGTTACGGACTTAAGTCGATACATCTAGACTTAGAATTTAATGTTCAGAAATATTCTGAACTGATAAATACTTCGGGTTCAAGTTCAGGATAACGGACGACCTGTCAAATCTACACCATCAGACATTGGTAAGTTGCTGAATATTTCACTGTTCATCACTATGAATAACGAGAATACTAAGCTAAGACGTGGAGATCACAAGACAAACTTATTTTATATGCATAGAATAATAAAGGAGATTCATTAGAAAACAAAAAACGAAAAATGAGTGAAATTAACAGATAGGATTTGGGGGAAGACATATAAATTAATGGAGAACATAAGATACAGCAGTTAATATATGTGCAGACTGATCTTATGCATAGTTTCATTGCATTTATCATTGCGCACAAGATAATTTTGTCTGTATGAATATGTCCGTGTTGCCGTAAAGTTACTACAAATATTACTACCGCAATTGCTGCTGCTGAAGTAATAATAATAATAATAATAATGAACTGAAAGATGCGCATAAAGACTCATCTCAACAATGTAAGATTACACTCACGGAGAAAGATATCAAAAAGAAGGAAAGAAAGATTGCAAACTGAAAGCCCCAGGCTTAGACTAAATATATATTTTGGTTGAAACATCATAACTACATGGTAGACTTTCTGACCAACTGCAAGACATATTAAACAAACCAGAAACCACGACAGCCTGGATGATAAAGGGAAAAGCATGCCTGATCATGAAAAATCCAGACAAAGGCACAACACCAAGCAACTGTCCAATCACATGCCTATCACCTACCTTGAAATTACTATCAGGAATTATATCTGATGAAATCATGCATCTCATTGAAACAAACAAACATCTGACCAGCAAACAATTGCATATCTTCTGAACTTGTCTTTATATACGTATGTTTTATCACCCACTTACTCCACTGCTTACAAATACAAATAATTTGAAGTTTGATTACAGACCATATTTCAATGAAATATGTGTACATCAATTCCTGTCTACTTTAGATCTACTTGTATTTAAATTAATGTTTATTATCTATTACATGAACGTCTTGAAAACAAATTCAGGTCTTTCGGCAGACACTATTTCATTGAAATGCTTGTAAGTAAAGATTAAAAGGACATTGTTACCCATCCTAAGGAACTATTTCTATATAAATCAATGTTTATCATCTGTTTCAGGAACATTATTTAAAAATGGACGTCTTATTGTGTATCTTTGAACACTATTTGTGAAAGGACTGATAGTCGTTGACATATTTTATTTGTCCAGGAGGCCTGAAATAGAGGCCATCTGCTCACAAGAAAATATGTCTGGCGTGCATCATACCTGCTACAGTGCTGGCTGGTCACCAGTCTCGTGCAAATTCAGTCCAGTCCGGTCAGAAACGACACACACCTTGCAGAGGAAAATATATTCCTTGGGTACACTTATTCGTACATAACTTTTGTCATATTCTCGCTTACTTCGCTAATTTCTAATACAGCTCTACGTACGTTAGCTCAATTGTACCTTAACGATGCACAAACTGTTGAAGTAACCAACTGTTACGTGTTACATATTGCTGATTTAATCTAGGGAACTGGGTGGCCGCTGTGTCTCGGCTCTAACCTTGGACGTGGATAATCGGAATTCATGATCCACCCCGCTGATCATAGCAGTTCGAGCGTTTGAATTCCACTCCTTGGCTGGTTCCTATTGTACAACTCTTGGATATAATTAATATTAAACATTGCTACAAACTAATTTTTATTGCCCTACCCATTTTGTGTAACGGATGGGCACATATGTACGCTATATAGTAAGGGCTGGCTCGTAAATCCCTTGAGACTGTCGACTGATGTCATAATTCGGAGTGAGTGGTTTCGAAAATAAGTTTCTGCAGTGAGTAAGCAATGTATATTGATTATAATTATGAATAACAATACTGTTACATTCACGTACCTACAGATACAACACCATGCATACATTACTCTCATTTTCAGCACTAGTGATTATTTTTTAATGATGCACAGTGAAATCACGAGAAATCGGTGTCCGCCGGAAGCACTCCCCACTCTGCACGAGGTAGTTATTTTTAGGCTCAGTGCTGATGGAAATAAACCCACATCGTCTTTTTCAAAACGCAAAGAGATGTAACGCTGCTTTGATTACCTAACGAGCGCTAAGTAGATGTGTGTGAAAACGCAAATTGTATCCAGTGGTATTATTTGCAAAATCATCACTGCTATTAGCAAGTGTGTGTTTTACACGTTTTATGGACGTTTAAATTAGTATATGCTTTTAGTTTTGTTTATTGGTTTTGGTGTTGTATGGTTGGGTTTTCGGGATTTTGCTTTTAAACAAATTTTATTTTGTACGCTTTCACTTTAACTTGTGTTATTCTCCTCCAATTAAAGAAAAGATTTATCAGTAGATTTTAATGTGTCATGCATTTGCTAAGAATTAAGACAAAAGAACAGAAATAATCAAATAAATTTTAATATGTCATGCATTTGTTAAGACGTAAAGCAAAGAAAAGAAATAATCAAATAGAAACAAATGGAAAAATAATAATTGTATCGGTTAACTTTATTATTGGGTTATTTTGAGTTAGTAACAATTACTGTGGTTACGTGTAATGACTACAGTAGTGTAAAGAAAACGCAGCAACGTCTGTTATAAATGGCACTTCTTTCAGTGAAACATTATTTCGGTGAAAATATCAAAGACTATAGACATTGCGGTGCACATCAAAGCACTTACAACGACCTAGTGAAACCTTATTTCAGTGAAAATATCAAAACTACAGTTTTTGCTAAATATTGTGATGTAAAATAAGTGCGTTAAACGACCAATATGTTGTTAAAGGAGATAATTTTGTAATCAACTGACAACAAAAGAAACATATCAATGATTTACGTCTTTCGTGATTTACAAATTACTACATTGTACTATTAAATAACTTATCTAGGATTTTTCTAACTAATTTAGACACAAATTACTACATTTTAATATTACATAATTTGTTCTAGGATTTTTCTAACTAATTTAGACACAAATTACTACATTTTACTATTAAATAACTTATCTAGGATTTTTCTAACTAATTTAGACACAAATTATTACATTGTACTATTAAATAACTTATCTAGGATTTTTCTAACTAATTTAGACACAAATTACTACATTTTAATATTACATAATTTGTTCTAGGATTTTTCTAACTAATTTAGACACAAATTACTACATTTTACTATTAAATAACTTATCTAGGATTTTTCTAACTAATTTAGACACAAATTACTACATTTTACTATTAAATAACTTATCTAGGATTTTCTAACTAATTTAGACACAAATTACTACATTGTACTATTAAATAACTTATCTAGGATTTTCTAACTAATTTAGACACAAATTACTACATTGTATTATTAAATAACTTGTTCTGGGATTTTTCTAACTAATTTAGACACAAATTACTACATTGTGCTATTAAATAACGAGTTCTAAGTTTATTTTAATTTTAATTTTAATTTATTTTATTTCCAGAACTTAGTAAAACGGCAACATTAATGGAGATATTTCCAGTTTTCTATCATCGATAATGTTACAATATAATAAACAAAACAGCAAATGGTTGGTACTGATATAATTCTGAAACAACCGACTAGTAATCAGCATTCTTCTTCTGATTTTATACTTCGTTGTCACTGCATTTTATATCAGATATTAATCTTACTCTCTACTTCCTCAAAGGTATAAAGTCATCACAATACAGGCAGGTGACCACCCCTTATTGGACAAAGTTCTTCAGAACTTGCAATCAAATTACCAGGTGAGGATCATTCTACTTTAGAATACGAGACCTTGATTGAATGTACGAAATAATTTTAGTTTAGAGTCCATAAGCAATTTAAAGTTAATTCCATTTTAAAATTCGTAACGCCTCTGGATTTATGAGAAGAATTTGAAACAAGATTTCTTAAAACTAATTTGAGGTTATATTCGACACGAACACAATTAAATTTCTATACTTATTTTATTTTATTCTTTTTTTTTTTTTGGGGGGGGGAGAGGGATGATTCCAAATCAGGATTCTAATGTTGATCTAAGTTGATAACGATAGATCTACTTTATAATTACGAATTTGATGTGAATGTAAAAAAAAAAAGTTTAAACGATTCTACATCTCTAATAATTATTGGAAATATTTGCTCGCAAATTTAACAAGGTCAAATTTACAAGGTCAAGTCTTTGTTAGGCTTTTTATTCTGATCTAAATATAGGAAGAACTTTTGAAAATATATATATACTGATCTCTTTGTTGAAAGGCATTCCAAACTAAATTTACAATTATCATCTGACAAACAATGACAAATGCGCGACTAAAGTATCACAAATTTCATTTTGTTGTTCACAGGCAGATGTTTGGTCAAAGACAACAGTTTCTGCTGACGTCATGGTATCACCAGAACATTTTGCAAACGTCACACATACAGTAACGGAAGAAGGACTGCAATACTCTATCAAGCATGATGATGTTCAAAGGTATACTCACACCTAACCCTAGATTATGAATTATGAATTCCAGACACAGACGTACGTCACTGCAATTCTTCAACACCTATTTTGCACACTTGAATAATTATAATGCCTATCTCTGATCATAATTTGACTTTAACAGATGCTAGAATAGACGAAACAAACCATAAAATGAGAAAACCCAGCAGAAATATACCCCTCTCATTGCAGTCATTTACCTACCCTTATTAACGAAAGCTTTCGTTACCGCTGGCGTTATTTGGCTTAATTGTTTCGAGCCACTTTTTACGGGTTTTATCCGAATTTGATAAATATAATTTCTACTTTATCTTAATGTCTTTGCTTTTGTAATTTCACATTTACAAGAGGAAGGTAGTTATCTTCTCCACTTTTAAGCTATCGTGCATACACTTAGATTGAATGATTGCCGAATTTAATTTTTATGAAAGACCCTGTGTCGAAGATTGAATGTTGTTCTGTATTCATATCAAAGGAAAGCAGACTTTACACATTTTTTTAAAATTCCAAGACCAATTCTATACTCTCCAGCATGATCCTAATATTAATCTTGAACAATAACTTGTCAAATATTTTACTTTATTATTATTCCCTCCAAATGGAATCTTTACTTGACACGCCGCCTAACAAACAGGCAATACACTTTTCCTATCGACTCGCTACGTAATTATTTCTTATGATTTTTTTTTATAAAGGATTTTATTTAATTTTATTATAATTATTATTTTTATATATGTGATACGTTATGCATAGCAGGTATGTCCACTGCCCATTTGTATATCAAATGAATTCGTGACATATCTTGTCTGGCCAGGGTCTTAGAAGATGATTTCAACGGAAGGCAAGTCCGAAGACGGGCTTCATCTCTGGACATAAAGAACACTTACCTCGGATTCACAGAGGTACACACGTTTTTACAGAGTTCTTGTTAATACGTGTGATTCTGCAAAATATTATTAACACCACTGATGATGATGATGATGACAATTTTTCAATTAATTTTGCTTTCTGTGATATATTCTGTGGGGATATGATTTAGTACTTTATTTATTTATTTTTACGTAGAGATGTACTAGGTGAGTAGACTATTATCTCTACAAGTTGTGAACTATGGTGTTTATATGTAGTATGCTTAACACTTGACATTGTTTCTAGTGAACCTGTTCATATGTAAAATGCAAGTATAACATAAAATAATAAAACAAGCATGAACTTCAACTCTTTTAAATCACTTGAGCTTCAACTTTTCTAAACCACATATACTTTTAAATGAACTTCAACTTTTCAAAAACACTCATGGATACTTGTAAATGAGCTTCAAGTGTTCATAAACAAAACCCACATAAATACTTTAAAAATTTAAATGAACTTCAACTGTTGAAAAACAACACACACGGCAAACACTTTAAAAAGAACTCCAGCTGTTCAAAACAACACACACAAACACTTTAAAAAGAACTCCAGCTGTTCATCGTGTAAGACTGGCGTTTATCCGGTTCAATTCTACACCTGCCAGTCCACCTGCCTTCCGAATTAGCACTTAATTAACTGTTGAATAATTTTGCTTTTTTTTTTCCATGCACCCGTGGTTTTGTTTCTAGGACAGATGCATGGTGGCGCTCACTCACTCTAAAATAGTTTTGTTTCGTCTTAAATTTAGCTAGGTGCATTCATACTCTATGTTCGTTTGTACCTGCTAGTCAGTCTTTTGCTTCAACTTTCAATTAATATCGCTCTATGATTGATCATCCATTGCTTATTCTCTCTACAGTTATCTCTCTGTGTTTCGTTCGGCACAGACAGTGTAGTGACGGAGTAAAACAAAGTTGTCTCTGAATACATATTAGCGCCCTTATCACATCCATTAATTTTTGCCATTCCTTAAAGTTGTATCGTCACTTTCATAAGCATTATGCGCAATAGCAGATCGTGTAGAACTGCAATAAAATTATATTTTCTGGATTCGAACATTGTTATCCATGATATAGATAGTTGAGGGTGGTTTTTTTGTGCAATGATTACTGAAGCTTGTTTTCTTGTTGTTGAAGATCAACGCCTTTCTACAGAAAGTTGCAATGACGGCAACAGCAGCCAACGTTCAGATCTCTAACATGGGAAAGACGTTTGAAGGTCGCAGTATGCCAGTGGTAGATGTGAGTGTTATTAATTTTATTTATAGTTAAGTTAGGTTGTGGAAGAACTGAAGAAGATGCGTACTATCAATTTATGAAAGGATTTTATACATATGATCATTTTACCATTTCTGACCGTAGTTAAACTAGGATGAAGGAAGCTAGTTATGTGTAGGCCAATGACATTTGTTTTACTATGAATGGTCGTAGCATGACTATGATTATAGTGAGATAAAGGTATCAAATATAATATCATTTAATTGGTTATGTATGACAAAACACAGCTGAAGGACCACTATAAAGATATGAATCTCGTGCAGTTAATCATGTGCTTGTGTGTAAAAGGTGAAAGGTATTTTATTATCAGTGTGACTTGCATTGTGTGACTTGATATTTTATTTTCAAATATACGTCACTAAAGTCATTCATAACAAATGTACTGTTACGAGGTTCATACCTGATATCTTCCAGATAAAGGTTTCTACAGATTACATTTGTAACTGTTACAATCTTTCAGTTTTAGTATATATAGTGTTAAATTACCAACTACAGCAAAATACATGTCTGGATAAAATAATATGACATCCTTATTTTAGATTCGCCAGCGTAGTTCTACGATAAGCAGGGAAAAATACGTCATCGCTATAGACGCGGGCACACATGCTCGAGAATGGATCGCTCCTTCCGTGGCTCTTACCGTAATCAACAAAGTAAGCGTTCTTATGTATTTATTTATTTATTTCAAATAGTTAAGAAAAAATGAACATACATTTATTTATTTTTTAAAGAACTTGGAAAGAATTCCTTCCGGACACATTTAAGAAAATACTTGTACGGTTCAATCACAAGTGTTTCTGTTGGCATGCGTTTAAGTTTCTCTCAGGCGTGACCTAGGTGTGCTATTTTGAGCTTTCATTGTTCCTTGCTGGGATAACAACAATATATTATTCAACGCTTCAGAATTGCTCGGATCTCATTGAAGAAATATCTACTCATCCTCCAAAGTCTACAAAATATCATTTGCTTATTGATCTGATGTTAATAGTTTCGTGTGATTAATATTACGTGTTAAGAATACAACTGATAAATATTACTTTTTCGGAGAGTGAAAATTGTAAATACTTAAAATATTAATCTTAATTTGTGCACACAAACCCGCTGTAATTTACTGATGTACTGTCGAAACGTTTCTCAATCTACTTTCCTCAGATACGTTATATTTTTGTTTTGTTATCTATTATTTTTTCATTAATGAGTTGACATTTCCGTTTCCTAATCTGTTGTTGGTGTCCTGTTGATTTCGCAGTTGGCTTTGAATCCTGACAACGATCCCGTGGTGAGATCCCTGTTGGAGAAATTCGACTGGACAATTGCTCCCTTGATAAACCCAGATGGCTATGAATATAGCAGGAAAACTGTTTGTCTCTTTCTCATGAATTTATTGATTTTTTCCTTGTTCTGGATTTTCTCATTCTCTCCATTTTCTTCTCTCTCTCTCTCCCTTCCTCAGTTTCAACATTTACACTGTTAAAACGTTCCTTTCAACTTTATAAATTAAAACATTGTAATGGTGAACACTGTGGAAATTGTTTTGTCATGCACACATTCAATCTATGTTACAACATTGTTCCCTTCACTTTCGCTCTGTTAAATGTTACAACGTTCTTTCTTGGACTCTTGTTCCATTATATGAGGCAACTATTGCTCTCAACGTTATTTCTTTGACTACGCTCTACTATCCGTTACAACGCTCTTTAATTGCCTATTACTCTACTATCTGTTACAACGTTCTTTCTTTGACTATTGCTCTCAACGTTATTTCTTTGACTATGCTCTACTATCTGTTACAACGTTCTTTCTTTGACTATTGCACTGCGTTACAACATTCATTCTTTGACTATTGCACTACTACATGTTACAATGTTCTTTCTTTGACTATTGCTTCATTATATGTCACAATATTCTTTCCTTGGCTATTGCTCTATGTTACAACGTTCGTTCCTTGACTATTGCTCTACTAACTGTTACAACGTTCTTTCTTTGACTATTGCTCCGTTATATGTTACAATATTCTTTCCTTGATTATTGCTCTACTATATGTTATAACGTTCTTTCTTTGACTATTGCTCCGTTATATGTTACAATATTCTTTCCTTGATTATTGCTCTACTATATGTTATAACGTTCTTTCTTTGACTATTGCTTTATTATATGGGACAAATGTGTACCGCCCAACTGTAAACATTTGTATAGTGTTAAAAAATCAAGCGGTAAAATTAATACTACTAAGACTACCACTAGACGTCTGTGAAGTGTTTCCTTCTCTACAAATGTAACTCTTTGAAAAACCGTATCCAAGGCAACACTCTTGTCCTCTTGCACAGAATAGCACCACACTACTTAAAAATATATTTTAGATATTCTTAAAACGCTTGTCTTAGTTGGAAAGTCTCATGTTTGTAGAGTTCTCTTTCGTATCCAGAAGGTGATACACGTTAGTATTTCGTAAACTAGTAAAAGTAAATCTGAAACAGTCCGCTAGGCCATTTTCTTTTCAGCATTTTTTCCAATAGTCCATCAATGAAAACGAAAAACTATTTCCGGAAATGCCATGAAATATGTAAATACATTATTCTTCTTGACTGTCACTCTACGTAAATTTAAATCACTGACTTAGCAATAAAATCTTTATTCTTTACATTTTCTTTTCATGAAAAGTTTGACAGCTTATAATGATGATTAATGATGATGATGATATAACCAAGTTTTAAGTAGGTAAAACGGTGTCTAATCTAACATGGTAAATAATATTTTTTCTCGTTCGTTCGTTTCTCCCCACATCTCTATCTATCTATCTATCTATCTATCTATCTATCTATCTATCTATCTATCTATCTATCTATCTATCTATCTATCTATCTATCTATCTATCTATCTATCTATCTATCTATCTATCTATCTATCTATCTATCTATCTATCTATCTATCAATCTATCAATCTATCTATCTATCTATCTATCAATCAATCAATCTATCTATCTATATATATATATATGTATCTATCTATCTATCTGTCTATAAAATGGAAAAGGGTCTGCCCACCCGCCCGACGAGGACAGGTGAGCAGCGTTCCGGGAAGAGATAAGAGAGTCTTCTTCCCGGTCATTCGTTCGGCTGGCTTGCCCGCCGCCAACAAGCAAGCCACCTGGCCCGGAGATAGATAGATAGATAGATAGATAGATAGATAGATAGATAGATAGATAGATAGATAGATAGAAAGAGAAACAGAATAAATTGCTGTGTTACTTTCATATTTCATTATTGTTTGTTTCAGGCAGTCACACGCTTATGGCGCAAGACACGAACAACTAAATATAGCATACTTTGTCCAGGAGTTGATTCCAACAGAAATTTTGCTTTCAGCTGGAACCCAGGTATTAAAAGACACTGAGCGTGACTATGATCTGTTATTGAGGTAGCTTGATTTCATTTCGTTTTCACTGCAATTATTTATGTTCCAAATTACAATATTATTTGTTCTGTTTTGTTGTATTTAAATTCCATCATAATCATTATTATTCATAATCTCGATTCTGTTTCTGTAGATCTTTATCATCATCATCTTCATCAGAATCATTATTATAGCGTTTATCATAACTAACTACATTGTCCCCGTTAATCTTGTCTTGAGGCAAGAAGATTGTTTCTTACGCTGTGATTTCTGAGGACTTTATTGGACAAAACAACTCACTACTCGTCTTATGGCGCCTTAAAAAATAAAACTATCATTGATAGGTAGTATTAAGCAGTGTCTCTCATTATCTTTTCCCTGACAGTGTGTCTATTTATGTGTTTTGTTTTTCCGTTTGATTTGTCCTTTTAGATTATGGAGCCAGTAGGAACCCATGCAGCGAGGTGTATGCAGGACCGACAGCTTTCTCTGAGCCAGAAACACAGAATATTCGCGATTGGCTCGCGAAGTACGGAAAGCGATTGGTTGCTTACATCACCATGCACAGTTTCAGCCAGATGCTGATTTATCCATACGGCACTAGTAGGCTCATTGAAAAGGAGGACCTGCTGGTATGTTGTAATATTATTGTATATACTGGTGTCGGACAAAATGTTGTAAGCTCAAACCAAACAATGAGTCAGAATTATTTTGCTGGAAAGAAAACATCAAAGCTCAAATTTTCTTATTTGCTCTAAATTTGCCTTAGCGCACTTTAAGTATCATGAGCTGCAAAGGGTTAAACGTGTTGAACAGCTTCAGTTCAGTTCATAAACTTCAGTAGGAGGGAAATAATTAATTATCATCTTGTTGCTAGTAACATATACATGCATCAGCATTGTCACAGTAAGAAATTATTTTAGCACACGTTTGGTGTACATTTGTACACATTTATATCTGTAAAATGTTCCTGAAAAATGTCCATGTGACAGAAATGTCGAATATTGCTATTATTAGCAAACAGGCTTTGAAAAACCTTTAGAATTTACTGTTTTGTTTCCGTTTCTTTTTACCCGCCTGGTACGCTAAGTCCCTCTTATTCAATACGTCTGTTTGTGAGTGTGTTCGATATTCTCGTTTGTCTGTTCTCAGAGAGAAGTGGGGAACGCATTCGCTGGAGTTTTAGCACGACAGGGGCGACCTTACAAAGTCGGCAATTCCGCTGCTCTTCTCTGTAAGTTGTTCTGTTCGTTCGATATTCATGAAGAAATATAGTGAGCTGCATACGAATAAAACAATGACTTATAGATGTACACGATTAGAGATAAAAGACCTGTAAGCTGATAATTTCACTTGACCAGCATTAGAGAGAAAAGGATTGCAGTTCTATACGAGAGATGACAGACGAGCAAAACATTTAAAAATTCTTTTTCTATAGCGATTTATAAACTGGTTTTGTCTGTTTTCTAGAAAGGTTTGTTAATCTAACATTATTATCTTTAACTATACATTTGTAATCAAGTAATTACCAGTTCAGAATCATTATACCAAACGGATCTAAGATAACATTGTCAGCTTTAAAGCAACATTATTTAATCATTTCATCATTATATTTAAGGCTTCAACATTTTCAACTTTCGTTCCATATGCTTTTCCTTCTTTATCCTTACTTTTCCTTCTTTCGATCTTTCGGTGCTTTGTGAATTACCCATATTTCGATAAATTTGTTCAAAGTTTAAAAACTCGTTTTCTTTTAAATCCGTTCCAGCTGTTTGTTTATCGAGAAACTGTTGGGAACTTTGTTGATCTGTCAGAGCGTCTTTGATTAATTGAATATTTTCAAAGTTAATTCTTTTCTTTCTATTTTTACAAAAATTATTTAACACAGACCCAACATCTGGAGATGCTAAGGACTATGTGAAGGGCACACTAGGAGTTGCTTTATCGTACGCGTTGGAGTTACCGCCCCTACCTGGATCTAGTGTGAGCTTTGTGCTGCCAGAATCATCTATCAACAAAGTTGTGGAAGAAACCTGGCTTGGCTTTAAAGCAATGGCACAGAAGATCTTCGAGAAATATGGATACTATAATTAGGCTGTTGTTAATCTGACAGCTACCCCTACAAAATCTAAGTCGCCAACAACATGAGCGGGAGTGGTTATAAATAGCCTTACCTACTACTATGATACGTCTAACCTCTACTGCATCTGACTTCAACAATACTTAAGCACTCTGAGCCAAAGAAAGTAAATGACAGATGTTAAGCATCTCCAAAATACATTTTGTACTTTATGATGTACATTAGACTCTGTCTAACAATGAAGTAAACAATAAAATGAATTCACGATCAATATATGTACACCGTCTTTTGTTGAAATTTGTAATAAACTGAAATGTGCACTTTGATAATGATATATTAAAAGAAACTCTTTAATTTACAGACTAGTGTTATTGTGCACAATATTATAAACATAATATATTCTGTTACAGTTCGTTATTTTCCAAAATAATATAGTCGTGCACAATATTATTACCATAATATACTCGATTACACTTCTTTTATACACCACTTTTATCGCGCACAATATTATAAACTTAATCTATTCTGTTACAGTTTTTTTTTACAGACTAGTTTTATCATGCACCTATTATAAACATAATAATCTCAGATACAATTCTTTTTTCCGCATTAGTGTTTTTATAAAAATAATATATTTCATAAGAATAATTTTATAGAATAATATATTCACTTACAGTTGACTTTTTTTACACGCTAGTGTTATCTTGCACAATATTATTAAACATGGATATACATTCAATTAATCTTGAATACAGGTTCCTTCAAATTAATAAAGTCAATAATGATATCAAATTGCTCAGGAGTAGCAAGTTTATCGAGTACACAAGGTGTAATCAGTAGTTATCACATATTTATCGAGTACATTAAGTGTAGTTATGTTTCTCCAGTACGACTAAGGTGTAGCTACTTTTATCAAAAATTAAAAGAGTGTTGCAGATTTTACAATTAAAATGTAGTTTAGTGCATATGAATTAACTGGAAGTAATTTTAATTGGACAAGCAAAATGTTGGTAGCAGGATGCAGGCTTTAATTGTCAATCTGCATATTAACTTAGGAATTGAAATGTGTTCAGTTGCCTACAAACTTGCTTTCTCTCCTGTCATATGGCGATAAAGTCAAAGGTGTTTGAAATCAATAAAATTGAAGCACCAGACAGACTTTCGTGCTGACGTAGCAGACAGAGTTTTCTTTTTTAACATAGTAGACAGACCTTTCTCTTAAAAGACAGACATTTCTATTAACGTAGCAGGCAGATATTTCTCTTAACATAGTAGACAGACATTTATCTTAGCAGACAGACATTTCTATTAACGTAGCAGGCAGATATTTCTCTTAACATAGTAGACAGACCTTTCTCTTAAAAGACAGACATTTCTATTAACGTAGCAGGCAGATACTTCTCTTAACATAGTAGACAGACATTTATCTTAGCAGACAGACATTTCTATTAACGTAGCAGGCAGACATTTCTCTTAACATAGTAAACAGACCTTAGTCTTAAAGTATCAGACAAACTTCCTGTGACGCAGCAGACAGACATTCATCTTAACGTAACAGACAAACCTTCCTCTTAATACATTAGATAGATCTTTCTGCTTGCGTAACAGATAGATCGTCCTGTACCTGTAGATGTTAGCAGTTGACGGAGCTGAGTCATTCAGTTTATGCCGAATAAAGGAGAGCATACTACAGCATCATTTGATTGTCTTGGAATTTGTCATAATAAGGGGGTATCGTTACAGCAGCATTCCCAAGAAATAACAAGTATCTTATCTCCCCAGTCATTTAATTATTTTAGGCCACAGACGTTGACATCGACTAATTCCACAAACTATTTAGAATTATAAATGAAAGACAGGTGTTTAGTTGTTTCACAGCGTTTACTTTTCAATGACTCATTGGTTAGCGGTGCTTTAAACTGTCTGTATAAATTATAGAGATATTGCTGATTGCGACCAGATGTTCCAGCTGTTCCAGATGTTTACAGACAGCTGTATTTGGATCCAGAAAGCTGTGTTTGGATCCAGACAGTAAAACTAAGTACGAAATTAAGGCAAAAATATTCTCTGTTCATTTTTCGCTAATATCATCTGATTGCTTTCATGCCAACAGAATCTGGTCTGAAATTACACATTCATACTGTGAAGTGTGTACATGATTGGTTTGTTATTTCACAAGTAATAGTACACTCACAAAATGAAATACAATAAAATATTTAAAATAACCTTTCGAACCTGTTGTGCTAATTTATGATAACAGCTAATGCAAATGGAAACTTGAAACTCTTTGCATAATTGTGCAACACAGTTCTAAACTCTAAATCTGACTGGTTTCAACAAAACCAAATCACACAGTACTTAACTAAACACGCTGCTTCAGAACGTGCTAAACAAACAATAGAATTTCTTGTTGTCATATTTTCCATTAATGCCTGGCCCGCCCATCTTTGCATTGTAAATATTTTAATTCAGTTAGTTCACGACTACCTAAACGCTAAGGGTGCTGGCATGCTCCAATGATCTGATATGAACAGATGCAATATATATTAAAGAAATTAATCTCCAGTGAACTTTCCTGTCCCGTCTCCTGTCTGACATTCCACGCATTAATAACTAAACTCCGCAATGAAAGTATAAATCTAGATTTTCTTATCAGATTTAAATACATTTTCATTGAACTATTTAGCTTGGTTTTATTTAAAGGGAGACAACTATAGCCAGTGAATTCCTCCAAATGTTCCTCTTGCTCCCTTTGCGTCCATTTCGTTAGCTCTTCGTTCGTTAGGATTCGTTCCACCAGCAGTGTGGAACATTGCCTTCACGAGAAACTCAGAAAGTCGCACTTCACCAGCAGTGTGGAACATTGCCTTCACGAGAAACTCAGAAAGTCGCACTTCACCAGCAGTGTGGAACATTGCCTTCACGAGAAACTCAGAAAGTCGCACTTCACCAGCAGTATATAACATTACCTTCACGAGAAAGTCTGAAAGTTACATTCACCAAATAACTGGAATTTAGCATTTTGTAAAGACTGGTTAATTCACCTCGGGCACAGATGATTACATTCAAATGAAATATGGAAATCATCTTCACCACAGGCATTAAAAATTATCTGTCAGGAGATTTTACTTTTGGAAGAATCAAGGAAAACTTCATTCAATAGAAGTATCCCATTTACCACAGTTACAATACTACATGCACTAGAAACACGGGAATTACAACCATTAGAAGCATGGAACATTACACTTTGAGAAGCATGGAACATTACACTTTGAGAAGCATGGAAAATTATATAAACAAGAAGCTTATGCTATTACAAGCTCAGATTAAGGAGAATTACGTATACAAGAAGCATGGAGTACTAGAAATACGGAAATATTTCATTCACCAGAAGTATGATTAGTGACATCACCATCGGAAATTTTCAACAGGTTATCAGTACGTATACTGTGGAATTTACAAGACTGATAAGACAAAACTTTTTTCTCTCAAGTGTAAGAAATGTTAAGGGCTGTATACTCCACTCTCACCTAACACACACACAAGCGCACATATTTATTAACAATCCATTAACATATATATATTTCTTTTTTTTCTTTGTTAAATATTACATTATACATACAAACCAGTAGCATAACTTCGAATGCAAAATAAATCTACCCCCCCCCCATTTTCTATATAATCACTCTTTCATTTACTCACTCACATTCTCTCTCTCTCTCTCTCTCTCTCTCTCTGCTCCACAGAGTCAGCTTGCTATGCGCCCTGCACAAACTGGATCATATGTATATATTTTTCTAATTTCAAGTACAATTTAATTGAAAGAACAGATATTGTGCCCACCCTCTCTATTTAAAGACCCTAAATTACAGGGACTGCAGAGGCAGTAGTTAAATATATACTAATACACAAATGCATGCATACATACATACACATTCTTAATTTCATTTTGCAGTGTTCTATTTTTTAAGAACTATTCTAAGATCTGTTTTAGTTATCAAAATAAAATTAAGTATATGCATTAAAAATATGTTGTCATTTCATATACAGACAGGAATTTGCCATGTGGCGTTCAATGGTCATAGTACAAAAATGACAGCATGATAAAAAAAGAAATTCGCCCTATGTCAAAAATACCATGGTATAAAAATCTTAATATTTGATATAAAGAAACATTTGTAATTTAATGAAATTATGAGAAGTAAAATGGACTTTTTTGCGTAACATACCAAAATTGTTTCGTGTATTTGTGGATTATTCCAAAATTGTTTCATGTATTTGAATAACATATCAAAGTTGTTTCATGCATTTGCATAACATACCAAAATTGTTTCACGTATTTGAGTAACATATCAGAGTTATTTCATGCATTTGCAGATCATATCATGGTTGTTTCGCGTATTTGCACAACATATCAAATTATTTCATATATTTGCAGCACATACAAAATTGCATGTTTTTGCACAAATAAATCTTTTTCATATAACGACTTTTGCCTTTTCATGGACACTTAGCACTACAAAATTATTTACATTCGCCCGACTGCTGGAGGTTTAACATTATTTACCGATAATAATTTTATTTTGCTTCTCATGAAAACGTTTGGAGTTATTCCATTTCCAGTTTCGAGTTGATACAAGAAATCCAAAAACAAAAGCAAAACAACAGGAAACACGTTGTGTACAACAACAACTGAAATTGATTTACTGGACCAGAAGGCCATTAAAGCATTGGTTTAGAGAAACAAACACCACCATAAAATACAAGAAAAATACAAACACAAGATGTGATATCACCCCCACTGCTTAAACTGTTGTCTGAATTCTTGTTTTTAACGCGCCATCTGCTAATAAAAGCAGTTAGGAACTTTAATTTCATGAGAGCGAGGGTCGTAGCATTCCACTCCAGAAAATCACCGACGAAAAAAAGCGATTAGAAAAGAAAATATTTACCACGTGTATGGAGCATTACAGATTTATTTTTTAATCATTTACCGTAAAACTTCTCACTTTCATTCTTTTCACCAAATGCCAGGAGGCTGCGGGCGGCTTCGGTTTCCGGATGTTTTTTTCGCCTAGCATGTCATAAATAACCAGGTCCAATTATAATGCGAGTCTTGTCTGCATGTCTTAAATAATCAGACCCAGTCATAGTGAGTCTTATCTGCATGTAATTCAATAATCAGACCCAGTCATCGTGCGAGTCTTGTCTACATGTCATCAATAATCAGACCCAGTCATAGTTTGAGTCTTGTCTGCATGTCATCAATAATCAGACCCAGTCATAGTTTGAGTCTTGTCTGCATTTCATAAATAATCAGACCCAGTCATAGTTTGAGTCTTGTCTGCATGTCATCAATAATCAGACCCAGTCATAGTTTGAGTCTTGTCTGCATTTCATAAATAATCAGACCCAGTCATAGTTTGAGTCTTGTCTGCATTTCATAAATAATCAGACCCAGTCATAGTTTGAGTCTTGTCTGCATGTCATCAATAATCAGACCCAGTCATAGTTTGAGTCTTGTCTGCATTTCATAAATAATCAGACCCAGTCATAGTTTGAGTCTTGTCTGCATGTCATCAATAATCAGACCCAGTCATAGTTTGAGTCTTGTCTGCATGTCATAAATAATCAGACCCAGTCATAGTTTGAGTCTTGTCTGCATGTCATCAATAATCAGACCCAGTCATAGTTTGAGTCTTGTCTGCATTTCATAAATAATCAGACCCAGTCATAGTTTGAGTCTTGTCTGCATGTCCTTAAATATAATCAGACCCAGTCGTAGTGCGAGTCTTGTCTACATGTCATCAATAATCAGACCAAGTCATCGTGCGAGTCTTGTCTACTTGTCATAAACCGACTGCTGTACCATCCGTCGTGCAACCGTGCTTGATACCACAATTATTGACAAGAGAGCGAACTTTGCAACTGATAATGGTAGAGGCATGCACATTTTAACAGATTATCATTGAAGACTGAGAACATGTTCAGGTAACGAGAACGCGTCATACAGGTAGACACTGTGAAGCAATAGACAATCTGATAACACTGTGAGACAATAGACATTTTGACGATACTGTGAGTAGATAATCTGATAACACTGTGAGACAATAGACAATTTTATAATATTGTGAGTAGATAATCTGATATCACTGTGAAACAATAGACGGGTCTTAAAGCATTGTAAGACAAATAACAATCTGACACCACTGTAAGACAAATGACAATCTAACACCACTGTAAGACAAATGACAATATGACACCGCATTAGAAGACAAAGACAATCTGATAAAATTGTGAGAAAGGTGAGCAAAGCAAAGCCCTTACTAATAATACTGTTGGATGAGTGCACCTGTTCCAGTGGATAACTGATAATATAAAACTGAGTTACGTCGCAGGCATTCAAATAGTCATCAGTACTAATGCAATATATGTGGCTGAGTAAATTTGCCTATCCCAAATTCTAAACTTAATTGTTATATACATTGTTAAATGTCAAATTGACCCGAACTTGGACACTGCTTATGCTGATATTTTTAAGTGTCAAAGTTGGAAGTAAACAACTCAGGTGGAAGATATGCTAGAAATTGCTGATGCAATCTAAACCAGTTCCAACTGGATAAGTAGTTTTTCTGACTAATAGTCTCACACTTGTTCATAACAAATTCATCCAATAGGGATGGACTGAAAGTTTCTTTGTTGAAGAAGTATTCTATTTTAATCACTTTGAAATTGGTGTGAAAGAGTCCAGTCATGAAAGGTGGCCGCTAGTTTAATGGTGAGTTAGCTGACAGAGAGGGAATGGACTTAGAAATATTCGTGCATTTTGCTATTGATATGTTATATTTGCGTTTTACGTAGACATGTATTGTGAGTAGAATATTATTTCTTGTGTGTAGTATTCTAAACACTTGACATTGTTTCTAGTGAACCTGTTCATAAACTATTAGGTTATATTTATTATTCTCTGTGCATGTATCGGGCTAATAAATACTGTTGCAGAAAATTTAATTTGAGACTTAAATGTAAGAAAGAATGGAGTTAGAGATAAATAAACTGGAAAACTTAGCATTTGTTCCTTGATTATTATTTACAGGGAAGAAGCAGGATTTTTTGTTTTCACCAGAATCTCTTGGTTTACTGATTTATAAACCCCTACGACCATGGTAAATGCCAGAAGTATCTACCCCCGGTTTGTAAGTGTAAGGATACACTGCATTCTGTTGATATATTGAGGCGAAATATGCTCAAATACATTATAGAATTTCTAGTACAAGGAAGGCTGGAAATTGTTACATTGTTGTTCTGCTTGAGGGAATTACTACAGCGAAGGAGTGCTCGATTAGCCTCGAGAAGATAGCGACTCATCAGTGTTCTACAATGTGCAAGAGAAACACATGAAGAAATGGCAATTGTATTATGACAATAAACTTGTGACTTTGTTATGAAAGCACGTGAAATCTACTGCAGCAATTGTCAAGACAAGGTTATGTACACACTATTGTCACTATAATCTCTTATAGCACCATTTCTATTCTTTGATAAGAATTACCCTGTGATTTATATTGACACTAATCAGCTGAACTGTGTGTTAGGGTATGACAGTATAGGTATTGAAATTATTCAAACATGGTTCCCCGGAACATTAGTGTCAAGTAATCTTTTCATTGTATTTGCTATGTGTATATTTGATTGCTGATTTAATAAATTTATTGTTAAATTTATTGAACTTCTCGCACATATTGATGACCATATGTTCGAGAGAAGTGAGTGGATGGGGGCTCGCTAAATATAGATTAAAAGGCGGATTTATCTTTTCTTTTAGTAAGACGTGTTCTATCTACGGATATATTGTGTGACGGTAAATGTTTGTCGTGAATGTTGTGGAAGAGAGAAAACCTTTACCGTGCCCACATATCCACCTAGTGATCATACAATAAATAAGATGGCGTTGGCGTCACAATGTGTGTGTGTGTGTGTGTGTGTGTGTGTGTGTGTGTGTGTGTTTACGTGTTAATGTAAGAAAAAGGAGAGAGAAAGAATTAAATGTACGCTTAACAATGGATCAGTAAAGATTATCTGATTTATTTATTTGTTACAAATAAAGGAATTCTCAGGAGCAGTCTGAAACATGAAAGATAATGCCGTCCTTTTAAATTTATTCAACGCGTATGCGTCCTTTTATATTTATTGCGAAGGAAACTGTTCGCACTGACTCCAGTTTCAAATCCCGCAGTCGGATAGCGATATTTTCCTTTTCTCAGAGCTATTACTTCCGGGTCTGCAAACGTGCAGTTGTCCAAATTACGCACATGCACATATGGGTGCCGATTTTTTTTCTCTCTCTTTTGGTTCCAGTTTTGTCTTTTTTATTTTTGAAATTTCACTAAACCAGATCAGAATCTAGGAAGAGTAATAGCTTTAATTTATGTTCGTTAAAAACAAGGACATCTGCTGAGCAGCACGCTCACACATTTTATTTTTAAAATGTGTGTGGTTGGTGTTGTGGGGTGCCTTCGTATGTCTAAATCTGTGTGTGTGTGTGTGTGTGTGTGTGTGTGTGTGTGTGTGTGTGTGTGTGTGTGTGTGTGTGTGTGTGTGTGTGTGTGTGTGTGTGTATGTGGGCGAGCGTGCATGCGTGCTCAGTTCCCCATGAAGAAGATGAAAATGAGAAAAGTAACCAAGAGACTGCAAGAGAATTCCACGCATTAGAGTGTTCCAGTTTTAGAGGTTTGCTACATAGTGAGATCAGTAATTTTCATTTTATCTGAACGAATGTACTACCAAACACTTACATTGACATAAAGCTCTTCTTATTTCAGAACGAATATTCTCGAGAGTTGCATACTGTAAAATATGGTACCTTTCATATAGAGGTATTTATTTTAAATTATTCTGGAAAGGTGAAGATATACTACTATTGACTATTTTAATGTAAAATAATTCATTTCTAAAAGCCTATAAAACTTTCTAAAATCTACCCCTAGATTTCTATCTAAAACGCAGTCAAGAAAGAAAAATATAATACCATTTTCCTTCTGTGGCAGAGTAAGTTTGCCTATCCCTATTTCTAGATTTAATTGTTATATAAACTGTTAAATTGTCGAAGTGACCCGAATTTGGGCACTTCTTTTGATGACATTTTTGTAAGCGACAGAGTTGGAGTAAACACTCGAGTTGAGAATATGCTAGAAATTGCAATGCAAGCCAGTTCCAAATGATAAGTAGTTTTATTATCCAAGGTTAAATATTTACAAGAACGAGACCAGCCAAATTTACCAAACGTTATATTAAACTGATATTATTCACTTTTGTTTTATGGAAACTATAATTTCTTGGACTAAACGGATTATTTTGTGTTCTGGTGTAGATCCTTTTAATTAATAGCACGTGTCAATTTAGTGAAATAGGTCATAGGGTCATAGGAAAGAAAGGATGTAATCACGCAATCTTTATTTTTAGAACTTTTATAAATTTGTAGATAAATTGCGCATTTCTCCAAGCAACGATTGTATGGTTTCCAAGTCAACGTGTTTCTGAGTGCTCACGGCTTTGGCTAGGTACATTTTGTGATGTCACTGAACAGAATGGTCGTCTTTTTTTTATTTTTTGCTTCTCTCTTTGTTTTGTGGAGGTGGTGGTGGGTCGTTGATAGCGTAGACAGCAGGAAGTTTATAAAGTTAGCGATAAGATTAAGATTAATGTTACAAAAAGGCAATAATTATCACAAGCAAGTACATTTTGTTTTCAGTTCACCAGTTCAACGTATTCATTTACTAGAGACAGTGCCTTCATGTCATTATCGTTGGCCTCATGTGATAAACGCGTTAATGTTGACTTGGTTAGCTCCTAAGAGATGGATTGCGAGAAAGAGATGGATTGCGAGAAAGAGATGGATTGCGAGAAAGAGATGGATTGCGAGAAAGAGATGGATTGCGAGAAAGAGATTGTGGTATCCACAATCAATATTTGTCCACGCATTTAGTTATATATACATCGCGCAATGAATTTGACACGTGACGAAAGCTTACATTTCAACAATACAAAGCTAAAAAAGCAATGCTTGTAAAACAAAAATACAAAAGCTGTTGAGTCAGTTATACAAAGTTTATTGCGTTATAAAAGTACGATTTTACGTCAGCGATACACATAATTTAATTTTAAAAGAAGCAAGACTAGTATCCATAAGATATCCTAGAAATGTATTTGTGATGAAAATGCTAAATTCTAAAAACGTAAAACCAAAAAGCGAATAAAAAGCCATTGGGTTTTCATAAACGACAGAAGTGAAAACACAATTTTGTCAAGCATACGCACACATTAATGAAATGAAAATATGAGAAAATATTGATTCACGTACTCAAAGACACACTGGCAAAGAGACAAAGTTGGCATGACGTGCAAAACATACACGTGTTCTTTGGTTTGAACAGAATTGCTGATTAATGACTAGAAGCAAGAGAGAAAACAATTTATTTCAATAACATTACTTAAAATTTGAACATTTAAAAGAAAAATCTTTTCGAAATGCATTTCCAATTTTTTGTCCAAATTACACAAAAATCATAATTATGTCATTATTAATCCTCATGCGCTAGGTGCAATCATTTTTTAAGTCATAGAAGAACAAAAATGTTCTAAGGTACATTATGTGTAATTATTATAATCATCATATCAAAATACTAATGATTTGATGGACCTTTACCTTTGTGCCCTAGGATCAGGACATTCTATATAACATCACACTAACCCCTAAGGGAACTCGCTAGTAGCCCATAAAGTACGGAAATAGTAAAGCGCATGCATGCAGGACCATGGCTATACACGGCACAGCACGGTTGGCTATAAATTGTTCTGACCTTTCTGTACTCCAGACATTCATACTCCGCATCAAATCACATGCGATACACACACAAAATATGAGCGAAATCTTTCAAATGAGAGGAAGAAAAATAGTTACACTTCGTCATCGGATCTGCGAGCTCTCTCTAGAGAGTTGGAAACTTAACCAGTTTAGGAAGAGCATTTAGTTCTAAAAAAATGTTGTAGTAAAGTGTCTCTATTATGTTATTACTTTATTGCATACATCAAATTCAAAACCAAATTTCAATTTAGCTTTAAATTAAAAATTGGCATACTAACACTTCAGGTTACCATGATACTTTGATTTTAGAAAACAACAACAACACGTTTGGGGCATCCTATATTATGGTTCTTACCTGACGATAAAGAAGTACAATAAAATAAGTATACTTTAAGCAAACTATGAAAACCGCCATTTACATGAGTGAAGCAGGAGGCTTATCTACTGTGTGCATATTGTAAGAAATATTTTTCAAAAGTAAACCCAGGCATTACTATGTTTTCTTATTGCTTGATTTCATTCAATCAAAACTGTACTTTTACATCATGCATATTTAAATAGTTTTATATGAATAATTTTAATCTCTACAGTGCATTGTCTCTTAAGTTACACCACGATAATTAAACGTTGTCATATGTATAATTATAGTTGTACATTACAGAGTCGTTTTCCTTCAAACTGTCCACGATGCTACATCTAAGTAATATCTCATGGAATTATACATTAACAAAATGTCTTCACTTGTTCCTCACTGGTCAGCTGTTATCACGGATCCATGTGAAATAGTTGTACGGGTCAGCTGGAAATATCACTACTTAACATGATTTTCTTTTGATGACATTTTTTTCTTTCATTGACTTCTTTCCCACTTTCTTCAAATCCTCGGCTGGAACAGAAAAATCCAGCCATTTGTGATAATAATGACAAATCAGTTTATTATAAACTATTGGCATTGTCAGGCACAGATAGTATTTTATATGCATGCAAAGAAAGTTTATGCTGCAATAATTACAAATATTTGTTCCCTCTTATTATCCATCTTAGCGTGTTTTCCAATGAACCACAACAGCAGTTTAAAGTAAAACAGTATGTATCATTCATCTTTCTAACACGTGTCCAGCCTAAAGGTGTGTTTTAGGATTAGCCTAAGGTTATGGGTGGCCTGTGATGATGGAGAATTAACATCTTGTCCATTTCTCAGCAAAATGTCACAGATAAACAGAGAGAGAAAGGAAGACAGATTGAATTTGATCTCAAATGAACCAATTACAATTTATGTTACTGTACAGGGATAGCGTTATCAACTAATGACTTGTTTTGCAATACATCCTTGCTAATGCTAAAGCAGAGTACACATGTTACTATTTGACTGTTAAAGGTGAAGAGAGACTTAATAAGATAGAAAGTAAATCTGGATGGAAGGGGGGAGAGGGAGGGGGAGAGAGAGAGAGAGAGAGAGAGAGAGAGAGAGAGAGAGAGAGAGAGAGAGGAAAGATTATGTACCTACCAACAAGTCCTGTAAAACCGCTGACGTCACTTGTCCCAACTTGGATTTCGATGGCTAGAGACACATCCGGGCAAGCCTTGTTCTCGGCCATAATTGTGACTCTGTAGTTTGCACTGTATGCAGTCAAAGAGTCCGTAAGTCTAGTCACACGTAAAGCGAGTGACGTCGAGACGCGGCCAATGAGTGTCAGATTGCCATCTTTGTTCACGACCACGTTAATGGTTTCATTGGCTATTTCAACGTTAATCATATAGATCCAATTCCCTTTTTTATGCACTGTTACCTGGAACCTGTCTGGATATTGAGAATGTTTAGATGAACTTTAATTTAGTAAAAGTTATTTTCTTTTCTTATGAGTTTCGCAGCAAATTGATAGAATTAACTAGCAAAACTGTCGACGGACTGGAAATGTGACAGACCAAAGATAACCTGATGGGAAGATAGATAGATAGATGGATGGATGGATGTTTGGATGGATAGATAGAGAGATAGATAGATAGATAGATAGATGGATGGATGGATGGATGGATGGATGGATAGATAGAGAGAGAGAGAGAGAGAGAGAGAGAGATAGATAGATAGATAGATAGATAGATAGATATGTTTGCAATTACTGTTCCGTTTATTCACAACAAACAGCATCTCGTTCTTTAAATCCGACAGGAACTACTCTACTGTAAAGTGAATATTGGATAGAATTTAAATGTATTCAATTATTAGATATCAGCATATATATAGTTTGAATGTGCAGCTAATAGAATAGTTGTTACGATTATTTTCATCGTACATCAAATAGTTTCATTTGAATTTTGGGGAAACTATTTGTGTTTCTATTAGCTAATACAAACAAAACAATTTAATAGACATAAAACTGATAAAACAAAAACATATTAACAAGAAGGCAAAAAGAAATATGGTTTTACTGAGCTAAATTACAAATCAAATAAACCTCTTTATCAACTGAGATTCTGTTAAACACAAAACAAACAAAGAGCAGTCACATTAAAGGGACCAATCAAATGCATTGTCTCACCAACTACGTGTTCCAAAAGAGTGTACGTAGTATAGACACGAGGGCGCTGTCGTATTTCGTAACACGTCACACTGGCAAGGTGTCGGCGAACAGATATTGTTTCCAAGGAGACTCCTGAAACGAGTGAAAATGAAATGGATTAATCCGTTCTCAAAGTAAAGAGAAATCTAAAACTGGCTTTAATGTACGGATTGTTCGTTGGTTAATCTTGTAATGGGAACATGCTACTCGATCATTCGAAGTTCAAATTAGAATTACCGCAGTTTTGAAAAGCAAGGACATTTTAATTCTGTGGTGAAGTAAACAAGTTGTCGATATATATTTTTTTTTCAAAGCGTAAACTATTTAATAGTGTCTAGGTGTACGTTTATGTGTGTGTATGATTGGTACTGTGTGATGCGCTGTACATGTGTATGTGCGCGCGTGTGTCTGTGTGAGTATGTGTTATGTTGTGGCGTGTATTTGAAAATGTTCGTATGCTTGCGCGCGCATGTGTGTGTTGTGTGTTGTGTGTGTGTCCTCGAGTATAAAATATCAGAAGAATCGACGGTTGATAAGACAGTCTGACAACGTGTAAGTATAGTGATTTATGTAAACGAATTTTATTAGACTACTTCTCTAGAAAGAGTTGGTTTAAAATATAATTTTCGCATTTTTAATTTCATTATGACACTTTTTGTTGACACAAAACCAAGTTAATTGCAATACATATATATCTTATGAAGTCAGAACAATCAGTTTTCAAAGTGTCAGATGCTTAGAAAATAAACTTAACAAAGATAAATGTTAACTGAAAGGGTTGTTTTTTGTCTGTCACAAGATGGTGCGGAAGTTAATTGTGTGTGTGTGTGTGTGAGTGTGTGTGTGTGTGTGTGTGTGTGTGTATCCATCACAAGATGGTAAGGATGTGAATATGGTGTGTGTTTATATGCATGCATGGATAAATTTTTCATACTGCAAAATAGAATGCACAATGTTCATATACTGTTACATTTAAAATGTTTCATGAAGAAAGGTTACAAAGTCTCCCAAATTCTGCCTGCTTCAGTCTCATATCGCATGAACTCGCACTCCAATACAAAACAAAATCCTTACGCTTGCTTCTGTTACATTTCTTTCCTTTCTTGTCGTTTCCTTGACTCGCTACTCTCGCCCGTGGTTGGAGTTGGCCATGTGCGCTGTGGACTTGACCTTGTGCTTGACTCTGAGAACCTTCCAACATTAAATGTTTGTTTATGAATTGGTTTTGCGAACAAATCAACACTTTGGACATATTGTTTCCTGGGTACATATAATGCATTTTTCGTATATAATCAAAATCCTATATAAAAAGACTAAGACTCTACAAAACAGCCATCACATTGAGAGATAGTGAGACTAGCACACAGAACAGAGAATTTAGCAAAATGAATTTGTGTAGTATGTAATTTTCTACAAAATGAAAGAAAAAGAAACTGTGACTTCATTCATCTGGAAGAGAAAAGAAACTCACATTACTCTTAGGAGATCAACAAGAAGTCACAATATTAGCAACACTATTGTGACGAGTTACACCCCTTGAGAGCAAATTATGCTACTTGCTTCTTTTTAAATGTCACTTTCTAGTTTAGTTTGTTTCTAATTTTTCATAATTGATATTAATATTGGTGAAACATATCATTTGTTGCTGACCATCAGAGTAAACTACTGCACGATCGGCTTTGGAGTCAACCATAGTAAATGTTTCACATCTCACAAATGGCCAGGGGAATGTAAATTAAGTAGCCTAAAGGGGAATGTAAATTAAGTAGCCTGAAAGGGAATGCAAATTAAGTAGCCTAAAAGGGAATGTAAATTAAGTAGCCTAAAGGGGAATGTAAATTAAGTAGCCTAAAAGGGAATGTAAATTAAATAGCCTAAAGGGGAATGTAAATTAAGTAGCCTAAAGGGGACCATTATTCCAGGCAGGCAGTGTAAAGGATGGGGGGGGGGCTGCTTTGTAGAGGTGTGTGAAGTTAACCAGATGAACTGTAATTACATGTGGGCATTTACGTTCCGCACATGACGTAAAAGAAACTGGGTCAAACCTAGTTAGGTACCCGCCGTCCAAAATCCATTCATTCACACTATGCACACCACAGGGAAAGGATGATTGAATGCAAGAATAAAGTTAAGAAAGATATGAGGAAAGGTCAGTATATTTATGCTGATTTCACAATAATAATTGAAATAATTTATTAATTAGAATGTTGAAGACTTCTCTTTATTTATTAATGATTATTTGTTTCTTTGAAGCTAATGTGTACTTCTTTACTGCGAGGCATTAGCGTTTAACTATACACAGGATGATGAAGTTGTAGCGTGCTCAGTTGTGATGCTCCATGTTATTGTTTTCATTACAAAGCTATTTAAATGAGATGAACTAAATTATAAAGTGACGTATTTGTTAAATGTAATTGGTTGGTTATAGGACACTAATTACTTACGTCTATAGTGTGAATGTGTAAATTCTTGAAATTACTACTGTCATGTTTTATAAATGATCTATAATAGCAGGAATTCTTTTGCATTGTAAGTTAGCACATATGCTAAGATTTTTTAGATAAAGCAACCTACTGTAAGAGACACGTTTTGCCCAGCTGTCGCCATGTTAACTTAACGTTTAATACAGTAATAGTTTGCCAGCTACAAAAGGGAATACTATGTTGTGCAGTTGGGCTTTTTTCCTCGTTTTGGTTCAATTTTTCCTGTTGTGGATTAATCTGGAAGTCAACTTGATACAGAATCCCTTTCGATCTACAAGAAGAGCCATGTCGCTGAACAGAGACTGTGTGAACGCAGATTCAAAATGTGTAAGTTAAACGTTCATCATCATTGAAGAGCAAGTGCTTGACTCAAAACCACTTGCCATTGATAATCTGTTTTCCATAAACATTTTGACTAATGGGACAGTACGGGATAGTAAACACTCTCACTGGTATTTTTATTGTATCCCGAAATATTTGTTTCTTCCTTTACTGCTTTCATCATTATTTTTTCTTATCTTATTCCCAATCTTATTTAATTCTGTGCAATGACCATTAATGGGAATCAGCTGGGGGCGAGCCATATATGAATGAATGATGTTAATTAATTAAGACAGAGAGATAATGTCACTGAATCCAGAATGCAACATCAACTAATTTGCTTGTCGTTTTATTGTTTGATTCATTGTCTCTAAAATAAATGGTAGGATTAAATATAGTGGCTTTAAGAGTAGATTAGGCTGTGAGGCTGTTATCAGCATTAAAATCAATTTCATATTTAATAATTCAGTTAGTTAATGCTGTGACCTGATCGTTAAAATAACCAAACATGTGACAACTATATATTAGAATAATACTGTACTGAGTAATAGTTCTGACTGTCTTAATTTATGGGATTACAATTCGAAACAAAGAAACATCAAACTGTCAGTGCATAACTGATCAAACTAGGATATAGTTTTATGGAAATGTCATAATTTACAGGAAGCGACTAGAAATCGCTTCACTCTGCCTATAAGAAGCATGCTTTGCTTTTGGCATATAAGACAATCAGCTTTTCTTTATCAAAATCATTCAAGTACTTGGTATCTTTGGCTTAAAAAGTCATGCTAAGGGCATTTCAGCTTATGCTGGACAATAAACGATTCATCATTTTGTGTTCAGTAAGTAAAAATTAATCTGGCCATAACAGTTGTCTTAATTTGGAGTTCACCTTAACTCTCTCTCTCTCTTAAGGAGAAATGGACACATTCTCAAATGGTCGATCCCAAAACATCAAATAACGTCAGAATGTGAGCGTAGAAATGCATGATGTCAGACAAACATTAAATGTAAAGCAGTATAGGTATACAGTAGTGAACAATAATAAGTATAGTGTACAGCATTATATATATGTATGTGTGTAAGTACGATTAACTCCAGGAATAAACACCGCATAAGTTAGGTTCAAACTGTGTACATTACTTCACGTTCGAAATGGAGCCTAAAGACAAAATGAACAGAAGTGCCTAAGTCATGACGTCATCCAACGGAGAACGAGGAGAGTGTGAAGAAGTCTACAAGAAACTGACTAAAAACTCCTGTTTCTGATTTTTAAATAAAATACCTTTGAACACAATTTAAGGAACGAAAACTTAAATTTTATCAAACACGAAACATTCACTTTCGCATGAGAGAGTAAAAGCTTGAGCGATGACAGAAATTATTACTTGTTGTTATTATATTAAAATACAAACATAACTTTTTCAATTATTGTTATTATATTAAAATACAATTTTTTTTCAATTATTGCTATTATATTAAAATAAAAATATTTTTTCAATTATTGCTATTATATTAAAATACAAACATATTTTTTAATTACTATTACTATATTAAAGTACAAATATACTTTTCAATTATTGTTTAATTTTTGTATGTATGCAAGATTTCATGAACTTGCTTTAGAAGTTTAATTGTAGCTAACAATATATAATTTAGTTAGTATAATTATTATCAGGCTTGTGTGATTTCAATTCATACAATATTTAATATCTACTTCGGAATAGTAACGAGTAAAATTCTACAGTGTGATTTCACTTCATGCAATATTTAATATCTACTTCTGAGTAGTAACGAGTAAAATATAAAATTCTACAGTGCGATTCTATAATTTACTCATTTTTTAAAAAAATCTTTCACATAGTTATGTGTGTTCAAAATATCATTCTCAAAGAGCAAAACTACTGCAAACCTGAATAAATACAAGAAATACTAAATCAAGCATTTATACTTAAAGTTATAACTACAAGAAAATGTTTTATTTACAATTTATAATGACAATATGTAATTTGAACATGCATCTAATCATTTATATGTACTAAAAAAGTCAAACAGAATTTTAAGAAAATAGCATGTTAATATTTTTTGAAAATATACAAACCAGTCATTGTGATCAAAATGCACACAAAATTGTATTTTAGGTCTTGCATTTGCACATCAGTTGCAGTTTAAGAATTTTCAAGTTGTGCCAGTGTCATAAACTTGACAAAAGCTTTTCCTAACTAAACAGAAAGCTTTTTCTCTTGGAAATTAGACTTGGTATTAAAATGAAATTCTTTTAAAATAATCAAACATACAATCACAATTATCATACTGATAGCATATTTTTCATATATATCTTACTGATAACATATATGCATCACATTTCATACTGATAACTTTTACTTGCAGTGTCTTTGGTTTCTGTGCATTATAAAGATTTTTATGAGACACTATGTGTAATAGTTTAATATATTATTAAGATTTAACATTATTGTGTCATGATTGGTTGCATCAGTGCATGTTGTCGATTGCAAGCTAAAAATAGATTTTAAATACAGACTTTAAATGCTTTAATAAGAAATGAAACAATCTAGATGCTCGAAGCATCAGGCCAAGTGCAAATATCTAGCGCAACGCATCTAAAAATAGAAATGAAACACACACACACACACACACACACACACACACACACACATAATTACCACTAGGTGTGGCGATATGTGAAACGGGACCTGCTGCATACATGCCTCTGTAGTGCAGCCCTGTTGATAGGCTGGTCGACCTTGATGAGATACTGGTCGGCACTAAAACGTCACTTTCTCTGAAGAACCCCGATGGGGGAATTTGATGAATTTGATCCCATCTTGACTTCTGCTCCAAGACAGTTGGATCTGAACGTATACGAACACCAGAGAAGCAAATCATGTATTTGAATTTTAAATTTCATTACCCAGTCTACCCAACTCCATTTCTACATCCAAAGAAATTTTATACTTTTTCTCCTGTTCCTGGTCATCATGTGCTTAGACCACGACATTTTAAATACAGAAAAACTAACTATTCACTAGAGGGAGTACAGTGGCATGACATAGACCACGACATTTTAAATACAGAAAAACTAACTATTCACTAGAGAGAGTACAATGGCATGACGTAGACTGGATAAAAATCCGTGTCATGATGAAATGGAAATCTAAGTTGGAAAACCGCCAAATCTGAGATCCCCCTGACACTGAAAATCGTAAGTAAATCTCTGCATGTAAAAGATATTTCACACACTCACGCACACACACACACACACACACACACACACACTTTACTTTCTTTCTCATTGTCTTTCTCTAACTCTCTAACGAAAAGCACAAAGCACAGACACGTGCGTGCAAAAGAAAAGTATGAAAATTGAAGAAAAGACAATAAATAGTACATTTACTCATTTATGTACAATTTCCATATATCTTCAGAATGGGTACATTCTGAAGATATATGAATGGGTAAAACCTTTAAAAAGAAATATGTATATATATACGCGATACAATACATAAAGGAGCATCTGTTAGGATTTTAATTACAGTTTTTTTTTAAATAATGATTTCAGTTTAAGGATTGGATAGTTCATGTGAATGAATATACATCAAGAATGACAGTTCACCTTTGATGACTAATCATTCTATGCTAGTGGTGTAAATTCAAATTTGGCAAATAAAGTTCTTTCCTTAATAAATGTACAGTTGTTACAGGAAACATATTTCAATTAGATGTTCAGTTTTTAAACATTTCTTGTTCTATCAATAACGTAATTAATGTTGTAGATATAATTTTTAAAATATTTGAATGCTGAATTGTCCTGTTGTTGACAGGTAGTCTTTGTCACTGACTTGTATCGATTGTCACTGACAAGTGTATTGCTTGTCACTGACAAGTACTGCAGACGACGCTCGAATGACGTGTAAGGCGTTACGCTCGAATGACGTGTAAGGCGTTACGTTCGAATGACGTGTAAGGCGTTACGCTCGAATGACGTGTAAGGCGTTACGCTCGAATGACGTGTAAGGCGTTACGCTCGAATGACGTGTAAGGCGTTACGTTCGAATGACGTGTAAGGCGTTACGCTCGAATGACGTGTAAGGCGTTACGCTCGAATGACGTGTATGGCATGGAGATGACTGAATAACTACTACCTCCGTCTGCACAAACAGCACACGTACAAAGTGGACTCAAGCACATTCAACCAACCAACCAATCAATCAATCATTCGATCGATCGATCAATCAATCAATCAATCAATTACTACTGTTGGTCACTGTAGATTATAGGTACTCGCGGGTGTGGGTGTTTTTGTTCAGAGCCAGTACGGATTTGTTGTAAACAGTTTTTAGTAATAGGATTTTACACGTCCATCTATTTCTATATCTGTTTTGTCACTTTAAAAAAGTGAGACTTTCAATAAGAGTTGTTACCAGGGAATCGTTATTTGATCTGGGTCACTAAAATGGATGACTTAAAGTAGGAATTATGTTCTTTAACAGCAGGCTAAATATCGAGTGAGGGCGTATTTCTGAGTCACCAGTAACATAGTGACATGAATATGTAAACTGTTGGTCTTCCCCAATAAGTGCAGAAAGGGCGTAAGTGTTTATTGTCAATCATAGCTAGAGTACGGCAACCTTTACTATGGCAATGTATTTCTAACCCTAGATAAAGTTGGAAAGGAGATAACAGTTTTCAAATTCCAGAACCCAATGTGTCAGCATCCAGTCTGCTAATGATGGAAATGCAATTGCTCTGTTTGAAGTTGTTCCATGATTCGTTGTTCCCTGACTAAGAATATGGACAAAGCCTCGATATCATAATGTGACGCGGTACAACAGGAGACATGAAAACATGATGTAGTGAGACTATTCAAGAGAAAGAGCGCTGATCCGTGAACAAGGGACATGACTCTTTAGTTAGCTAAGGACTGCAGAAGGCTGCAGATTTGCTGGAATAACAGTTCCAAATGCAAGCGTTGTCAGATACAGATTGCAAACATTTGACACAAAGTGTGAAATCAGAGAGGCTGGGAGAGAGAAAGAATACAAATAAAGTTAAGCACTATTAAAAGAATTAAAATAAATAATTATATGTATGGTTTTAATGAATGGACTTACTAATATGAATTAATGAAGGTAAGGGAACGTATTTTTAGGAATACATTTACGCTATTGAAAAATAAATACATAGATTTTACAATATGAATGAATATGCAAGTTTATTCATGAATTTTCAATTAACACGACAGAACGTTGAGAGTTTATGATTAAATTTATTATTCAAATCTTACTAAAGAATGCATGGATTTAAGGAATAATTTACAATTAGCTTCGATAAAAGTGGCGATAATAACCGCAACATAAAAAGCAGTTTATCGACATGGAAGACGAATGACATACTTCTGTCATACACTGTAAACAAGTAGGAGACATGGAAGACGAATGACATACTTCTGTCATACACTGTAAACAAGTAGGAGACATGGAAGACGAATGACATACTTCTGTCATACACTGTAAACAAGTAGGAGACATGGAAGACGAATGACACGGACTTGAGTCAGACACAGTAAATCAATAGGAGCGATGCTTATCACTACACATATTACACCCATCAAATCGCTAACACGCACAAGCATACTGCCATACAAACACATACAAGCACCAACACATAAGCAAATTATCACAACTCTCATCCAAGAGTGTTCCTTCCGTCAAAGCCGAATGAGAATCGGTTATCTACTACACCGGAAGAAGATAAAGTCACACAGCTACCTTCAGAACTCATGCTGTCGTGGATATCTATTACACCAAAAGAAGATAAAGTCACACAGCTACCTTCAGAACTCATGCTGTCATGGATATCTATTACACCAAAAGAAGATAAAGTCACACAGCTACCTTCAGAACTCATGCTGTCGTGGATATCTATTCTGGGAGGGAACGGGTACCGCGGTATTGAGTGCGCCTCGTCTGTTGGCCTATCCGTCATTGGCGTTCGGTGTGGTTGTTGCGCAATCATTCTGTTTCCTGCTCCTACAAGTATATGAACGACAGCTATATAGGCACGTCAGCAAGATGGCATTTAAATAATCATGCAGCATTCTGCATGTGAATTACCAATGTTTTGTAGCATTGTCTTTAGTTTTTTTCATGAGTCGAAGCAACTTGTATAAATATCTTTCATGTTTTATGCGTAATTATTGTAATTAGCTTTAACTATCTTACACGATTAAATTCACGATTAAATTTTCTATTATTTTAAATAGCAATAGCAGCAGCATCAACACCATCATCATCGTCGTCGTCGTCGTCATCGTCGTCGATACGTATATCAACCGCTGACTTTGTAAACATAATGATTATGACTTATATGTAAAATGCATTATATCATTAGTCGAGACGATTTATCCTATATGGGTGTCAAGTTAATTAATCCTGTGAAAATGTACATTATCATTATATACGTCACTTCCATTAAACCGCTAAAAATGACGATTATCACTATTTATATCACATCCATCAAATCGATTAACACACACACACACACACACACACACACACATACACACACAGGAACATACACATAAACACAAAGCCCATTTTCATCCGCGTTATGTCAGTGCTGATAAACTGATGCTTATCTGCGAGTCAAGAAAGAGAACGTCAGACAGCTACCTTCACCATTGATCATGATGTCGTGGATGTCCCGTCTGGGTGGGGGATAGTCGGGCGGCATGACGTGACCTAAGGCGATGGGGCTGGTCGTCTCAGTCGTTCTGTAAGCTGGATGTGGCCACGTTCTCTTTTCTGCTTCTGCAAGCACACGAACGGCAGCTGTACAGCTAAGTCTTTGTGTTATCATTTCAATAATCAGGCAGCACTTTACACTCTGTTCAATGTTTGTCATAAGGATTCTTGCTATTTTTGCGGTATTATAATCATTGTATATAACGAGTTGCAGTAGTTTGTGTGATGATCTTTTGCATTGCGCGTGTAAATATTGTCAAGAGCTTAGAGGTTTTACAAGATTTCTAGATTGCAAAGAAAGGTGAGGAACGGGAGAAAAAATTATATAAGTAGGAAAAACAGTCACAGCCATCTGAAAGCATTTTTATAAAATAGCACTCACTATTTGTATGTTCGTTGTCGTGAAACGATGCAAGATTTCCAGTTGTTGTCTTGGAATCTTCCGGTCTTGTCACGACCATAGAAGTCAAGGGCGTGACAAAGTTGTACTGAAACACAGCAAATGAGTACAACGCGTCATGGGTTTTACCATAGATATCAAGATACGCTATACAACACATCACATCGGTATGTTACGTCATGGTTCTTACCATAGAGATCAAGATACACTAAAATATATCCCATCAGTATGTTAAGTTATGGGTTTTTATCATAGAAATCTAAGCATGATACAGCACGACCCATAAGTATATATCTTTTTTCCATTTAAAAGAGTTAAGATGTACTAAAACACCTAACTTTGGCATGTTACATAATATTATTTTGCACAGAGGTCAAGGTATATGCTTGTTCTAATATATATTACAAAAGTATGTCACAACAAGGTCACTTTACAATACACGTGTGACCTAATAGACACACCAATCTCCTTCTTTAATAATAATGACGTCGATGAAGAAAGCCAGACAAAAATATTGTCTCTACCGTTAAGCTCATCACTGTGCATTGCCGTGCCAGCTACTTTTGGCCTAGAGAAATAACTTATTTAATCACGTGACCATCGTATTATCGGCGCATGCATGACCCTACCAGAACTCATTACAACTTCTCTGAGTTTCATCCAACTGACTGGCCACAATCCGTTTGTTTCTGACGGACAAAATGTGCACCCCCAAAAACATCTGCTGAAAAGGTCAACCAGACTTGTCTTAATTAAGCACTTTTATTGATTATGTTTATCTAATTATTTTTGTTCTAATTGTTTTACTTGTAAAATGCCGAAATCTATGTATGTCTCGCTGTAAAGTCTTTCTGATGTTTGGATGTAACATGAGTAGAGGAGGTAAGTGTGTGTGTGTGTGTGTGTGTGTGTGCGCGCGCGCGCGCGTATGAGTGATGAATATTATTGGAGGGACTATCTCTGCATAGTGCTGCATTCTGTTCAAATTCCTGGCAACCATTCTATTACTCTGATCCTCCATTTATAAGCCTGTTTGTCTTCCTCTAAGTGTAATAATTCTTTCTTTTAATTTTTCTTTTATAGTAAAGGGTCATTTATTTACTTTAACATTTTCAAAGTAAATAGTCTTATTTATCAGAGAGAGAGAGGGGGGGTTCGTATCCATATAATATTAATTATACAAGACACGTGACTATAGTTGAATGTAACTAGACGAGTGAACAGCAGCTCCAACTATTAACGAATACTTTAATTAAATAAGTTACTAATATCAGATAACTTCTAAGTCATCCCAACATGTACGTCACGATGTACTCAAACACATCAGTATTTTACGTCATATATGTTTTTCTCCATAGAGGTCAATGTGTAAAACACCACACCAGTATTTTACCTCATATATGTTTTTTCAATAGAGGTCAATGTGTAAAACACCACATCAGTATTTTACGTTATATTTGTTTTCTCCACAGAGGTCAAGGTGTAAAACGCATCGCTAGGGTATTTTACGTCGTATTTGTTTTTTCTCCATAGAGGACAATGTATCACAGTGCATTCGTATTCTTTGTCATTGTTCCACCCCCAATTCCGTCAAGGCAAAAGTGTACTAGAACACAGCACAGAGTATGTACATTATGTACAATTAAATATTTTCCAATAACGATTATCGAGATTTTTTTTCTCTCCCTGCATCAACTTTCTATTTTCTTTTAATCCAATTTATTCACGGCTCATTTATTTAATGGCTCGTCATTGTTTCAGTGCACTCACCATGCCAAGTTTATCGCAAGACTCGTGTGATTTATTTGTAAATCCCTCGTCCTACAGATTCGACTGGCGCTGTGTTTATCGCAAGATTCATGTAAGTGATTCATTTGTAAACTCTTCGTATACTTAATGTCCTACAGATTCGACCGGCGCCGTTACTCTATTTTGCATCAAATTAGAAAGATCTAGTTTCTTTGATCGCTTACTTACCTTTCCACGGGTCTGCAGAATTGTCTAAGGAAAGGATTTCCCTTTTGTAAAGGAGAGTCAACTAGTAAGGAATGGAAGGAGACGGAACATAGGAATAGCGTTCCAATAGTTTTGCCTGTCAGATCATAAACTGGAAAAGCCGTTTGCATACATTTGCCCCAGCAGACATTTACTCCTTACTCTGCATTTTCTAGATTACTCAAATTAATGTTTAATATGTGCAAGCCTGTAACACAATGGACTCGACTTATCCCCCCATCCGGCCGATAACTCTTCTAAGTAGCCTTATATTTTCCTTCTCAAAACTGGCTTCAACTCTTGACCGCTGAACGAGGTTTTGGAGTCATGCATTTGGTACCGTTTCTTTGAAACATTGATGTGGTAATATTTATCACAAAGCATGGGTCTATCCGGTCCACTAACTTCCATGCCTTTACTTGTCCACATTTACAATGCATGGGTCTATCCGGTCCACTAACTTTATGCTTTACTTGTCTACATTCACAAAGAATGAAAGCGTATTTACCTTCAGAGAAATTGACAGAATTTGGTTGTTTAGACTCTCGACTACCCGTCTGTTTTCCTGAGCAGCCAGTTTTTGTTGCAGTAGTTGCTTGATGGTAAGGTAGGCCCAGGTGCGTTCCGTTATGGCTGACAGATCGCGGGAAACGTTCCAGAACGGATTTTGTCCAGCGCCGGCCAATGTCAGCTGACCAGAACTATTATCGGTTAACGCTAAATTTACCTGGAACAGAATGTCAGTGTTCAGAAGCCGTTAATCATTGTTTGTTGTTTTATAAGAACAGTAATCACGCTTTATAAAGAGAAAGGAGCACAATTATATACCCTTGCTCTATACTTTACTGTGGGTGTCAAAATGCCACGCTTTTAAGATTTCACTTTTTTTCTAAATGTGTTGTATGCAAATTGTCTACGTCTATACGTGTTTTATTTCACTTCTGAACTTTGTTTGTTGCGGTCTTTTGTTTTTCTTTCTTAATTTAAATTTGGGGCGGTGTGTTAAATACTAGCGAATATTTACAAATATTAATACATCTGGGTTAATATGCGCTGAGTTCATACTTAAGCAGCAATCATGCTCATCAGTAGCAAATAATGATTACAGATAAAAATAAGGTCTTGAGGGGGGAAAATGTTCTAATTTTCTGTTAACACAAAATCATTTACTTACCCTACCAGACGCCCCCTGACCCTGAACATTTAAGGTCAGACCTGAACCCTCTTTCCAGTCAATAGAGTTAGCGGTTTCCAAGTGACCGGCAACCACCACGTCTGCAGCACCAAACAACGTGGGAAAAATGGATGTTGTGATGGAAGTGTTGTTGATCGCGATGACGTAATCCATACCATATCTACCCCTTGTGTCGTACGTGATTCTTACGTCGCGCAGAACAACTGTAGCAATCTCGCGGTACAGTCCAGTCACCTGCATCGCTGCATCAGATGACTGATAAATCTTACGTGCAAAGCCATTGTTCTTTGCCGAGATCTAGAGACCAAAGTTGACAACAATAAGGTAATATAAATTAATTCAGTAGTATATAATTAATAATATATATATCTGATATTTCAGAAACTAAATTAGATATTGTGACAAAATTATTTCCCCTGCTAATAGAACACTTAACCTCGTACATTTAATCACTAAGAATAAGTCTTATTTGAAAACCGAACTCTTACTAGTTTCTTTCTTTGTTCAGTCGTGTTCGAAGATTTTATCAATATATTATCGGAAAGACAAGAAAAGAGTTATGTCGTGGCAATATTTCAATGTAAATGTCAACAAGATATTAAAGACGACAATTGTAATGACGAACATTGATAACATCGATGATGGCCAGCGGCGATGATAGCAGATGAGTATGAATTTAATGTGTGGGGGGGTGATAATGGCAGTGATGACGCTGATGATAACGACGACGATAATGATAAGCAAGTGAAGGGGGTGTTTGAAGAGGAAGGAAGTATATGGCGTATGATAGTATCATCATTATCCAGTTTAAATCACAAGGAAAGCTGGAAACTGGGATCCATTTAAAGGTCTTTGTAATAATATGACGTCAGAAAGTTCCACTGTCGACCAATTTATTATGCGGATCAAAAAGACTTTTGGCGAAAACAAACAAACGAACCTGCTTAAGAAGGTCATAATCGGCCCCATCTCCAAACGCCAGGCTGTAGATGTTAACAACTGCGTCATTCGTCTCGCTTACGTCAGCTATGATGCGGTCCGAGTCTTGCTCACCAGATGTCGCCTCACCGTCGGTTAAGAAAAACAGCATCGGGACTCGGTTTCCGGCGCGCTGTGTTTGCATCATTCTTAGACCGTGCAAAAGTGCCTGGTGCAGATTGGTAGCTGTGAAGTACACATATTTAAATTTGGGGGGTTTTGTGTGTGTAAGAGCTGAAACAGGCTAATACTACTGCTGCCATTTATAGAGTACACATAATTAAATATGTGTACTTCCAACTAATATGTTGCTTTATGTTGTGGAGTACACATAATTCAATAATTATAATTCAATAACTGCCCAATGATTGTTGTAAAATGATAAAAACTGCTGATTAGAATCTATGGAGTTCGTATACATGTATTTAATGAACTGTTGCAAGGTGGCTGGAAAAGTTGTGGAGTAGGCATATACATTTTATGATGGATAGAAAAGGCTAAAATTGCTTTTGGGCAGTTGTCCAACAAACATATTGATGTGTATCTTGTGGCAAAATAAATGGCATTTGTGTATGTAAATAAATTTATTATTAAAGATACGTATTTAGTTTTGAAATATTAAAGTTTTTAATGAAGTACTTACTTAAGGATACGCATTAAATGTTAAAAAAATAAATTTCAAAGAAAACACATTCAACCTTCACTCTAGTAAGCACCAGGAATGAGTGTTTGACCTTTCAACCGGTCTATTTTACCAAATCAGGTAAGAGAATTCGGCTTTGAACGCAATGCATTTTCCTGTCCTGCTATATGACGCTCATATCAACGGAATAATTTTTCTTTTGAGAGAAAACGAATGACTGTTTTTCCATTCTGCACTACTCTCCCCGTTTGGTGGGAATCACTACTTCCTCCATTTGGTGGGAATGAGTACTCGAAATATTTTAGTGAGAATCAGTATTTGCATCATTTGCTTCGAGAGCACAACTAAAACATTTTCTATTTCAATGAGTACTTAGACCAAATACAAAGTCCAGTAACTTACCCCCACCAGGGTTAATACTCCTGACATATTCCTTGGCCTGGTCCACATTGAATTCGTTGGCTTCCTGTAGTGTGTATGTCCAGTAGTACATGTTTGAGTTAAAGAGAATAATATTAAATCGGTCCAGTTCCCGGAGGTCCTCAAGGATTATCTTCATGGCTTCCTGTTAATGGGTTGGGGAGAGATGACAAAGAATTCATTTGTACTCACAGGAACGAAAGCACGTGTAACTGACAAAATCATGAAGTTACAAATACGGGTAGTAACAATGAGAGACAGTTGGTTGTACAGTCAAACAATCTCATCTTAGTTATACCATAGCAAAAAGAGTACATTTTATGCAAAACAGCCACTGTGAAAAATAAGCTGTATATTTAAAGAAAAAATGTTAATTTCTTTTAATACGTCAAGCATATATTAAGAAAACATGAACGGAAACGGGGCGATGATGATACTTAATTTATTACTTAATTTATTTATTACCAGTGTTATCTTCATTACTTTGAATGCCTGCAATGGGTAGAGTTAACGGGTAGAAAATCTACCCCGTGAACAGGAACTATCAGGTTTGAATAAAGACTAAACTTTACACATATTATTTGTATATAACTATCTTTTCCCGTGTGCGTGTTACGTTTTCTTGTGTGCATGTCACGTTTTCTGGCATAAACAGTATCGTATTGATAGTGCAGTGTGTATTCTGAATCCAACACTAGCCTAGTTATAAAATAGCAATATGTTTCCGTATAAATGCAAGCATTCGAGTAATATGCGATAAGAATATGTATGTTGAATGCTTCTTTTGTCTTTTGCCTTCATTCAATGGTTTTTATTGACAGATAATGGTTCTTGTCTCTCCAAGAATGCTAAGTAATCAATTAAACACGACAAAATAAAGGATTACATATGAATTTAAATATAACAGACTTTCATTGATTATTTATAGTAATAATATTTCACTATGATCAAATCTCTCCACCCCCAGTTAAACAGATTTATAAGAAATATGATGACACACAAATAATTAAACTTTAATTATCCGTGCACTGTTGTATATGTCAATAATTTTCTTGAATATTTACAATTTTACAAATATTTTTAAATACTTTTTACAAAAATGTTCTTTACAAGTAGTAATGAATAATAGTGGAGTTTATTTTATTTTTTATTTTTTATTTTTAAATAAAATGAAGGATTAACTCTAAAAATATTCCATGAAAACTCCGTGCTGGATTGAAATAAAGTACACACCCACACAACATGTGATATGATGCTTAAAAACGAAATTAAATAGAAATGTCACTTGAGTCTGTGCCCCACCCCCCAAAATAAATAAATAAATAAATAAATAAATAATTCACTCCTCACTCACATGATCTATATCTGTATCGGCATGATTAATTAATTTGTGACTGTTTTAATATGATAGTTAATAATAGAGAGTTATATAAATTAAGCTATTTAAGGAAATTACAATATTGTATAAGATAAAACGGCCAATCAGTGACCACAAATCTCACGTGGTCTCACTTGTACTCTTGACTCCATTCAGTGTTCGCTCAAATCGGAAGTTACACATACTGGTATGAATCCATTAACAGCATTCATACTCTACATTCACTTTCCAAATAATGCTTGGGTCAAAGTTTATTTCAAAAATATTTATGGAGCAAATGAACTGCTAAGACTGAATCTGTAATATATACAGACTAATATGTATTTGGTCCATGAGAAAAAAAAATTATATATATATATATACATTGCCGTATTAGTGTTCTTGTAATATATACATTAATTATCGATGTCATATGTAGGAGTCTGAACACAGAAGGAATTATTTTTTAAGAGAATTTGTTTTTCTCACCTATTGAATAAAAGCCTTATTTAATATTTTAGCTGGTATTGGTTCAGTTTACTAAAACTCGGCAAATCCATTCTTTTCTGTGGGGAGGGGAGTTATTAAATATACACCTTACAAACGAGTCCCAAATGAATGCTCTACAAAAATGGCCGATGTTAGACTTTCTGTTAAAACAAATTAAATAGAATGTTCAGCAATGAATTGCTACTCTGTATATTTACAACTCTGCACATTTAAATAGAATGTTCAGCAATGAATTGCTACTCTGTATATTTACAACTCTGCGCATTAAATGTAATCACCACCTGATGTGCTTACCAAAATAAACATAAAGAACTATGTCGTTGAAGACATACAAAATAGAGACTGATTTATGTTTAAATGTGAAATAGCGTTTTTTAAAAAAAAATACATATGTGGATAAAACAGATAGGTAATATTTTAGATGAGAAATGAATTTTACTTTAAGTTGTAGAGTTGGCCGGCCATCCATCGAACCGCTGATGTCCAACACAAACACGATGTCCAGAGGAAGCGGTGACATACTTTCGGAAGGTATAAAAAAGTGGACAAAGTAGCCATCCACCACCTGCATTAATTACACGAAACAGCAACGATGTACTTTCATTACAAATAATATTGCAATAACAACATAAACAATTATTACAACAATTTAACGAAAGTTAATCAATCATATTGGTTCATTTTACAAAACAGTAAGCACAATATGTTTTCGTATTACAAAAAACTAAGTAGTTGCATGCTTTTGTAAATAAAGCTAATATTTACTAGACTTATTAGGAAAGAAACGATGTGGAGTTACTTCTATATTATGAAGCAGTATGCAGTCTTACGATTTATAGTGAATAATTAATTTAGCATTGTGGCGACGTAATTTTGCCTATCTTTATTTCTAAACTTACTTGTTATATAAATGGTTACATGTCAAAGTGACACGACCTTGGGCACTGCTTAGGGTGATAATTTTAAGTGTCAGAGTTGGAGTAAGCAACCCAGATAGAGAATATGCTAGAAATTGCTGATGCAAACTAAACCACTTTCAAGAGGATGAATAGATTTTTTTCTGAATAATAGTCTCACACGTGTTCATAACAAATTCATCCAGTGGGGATGGACCGAAAGTTATTTTGTTGGAAAAAGTCTGATCACTTAGATTTTGAAGAAACTCTATTCCAGTCATAAAGGCAATCGTTAGCTCATGGCAAGTTAACTTACAGATAAAGAATGAATGGACTTAGAAATATTTCATACACGTTTCCTATTAATCTATTTGAATTGGAGAATTCTTTATGTAATTGAACTATTATTTCTATGTTCACTAATTTGATTACATTGTACAGTGTACTTGTGAATTTTGATCGATGCTATATTTCTTATGCTGCTTGTGTATTGGGCTAATGAATATTGTTGCAGGCTTTGTAAGTTGAGAATGTGAGTTAAGAGAGAAAAGAGTTTAAAGATGGCATATTGTGAAATTTAGCACTGCATTAATTTGACATTTACAGAGAGGAGTACGCCTTTTTTTTAAACTTTATAGTCTAGTACCCGCTTCTGGTTAGGGTGAGCACAGTACTGGTGTGTGAATCCAACGTTCTGGATGAATGTATCAGTAAACGTGTTGCTATAAGTTGATTCCTGTCAATTCCTTTTGAGAGCCAATATAGCAGGAATTGAGGCCTGAGTTTGCTCTCAAGAATTCACTGCAAGTACATTCATTAGATTGCTGAGTAGAGTTCAGTGTAACACTAGTGAGCAGAGATGGCTATAAGACTAGTGAGTAGACACATTAGCTGCAAGTACACACCAGCAAATCTCCAGCTCCGGCGGTCTCCACATCATACTGCACGACAAACCAGCTACCACCATTTCGCGCTGCTTGCTCTGGTGTCGGACGGTAGACGACGTGAGCGGTAGTAGATGCAGGCCTAGAGATTTCTGCCAAAATATGTCTGGCTGAAAAAGTGTATGAACAAATAAATAAAACTCGCGAGGAATGAAAGCACTTTGTAGGATTCCTATTAGCCCTAACAGTTAACAATTGAAAAGGCACAATAAAGAAAGAAAATCAATACGAATTAGTAAATTCGTTTCAAATAATATAATTTATTTTTTAATAATTAATTTTAAATCAAATATTTATTCTTGATGTTAATTCTTCTTCAGATAGAAGTGTACCGTAGAGGCATTAATTGTATTTGTAAGTTCTATAATTATGTGCAATATCCAATGTATCCGGTCCCTTTTAGAGAGGCTACGGTTAAACGATAACCTTTCTCCTGAAAAATGTTAGAAGTCATCATATGCTCGGACGCCATCTAAACAGTTCTCGGAAGACAATAGAGCGATTTGTTTTCATTACGGAAAACTGAATCTTGTCAAGACAAACTTAAAATTATAATTTTATAACAATAGTATCATGAAATATTTGTGTCTACAGTGAACAAGAAAGAAAATACTTACTCTCCTCGACATCTTTGTTTATGATATCCGTACGCAGCACAGGATTACGCACGCTTTTGATCACCATTCGCTCTTGAATGTAGATCTCTATGCTGAGATCTCTCACTGCTGTGTTGTTGCTGATGTGAATCGAATGCTCGTACCAGCCAAAGCGCCTGCGCAGTAACTCTTGATAAGTAAGTTTAAAGGTCACATTGCTCCCGCTTGCAATATTGACTGACACGACAAATGCATTGGAGTGACGAGGTCTGAAATGAAAGTCAAAATAAGCGGAGATAACTTTATTTTCAAACGTTTCAAACTAAATTGACGGAGGTGCAATTTCACAAGAAGTGGAGTAAGGAGATCTAAGATTAATTAAAGATACATCAATTGATAGAAATGTAATTTTCAAACACGGGAATCTGAATTGAAAGAAACAAATTCGAGCAGCGGGAAATGCAATTTCAAACACACATCGAAGTAGGTGGGGTTTGAAATGAAAGGAAGACAAGTCTGGAGCATTTCATCAATGAAATACATCTGTAAGCCAGCCGGTGTAATAATCACACTCTTACAGCTAGTCGTCGACTTATGACTGATTGACTAATGCTACCCGACCGCGTATATACACTGCATACCTGGCAGTGTGTTTGTAAGATATGAGGGTCAGTAGGGGGGGGGGGTCGGAGGAACAGAGGCTCCTTTGTTAATCAGGAGGCAGGATGATAAAGAGAAGCGATTAAGAGACCATTTGATGTACCGCCGACCTTAGTCATATCAGTTTACCTTGAACCTCGTAGATGAAAGCAGTTAATAAACGTTTTTACTGAACTTCCCCTTTGAAATATTCCCTTTTTCTACACGATGTAGTAAGAAATGTCAATATTTTACACGATCAGCAGACGCGGACTTTACTGTGTTACACTAGTGTATGAAGTATTACATGTTGTTCTCAAAGGCATCCTCTCCTATTTGAGCATTTCAGTCTCCTTGCACCACAAGAATGTCTTTCTTTGTAGTCTGATCCAGGACTTCTTGCAGTTGGTCATAGAAGTCCTCTATTTCTTTATCATCATGGTCCGTAGCTGGAGTGTAAGCTTGCACAATAGTGATATTGAATGGGGTTGCCCAGAAGTGTATGGTGATACGCCTGCTGGAGACTGGCCAACAATTCATCACCACAGTGTTCATGATGTCTTTGTGGACATGAATTCCGACACCATGTTCAGATATAATTCTAAAGATCAATAACATTTCAATTGGATTAGATACTGCAAACGACCACAAACATTAAAGAAGGGTTTAAAACAGAGTGAAATACCAGCGAGAGTAAATAAGTACTTGACAGAAGGAAGTGGAGCAGATATTATTTTTATAACCAAACTGGAAATAAATAAAATGTGCTCAAAGCAAATGGTGCAGATCAGATCGAAAGGAAAATAAATTTCAAATAAAAAACAACCAACTTTTGCTCTACAAGTCCCCCGCTGTGTCCTCGACTTTGAGCTGAGAGGTACTGCTCTCTTGCCTCTTGCTTCGCCCTCACGTGACCCGGGTACTCCTTGCCCTCGATCAGCCTGTCAGACATCAGCATTGAAATAACTCTGCACGAGGTGTAAATATTCAATTATGAAATGAAGACCTCACTAATGCCAATACCAACCTGCCAAGTTTATGTCCTTCAAAAGTAAAAATTACATGAAATAAAATGAAATAAAATAAATCTTTCTCTGAATTCATTTACAATGTTATCCCACCAAAACACCAACAACCACCTACCATTTTACTTGATTAGTCCACCTCCAAGACATTCATTCACTATATGTACACGATAAGTCCACCTCAAGAATCAATAACTAGCTTTGTGTACGTGTCTGATCCATCTCAAAGACAGACACATTTTTATGTGCATGATTAGCCTATGTCAATGACATTCACCAACTTTGTATGTCTGATTTGTCCTTATCAAAGACAGACACATTTTATATGCATGATTAGCCTATGTCAATGACATTCACAAACTCTGTATGTCTGATTTATCCCTATCAAAGACAATTACTCATTTTATGTGCATGATTAGCCTATGTCAATGACATTCACAAACTCTGTATGTCTGATTTGTCCTTATCAAAGACAAACTCATTTTATGTGCGCGATAAGTCAACCGAGAGCCAAGCACTGAGTTTCGTATTCAAATGAAACATTGCAGTCCGGATATGTTTAAGATACAACAGCATTATACATTACAACGTCATTATATAGTAAATACATTACTGTGTCAATAGCATCAGTACACCCAATGTCACAAATATAGAGTCAATAATTGTCATTACACCCAATGTCATAAATACAGGGTCAATAATTGTCATTACACCCAATGTCACAAATACAGGGTCAATAATTGTCATTATCATTATTCAGTCAAGAAATTTGCAATCATTTTAACAATTTAGCCTAAAACCTCCCTAAATTATTACACTTCATCTTATTAGTTTGTCGATCAATCAAATAAGTGGCATATCAAACGGGGATTCTAATCTATTAACTTTGTTACCCGAAGGCAATATAAATATATTAACTTTGCACGCATTTTTCCACACATTTGCACATGCTCTATTGATTTCCAATGTTCCTACTTACATAGAGAAATTGGCAATAAATGCATCTCTCGGCAAGATAAAATCAAACACTAGCTCGCGGGCAACTCCGATGTCATTGGTCATGTGACATGTCACTTCCGTTGTTGCAAACCGGAACCGGATATCTGATTTTACTGCTAGTTTGTGAATTGTCTGCATTCAGAGGTAGAAATTAAAAAGATTCTGAGTAATCTGTTAAAGGTTCACTTAGTATCTGGAAATAAAAATTAACGTTAACTCTCACTCCAGTACACCAAATCACAATTCACTCATGAACATTCATATCTATTGCATACGCATTCACACGAAATACATACACAAAAAATAAATAAAACTTCGCACAGGAAATAAATTTTTTAACAAGACAATCAGCTTTTGGATAAAACATAAACATACATTAGGTCGGTGTCGTTTGAAACCAAATGCAATATTTTTTTAAATAATTCATTCAACTTTAAGTATTAATATGTTTAATATCTTAGTATTTATTCAATTGAATTGAATCATAGCTTCGTTCATATTTTAATAACCACCTACTTGCTTGCTTCAGCCTTGAAAAATATATCCATGAATAGGATTTTCAAATTTACAGCTATATATTTTAATACCATGAATTTATGTACATATGTATATATGTATGTATGTATGTATCTATCTGTATCTATCTATCTATCTATCTATCTATCTATCTATCTATCTATCTATCTATCTATCTATCTATCTATCTATCTATCTATCTATCTAAATGTGTGTGCTTTTTAATATTGTGTCAGAAAAGTAAACAATTTAATTATTGTATTTCTTCAAGTATTATTAATGAACGAATTATGGTTTATGTCCCATTTCTCACTAAAAAATAAATATAAAAAGATAGCAAATAAAGGCCCGTCTTTCTGTGTTAAACCTCTTGATCATATGACATTTCTCCAAATCTCAATTAAGTGGTACTGACTGAATACATGAATGCATGCTGAAGTCAGAGTTCTACCATGGTGAAGGTATGCTAGTAACTATTGTTGTCAGCAGACAACCATGAAGACCTAGTTTACCTCTTCGATTCTCTTGGAGATGGCTGTCCATACATGACTAATCTCTGTGTGGACTGCAGAACTGATTGAATGCCCTCGACCTACTCAGAACACTACCTTTCTACGGCTCCCTTACGTTACGTTATGTTACGTAATGATCATAGATAGATAGATAGATAGATAGATAAACAGATAGACAAATAGACAGATAGATAGATAGATAGATAGATAGATAGATAGATAGATAGATAGATAGATAGATAGATAGATAGATAGATAGATAGATAGATAGATAGATAGATAGATAGATAGATAGATAGATAGATAGATAGATTCTATTGTTAATAAAGTATTCCAGTCAATATTGAAATTTAAGGGATGACATCAGCTTTCAAGAGGAGATGTTTGCATTAAATAATTTTAAAATAAATTCAATGAGAATATACTCTTTTATTTATACCTTATTCGAATAATTGTTGCTTGTTCTGTACTAGCATAAGTCGTCCGCGAAATCAGCTAGCGCTGAAATTGGACGTGAAAGGAATCTGTCACTGCCGTGCGAAGAAACACGCAGGATTTCTAAAAGAGCGAGTTTAAGAGTAATCAAAACTACCCTGCCACAGAGCCAGCTCTGGCTTCGCTCTGTCTCATTACCGTACAGATTGCACGCGTTACTAAATTCTGTTTATCGAACATGATTAATTTAACGCAGCATAACAGAAAGATACAACTTTTATGCTTTAAATTACAGGTTTTCATTTTTTTTATTTTAAGAGAGTACTGTAACTGCTTGTTTGTATTGTTTCCGACTTTGAATAATGATCCAAAAATTATTTAAACACTTTTTGAAGAAGAAGAATACGTTAACTTTGCTGTTTTCACTTATGTTATGGTCCATGATCATCTGGCCTTGTCATGGTATCGTCTTTTATCCATTTCTCTAAACGATAAAAAGTTTAAATGTTTAGGCTGCATCACACTCCACTTCAATTGCTGGAGGCAGTTTTATCTGAAAGATTTACCGAAAATAGCTGGTCTGTACGATCTGGTCCAATATTTTCCTAGGTTCTTCACGAATTTAACGGTCTTGTCGGCTTCATGAGGAAAACTGGCATTAATACGCAGCTTTAATTTGTTTTTGTTTTAGCAGGCGTAGCTGACGTAATACTACATATTAGGGCTTTGGTTTAACTTCCTGACAAACTTAATATTAAATTTTTAAAGTTTTGTTGGTTAATGTTAAGACTAAATTAATAACACAAAACTAAGGGTCTTAGTACAGGTGGAGCTATTTATTGGTGCTGTTTGGATTTTCTAAAAATTTATTTCATTAGTCGAAGATAACACCTTTAGCAATGCTCCGCAAACCACACTGGCTTTGCCTTTAACTTTTACAAATCCAAGTACTACCTTTGACAGTTTGAATTTCATCCTGCACTTGAAACGTACCAAATAATTATCCATTTGAAATGATATGTGTTTACATTTCATCTCGGCAACTGCGATCGGAATCTCGTTTGGTTTTAGTTTTTGATATAACATTCTATCATACCCTGTTCAGTTATCGTTCTAAGGTGAAGTTTCTGTGCCTGATGTAATCCAACAGTAAAGAAGAAAAAAACTACTCATTCAAGTATGTTACAAAATTATATTGTATCATAATGCAACATCAGTTGTGCGGGGTATTTAACTCTGTATGGAATTATTAGAACAAGGTACTGGTCTAGAAAAAAAAATTATGGATGGATGGATGGATGGATGGATGGATGGATGGATGGAGAGATAGAACAAAACAAGAGTGAAAGGTAAAAGAGAGAGAATGCAAAAGATAGAAACAGATAAGAGAGAATAATAAACAGTAACATTTAATATAAAAGCAATAATCTTCTCTACGATCACAGTTGAGAAATCGCGGAATATACTGGACTCGATGCATGACTTTTGTCTGTGTTTATGTCCTCATCAAAGATTCATGTTGTTCTCTGTGTAACGCGCGTGTTTATGTCCTCATCAAAGATTCATGTTGTTCTCTGTGTAACGCGCGTGTTTATGTCCTCATCAAAGATTCATGTTGTTCTCTGTGTAACGCGCGTGTTTATGTCCTCATCAAAGATTCATGTTGTTCTCTGTGTAACGCGCGTGTTTATGTCCTCATCAAAGATTCATGTTGTTCTCTGTGTAACGCGCGTGTTTATGTCCTCATCAAAGATTCATGTTGTTCTCTGTGTAACGCGCGTGTTTATGTCCTCATCAAAGATTCATGTTGTTCTCTGTGTAACGCGCGTGTTTATGTCCTCATCAAAGATTCATATTGTTCTCTGTGTAACGCGCGTGTTTATGTCCTCATCAAAGATTCATATTGTTCTCTGTGTAACGCGCGTGTTTATGTCCTCATCAAAGATTCATATTGTTCTCTGTGTAACGCGCGTGTTTATGTCCTCATCAAAGATTCATGTTGTTCTCTGTGTAACGCGCGTGTTTATGTCCTCATCAAAGATTCATGTTGTTCTCTGTGTAACGCGCGTGTTTATGTCCTCATCAAAGATTCATGTTGTTCTCTGTGTAACGCGCGTGTTTATGTCCCCACTAAGATTCGTGTTGTTCTCTTTGTGAAGTGCGTGTTTAGCCCTCTTCTAAAGTGCGTGTTTAGCCCTCTTCTAAAGCGCGTGTTTAGTCCTCTTCTAAAATGTGTGTTTAGTCCCCTTCTAAAGTGTGTGTTTAGTCTCCTTCTAAAGTGTGTGTTTAGTCCTCTTCTAAAGTGTGTGTTTAGTCTCCTTCTAAAGTGTGTGTTTAGTCTCCTTCTAAAGTGTGTGTTTAGTCTCCTTCTAAAGTGTGTGTTTAGTCCTCTTCTAAAGTGTGTGTTTAGTCCTCTTCTAAAGTGTGTGTTTAGTCCTCTTCTAAAGTGCGTGTTTAGTTCTATTCTAAAGTGTGTATTTAGTCCTCTTCTAAAGTGTGTGTTTAGCCCTCTTCTAAAGTGTGTGTTTAGCCCTCTTCTAAAGTGTGTGTTTAGCCCTCTTCTAAAGTGTGTGTTTATGCCCTCTTCTAAAGGGTGTGTTTATCCCTCTTCTAAAATGCGTGTTTATGCCCTCTTCTAAAGTGCGTATTTATGCCCTCTTCAAGTGTGCTTCTTCCGCTTCTCATTTTTGTTTACAACAATATTCATTAATTAATGGATGTATATTTGCCTTTCTCAACCTTTGAATCCTTGAGGAGCCCTTGAAATAATTTTAGGTCTCAGGGAATCCCGGCATAAAATTTACTCTATCTACAATGCTTATTTTTTTTCAATCTCTATCTCAAGGGGGAACTCCTAGCGACCTCTCGCGGAATCCCGGTGGAGAAACCAGTTGTATATATTGGTGAGATTCCTACAAGTGTAAAATATTATAACAATGTATTTATGCTAAGGCTGAAGACGCATTATGAAGAAATTTGGAGAGGAGTCCCAAAGATATAACACAAACGCACACATGATGTTGATATTAAATCGGCAATTTGAAAGAAATTCCAAATTTCAATAAAATATTAATTAAATATATTTCAAGACTATAAAAAGTACTAGTTTAAATCCTGAATTTGCAAGAGAATAATCATAATAGTAATATCAATTGGTAAATTTGTAAAACAAATAGAGACATTGATAAAATTTTAAATGAATAAATGTTAAAGATTTCCCTGATCAAAATATTTATATTTCTGGCGAAATTTCCTAGTGAATGAGAGCAGTTTGAAACAACTTCCTAAAAATTCAGGAATAATAGTTTTAATGGATGACCTTGAAAACAATTCCCAATCACAATCTAGCTTTAATGGCTGGGTTTGTGTTTATCTGGAAATAAAACAGAAAGAATTAATTAAAAAAATACTGAGTACTAGTGATTACCGCCCCTTGTAGACCAGTAGCTTACTAATAAGAAAGTAGATGACATTCTCAGAAATTAAAATTTTGAAAATTGGAACTGAACATTCTCGGCAACAGTTTGAGCAAAAGATAGTTAAAACATTGAAATGAGTAAAAATACATAAGAAGTAAAGCAATTTGAGTACAGATTGTGAGAACAGTGCCAAAGTAAGAATACGTCAAAGTTATTTTAAATAATTTACTTACTTGGCAAAGTATCCATTCAGTATTACATAAAAGAGCAAGGAAAACAATCAAAGCGTTGGCACTAAAATCCATTTCAATCAGTCAACAGAAATTCATACTGCCGTTATTCTACTCTGTTCTTCCCGAAGACTGCCGCCCAGCTCGGTCAACGATCGCTTAAATATTGAAGGTGTGTTTGGAAGCTTCCATTTCCGAGAAACGGGGTTGGGTGAATGGGAGACGTGGTTTCTGTCATTTTACCGCAGACTAGGACAGAGTTCGTGTACCTTTAAATAGTTTACGCCTAGATGAAATCAGTTACAGGGTGTTTAGAATCAAGTAGACGTCAAGGTCAACTGAGGATTTCTCTATGCGTATGTGTGTGTGTGTGTGTGTTTATGAGCGTGTGTTATGTGCTTGTGTGTGTGTAAGATGAGTGTATACATGAGTGTATACATGAGTTTGTTAGGTTGTTTTTTCGTTTGATGTGTGTGTGTGTGTGTGTGCGCGCGCGCGCGCGCGCGCAATAGGTAGGTATATATAGATTAAACAATTTAAAATCTGACAGACATATATATATAATCTTATATTTTAATGCTTAGAATCTTGATGTAAATATACAGTTAAGAGGATAACCTAGATACTGATATTACTTTAGTAGTATGAACAAACAATAAAAATTCAATTTGCAACTAAACACACACATACATGCACTGTCATACACAAACACATTTGATAGGATTAACTTGCTCATTAATATTATGAAAACACTTAGTGACTTGCTTGAATGGTTTAGTCATTAGTGCAGGTTGTAGTCAGGTAGTCAGCGTGTATTCGAAAACACTTGACGACTTGGTTGATTGTTTCACTTGGTAATATTCTGAAGACACTTGGTGGCTTGCTTGCTTGGTTTACTCAGAATATTATGAAGAAACTTGGTTGCTTGATTGGTTTATCCTACTTGTAGTCCATTGCTGTTTTCGCTAATTTCCAGGACCTAATCAGTGATTGTGTTTGTTAGTCTAAACGCTCCAGTCAACCGCAACAGACACTAGTGAGGCCCTGTGGGTTTATGTATTAGACGCTATGGACGTTTGAAATGCTACAGAAACATTCTATTGTCGGCTAGGAACAAGAGCTGCGCATTGTGTTTGCACGATAAACAGTTTAATGGTATTAGTTGTGAGGCATGTGACATACATCTTTAGAGGAATTAGTTACGAGGCATAAGGAATATGTAGCATACAGCTACAGAAGTATTAGTTATGAGGCATAACGAATATGTAACATACAGCTACAGAGGTATTAGTTGTGAGGCATAACGAATATGTAACATACAGCTATAAAGGTATTTAGTTATGAAACATTACACTTATAGGTCTAAACTGTTGACAGCAATTGAAATATTAGTCAATAAGGCATATCATACAACAGTCAGTTATAGTGGTATAAGTTATGAAGCATGATATACACGTACGAGAGAGATGTAGAGGTATTAGTTATGAGGTATAACAAGCGTATCTAGAAAACTATACATGTGTTGTTAAGAGGTAAAGAATGCAATAAAGCCAACGAGAAAAAATAGTATAGAGTGCATATCATCTAACGACAGGTATGGTGATGAGGGTTATGAGGCATAGTGTGTATAAGGTGACATAAGATTTATGAGGCATGGTATGCATAAGTTGGCAAAATGGCTTTGAGGCATAGGTTGAATAAGTTGACATAAGGTATGAGGTATAATGTGTTTAAGATGACATAAGGGTTTTGAGGCATAGTGTGTATAAAAAGCTTATATAAATGAGTACATACAATAGGGCATAATACTTGTGAACATTTTTAATTGCTGGGGCTGTTTTGGCTTCATTTTTCATTTTTCATTTTATTTTGGTTATTGTTTTTTTTAAGTGGTTGTAATTTTCCTGTTCCCAAAAGACTGACAGATTTTAGTTTTCTAGTTTTCTGAATACACGTGATTATTTAATAGTTTCAGTTCTTGTCAAAAACAGACTAACAGTTTGTTTAATAAGGTGATGTGAAGGAAAGTTCACACTAACAACTAATACAATGAATCACTTTAGATCAAGAGACTTGATTTATTAACAGCTCAGCGACCAACAGCCACTTCAGGATTAAATGAAGTGTGTCCAGCTTTACACCTGAGAGCACATTGGTGTTAGAAGGACACAGAACCAGTAAACCAGATCTGGGCTAATTTCAAAACATATGGAGTGTCAATAAACGTTAGCTCATTAGAAAACCGTGACCTTGAAAATCCCTGGCTCCATTTTCGCCATTCACCCTTGACATTTATTTTTGATTGTATTTATTTTTGTTTGCTAGTTTGTTTCTATATTTATTTAAAGCTACAACTATAAATAGCATCTAATTATAGAGAGGAAGACTGAACATGTGGTAAATCTTATCCCCTGCACCTTTTCCTGATTTTAATTAAACTTTCCGCTTTGGCTGTAATTTTAAATGGCACATCCGTTATGAAGTATCAGATAACAATGATTTTTTTTCCTTTAACTTCAGAGTTTATCCAGTGTGAATGAAACATTTCGGATGCAATAACGCCCACTCACCACGTGTTGCATTTGTACACGTGTATCAATGCGCGTGCTGTCTATCTTGAGTGGCATGAGTGAAAAGGTAAGAGTTGAAGATGGAGACTGTCATGGTCTACAACAAGATAACGAGAGGACGATATGGTAACCAGAGTTTTCACCGCTCTTTGCGGATTGCCTGCTCGGTGGATCAGAATAGAATTTTGATTGAACTGCATGGAACCACTGAGCTATAAATAGAATGCTGTTTTCAAATACACGGGGCAAATGAGCTATAAATAGAATATTGTTTTGAACTGCATTGGACTACTGGATTTTGTATATAATCTTGTATTGAACTACTTGTGACCACTGACCTATAAACAGAATGTTTTATTAACTGCATGGGACCTCTAAGTTATAAATTGAATATTAATTTAAACTACATGGGATCACTGATCTATAAATACAATACTGTTTTGAAATACTTTGGACCGCGGAACTATAAATAGGATACTGTTTTGAAATACTTTGGACCGCGGAACTATAAATACAATGCTGTTTGAAATATGAGACCACGGAGCTATAAATAGAATTCTGCTTTGAAATAACTAGGACCACAGAGCTGTAAATAGAATACTGTTTAATAATACTTGTGACATTGAGCTATAAATAGAATGTTGTTTAGTAATACATGGGACCAGGGAACTAAAGTATGGAGTGGTAATGAGAGCCAAGTGGACAGTAAAAGTATAATGTACAACGTAATCAAACATAGAAATAAGCATAAGCATTCTCTAATTCAAATCATAGATCAATAGCAAACATGTACAAGATATTCTAAGTCCATTCTTCCATTATCGGTCAGTTAGCTTACCATAAGCTAATGATCACCTTTATGACTTTTGTCAAATTCAAAGTGATTAGAACATAAACTTTCTTCAACAAAATAACTTTTGGTCCATCACCATTGGATGAATTTGTTATGAACAAGTGTGAGACTATTAGTCAGAGAAACTACTTATCCATTTGAAACTGGTTTAGATTACATCAGCAAGTTTCTAGCATATTCTCCATCTGAGTTGTTTACTCTAACTCTTGGCACTTACAAAATATCATCATAAGGTCAGATCACTTTGACATTTACAACAAAGATATAAATATTAAATATAGAAATAGGGACAGCAAATTTAACTCTGCCACAAACTGTTTGTTTATATTACAACAATTCACAAAAGTCTAGTTATTTCACGACAGATAGCGTATCGAGCATTCATTTGTGTGAATGAAGAGATAGTGTATCGACTATTCATTTGTGTGAATGAAGAGATAGTGTATCGACTATTCATTTGTGTGAATGAAGAGATAGTGTATCGACTATTCATTTGTGTGAATGAAGAGATAGTGTGTTTCTATCCAAAGTCTGCTATATGTCTGGGAATGAAAGAAAATGAGAATGATGAAAACGAAATATTAAACTCAGTTTTACCATTTCTATGTTACAGTTGTGGTATGCCCTTTTTGTTGTTATTTTAGTTTTACTTTTAGTTATTGTTGCTAATAATCTTTAGAGATTTCCTGTAGTTATGTTTGGATTTGTTTGCAAAGTTTTTTGTAATTAATTCGTAATGTATTGCGATTCCGTTATTAATCATATTCTTCAACTTGGTTCTGGTTTACAAATGAAATTTTAGAGAAGCTTCATATTCCGCTTTTGTTCCTAGAAGTTAGTCAAGATTTTAAAACTATTTTAAACATTTCAGTGGGGTTTTGTTACTTCGAGTGTTTCTTGTGGCTGTAATTTTGTTACTTCGAGTGTTTCTTGTGGCTGTAATTTTGTTGGTATAATTTGTGTAGTCATCATATGCGTATGTTGGTGGTAGTGGCTTCCTTCCCCTCCAGAACATGTGTGAGATCTTTCATTTTAAGACCTTTTCAGTCCTGGATAGGGGCTTGGCTCCCACCTCCACGATATTCTTGGGAACCGATCACTACATGGACGAATAACACCGAAGTCTCCTCCTCCTCGAGTACTTTTGTAATTAGTTCTAGGGTTCCATTTCTGAGACCGAGTACTTAGTCCGAGAAGACTAAGATTACGTCAGCACTCAAAATTCCATTTTACTTTAAGACGTTCTTGAATATTTACTCAGTAAAAGTAGATTACAATTTATCACCCACACACGACTTCGTTATTTTGAATTTAGTATTGTTAAAAGAGTGTTACTGTTTACTGCGGTGGTGGTGGTGGTAGTGGTGGTGGTGGGAATGATTATCATGTCAGATTTTCCTATCTATGATGAGTGGTTGTGTGATTTCTAATGTCACACTATAGGTATACCTTTTTATAATTATAGCAATGGTTTTAAAATTTTGTATAATTACATACTAATATATACAATATTTATAACTTGATGACCAAAGGAATTTTAAATCTTGATATTTTCCCGTCATTCTTGTAATATAAATTCGACATCAAAACATGACTTGTCAGTTAAAATGTCAGCGTGTACTTTGAAGTTATACAGACTATTTAGATAACATGTTTGTAAAGTCTTTGAATATATTCATTTGTGCTTTTGTAATTTATAAACTCACAATATGAGAATGTTTTACAATTGTCAGTACTATTAAAACAATCATAATTGAACATTATTGAAGAACAAGTACTGATTAAAATAAGAAACAAATATGAGAACCAAATTATATTTACTTATTTTGAAAGTCAAAGCTCAACAACATTAACGTTTGACATTCACTTACTGGCACAAAATAAATTTAATACAATAAACGTAAGTACGATAGATAAATGTTGTTTATTCCAAACCAATGTGCACGAAACTGTTACCGTAATGCGAGAAAAATGTCTTCGGTCTCTTCTTTGCATTTTACGTCACGTCTTCACACATTCGAGTAATATTTTATTTTTAAATACAAAAATGTATTATGCCTTGACTTTTGCAAAAGAAGTAGTAGTATAGCCGGCTTAGCTCAACAGGCGTGATAGTCATCATTATAGTACTGAAAACTAAACGTAATGTAAGTATAACGTTAAGGAACGTCTGTAATGTAAGTATAATGTTAAGGAACGTCTGTAATGTAAGTATAATGTTAAGGAACGTCTGTAAACGATAACAAACAATTAAATGAAAGACCACAAAGAAGAAATGCAGTTATTAGACTTCAGCAATTGGCTCTAGTATACGCAATATTTTGGTATATTGACTGCTTCCACAGTTTGTTACAGCACATTGAAAATCTTCATCGATGTCGATATATTGACTGTTTCCACTGTTCGCTGTAGTATATCGAACACTTGCTACAAATCCTTTTACAATATGTTTTTTTTATAAAATCATTGCACTCGCATTATTGCAGATATTTCCGAATTTGTGAATACATTTGTGAACCAATTATTTGGTTCGTGTTTAGACCGGAAGCTCAGTGCTAGACAGAAGGAGCATGCGCAATCAATCTCGGCATCGCGATGTGCACGTGACAACATAATTCTGCGTACTCCGTTGGGTTATCTGTGTCTGCTACAGAGGATTTTTATTGTAAACATTATTTATTTTCAGACCCATTTACTGTTAAACATAAAGTCCTGACAAAAGTTCAAGACACCCACGACATTTGTTTTCTTTTATTTATATATGAGAGAGGTGGGGAGTGTTTTTTTCCTCTCTCTCCCTCCTCCGAAGTCTTACTATAACTATATATAGTGTGAGTCCAGTGATTTAGATATATATATAGGTGCAAACGCACTAAATGTTGTGCTTGTTTCCGTTTTTGGTACAGTCAGTTTTAGTAGTACGAAAGAAGGCTTCTCTTCCCTACACAAATCCCCATGTCTGCAGCACTTTATTGTACTTTAAGCCTACTTAACGATTTCCTCAAAGCAATTTCGACATGGCAAAACTGCCGTTCCAAAATTGTTTAAAATGCACTTTTATTAATGATTTTAAGTCTCTCTCGATATATGTGCGTGTGTGTGTGTTGTGTGAGTGTGTGTATCTAATATTAGTGTGTTAAAAATCATCCAGATATAATATTTATTGCACAAGTCTGGATAGATAGATAGATAGATAGATAGATAGATAGATAGATAGATAGATAGATAGATAGATAGATAGATAGATAGATAGATAGATAGATAGATAGATAGGTAGATAGTAGATAGGTAGGTAGACAGTTAGATAGATAGATAGTAGATGGGTAGGTAGACAGATAGATAGATAGATAGGTAGGTAGGTAAATAATATATAGGTAGGTAGACAGATAGATAGATAGATAGATAGATAGATAGATAGATAGATAGATAGATAGATAGATAGATAGATAGATAGATAGATAGATAGATAGATAGATGTGTCCGTGTATGTGCGTGTGGAAAGAAGGAGGAAGGAAGTGTGTGCGTGCGTGCTTGTGTATGTATGTGTACTTAACAATACACTCATTTTCTTTTGTCTTTATGTCCACGGTATCATATTTAACTGCTATCATGGACGTTATTCTTTGTCTTTTCTCTAGTCAGTTGATATCACTTACTGGTCAACAGTTCTGCTTTGTTCGTTACATTTTCACTTGTTTCTGACAAGTCATTAGCTATCACTTCAAAGATTTTCTACATCATTCACCACTTGAGCATTTCCTTGCTCACTTGTCACTGTACTTTGTGGAATCATAATACTGCTCAGTGGAAAATGTCACTAACAGGACTTTTTCTTGGTAGAACCTTTCCCTCTGCTTTCTCCTCTCTGCAACTTTCTTCCATTTTCCTTACGACTCACTGTTTTCAAATCATCGGCTGAAAAAACGAACACATAAAAAAAGGCAAATAATAAAATCAAAGAATATAGACTTGTCATATAGAACAAGTGTTCTACTCGCGGAGAAATGAATATTTATTGACATCAAGAAATATTGTACAGACAGTCCGAAATATAAAATTGTTTTCTTCTGGGAATCGATTGGATTAAAGATTTCTATTTCATAACAACAAATTAAAACAAATTGCGATGAAATATAAAATGATTACTAAACGCTTTGGTTGTAAATCTCCACTTAAACTAATATTTACTAATAATCGTATAAATGTAATCAGAGTTTAAATGTAGCTTCTGCGAAAGATATACGGCATTTAAATGTGAACTTAAAATGATCGATTTACGAGAAGATATAATATAGCATGTTCGCATTTACATAAAATAATATTACTATTACTAAAGATAGGCAATGGCAGAAAGAAAGGTTGAGAACAGAGAGAGGAAAAAACTGAATATATATATATGACGGAAAGACACCAGTTACAGACATGTAAAGTAAATGGTGAAAGAAAAATAAAGAACCAGAGAAAGAAAGAGAAAAGACAGAGAGAGAGAGAGAGAGAGAGAGAGAGAGAGAGAGAGAGAGAGAGAGAGAGAGAGAGAGAGAGAGATACAATAGCATCGAGGCTGACAGAATAAAAGCAGACAGGAAATCAAAGAAAATTCTAATGGTCTGAACTGAGATGTTAAATGTAAAATGTCTTTTGGCCAAGATAAAGATTACAACTGCTTGGTCTATTTAAATATATCAGTGGCAATAAATTACAAATTACAAAATTTATTAATATTAATTTTAAAAGAATCAGATGTAAAGAGACAAACAACAACTAGAAAAAAAGGAAGGAAGAAAGGAAAGGCGGAAGGAAGGACGGAAGGAAGGAAAGATGGAATTAAGGAAGAAAGAAAGAAAGAAAGAAAGAAAGAAAGAAAGAAAGAAAGAAAGAAAGAAAGAAAGAAAGAAAGAAAGAAAGAAAGATTCAGTACCCACCTACAACTCCAGTTAATACATTGACGTCATTCGTTCCCACTTGTATTTCGATGGCTAGAGAAACAATGGGACATGCCTGTTTCTTGGCTTTGATGTTGACCACATAGTCATTATTAATGACGGTATATGTGTCCGAGAGTGTGGCTGAGTAGGGACTCCTAAGCATCAGGTCGCCATCTTTGTTGATGTCCACTTTCTTAACTTCACCAGCCATTCCTATGTAAACTGCCTTGATCCAGTTCTGTTCTTTAGTCACTATTACCTTGAAGCCATCTGGATTGAATTGAAACAAAGAAAGTTTGATCACATTATTCGTAGAAAGAGTTATAACGGTTTTTTAAAATATTTTTTGTAAAGAAATGAGCAAACAAATTAAAAAATTAAAACAGATGTAAAACGATCAAACAAGAACCAAGCCAGACGAACAGATGAGGACGGTGACGGGAAGACAGTTGATAGACAGGGAGAAGTACACATAGATAGACAGACAGACAGACAAATAGATAGATAGATAGATAGAATGATAGATAGATAGACAGACAGACAGACAGACAAATAGATAGATAGATAGATAGATAGATAGATAGATAGATAGATAGATAGATAGATAGATAGATAGATAGATAGATAGATAGATAGATAGAATGATAGATAGATAGATCCACCCTGCCATTTTTCTTAAATATTAACATATTTAATACGTATGTATTCTTCAATTTGTTATTTAGTGTATTGTTTATAAAGTGGCATTGTACTTTGCACATGATATATGTTTTTGGAGGTAATACTGAAGTTTGTGTTCGTGTTCGTGTGTGTGTGTGTGTGTGTGTGTGTGTGTGTGTGTGTGTGTGTGTGTGTGTGTGTGTGTGTGTGAGAGAGAGAGAGAGAGAGAGAGAGAGAGAGAGAGAGAGAGAGAGCGTCTTATTGAGCTTCCCAATGCACGGAGAAATTCATTGCACTTCCGAGAACGACTTTGGATGGTCAAGTCTCGCCATCACTCAGTTTACACCCCGATCAGAGGTAATCAATAGGATCTTCCCTACTTGTGTTGCTTCATTCAGACGCATTTTGACATTGTGACATTGTTGCAAAATCAAGTGAAAGCCTGTTGAAGCAGCGCTTAATTCAGATCATGTAAAAATACTATATATAATCACTACCTCTAATAACTCCATTTTTATTCTCTGACAGAACTATCTGGTGGTTTGTATTGACTTCATCATTGAACTGTATGTGAAACAGACATTATCCAAACATGAGTTCATGGAAATATTGATGTCAAGTAATCTACTTCATTGTAATTGTCATATGTATATTTTGATTGCTCATTTAATAAATTTATTGTTAAATTTATTGACCTTCTTATGCATATTGATAATCTTATGTTGGAGAAGAAAGTGAGTGGATGGGGGCTCCCTAAATGATTAAAGACGAATTTGTCTTCTTCCTTGGAAGTTTTCCACTCGCGGAAACATTATGTGACTGTAAATGTTGTTTAATGTTGTGGAATAGAGAAAATGTTTACAGTGCCAAAATATCCACCAAGTGAGAGAGACGAGTGTGTCTGCTGGAGGATCGTTAATACAAATAAATTAAGATTCTCATCACTTGTAATTAGATATGAAAGATTAATTAATTATAATAATAATTTTCATTAACTAAGTGGCTTTGCCATCATAACTATTATTTCTACAAATGTTTGAAGTAAGCTACTTATATACAGTATGCTAATGCTTGACATTGTTTTGAAATCCTGTATTTATTATGCTGTGTGCATGTATCAGGCTAATAAATACTGTTGCAGGAAATTGTAAGTTGAGACTGGAATGTAAGAAAGAATGGAGCTATAAAGTGACAAACTGGAAGTTTAGCATTGTTCTTTGCTTATATTTTGCAAAGACAAGTAGTCATTTTCTACTTTCAATTAATTTTTTTTATTTGTACATCTTGGTTTGGTGTTTGTAGACTTCTAGAAATTGCATATAAGTATAAGATCACACTACACTCTACTGATGTGTAGTGGTAAGATATGTTGACTACCTGAACAATTTCTGGTGTAGAAAATTTGTTGGGCGTCGCTACATTTATTGTTCTGTTTGAAGGAGTTGACACTGTGAAAAGAAGCACCCAAGATACCTCTAAGTCCCAGAACATTGCTTTTTCAATATATATATTGAAGTGACCCGACCTTGGGCACAACTTATGATGGTATTTTTGTAAGTGTCAGAGTTGAAATAAACACTCAAGTTGAGAATAAGCTAGAAATTGCTGATGCAATGCAAACCAGTTCCAACTGGGTGAGTATTTTTATTATCCAGTGATTACGATTTATGAGAACGAGATCAGCCAATGGGCTGAAATCAAAAGTTTACACGCTGTAGAGAATTCTAGTATCTAATCACCTGAATTTGAAATCTGGTCATGAAAGGTGGGCTGTTAGCTTAATGGTGAGTTAACTGACTGACTGAGAGGGAATAGAAATAGAAATATTTCATGCAATATTGCTACTGATATGCTATACCTATGTTTTACGTAAAGATGTATTATGGGATTAGACTATTATTTCTACAAATAGTGAACTATAATGCTTATATGTGTTTGCTAAATACTTAACAATGATTCTAGTGAACCTGTTCATAAACTATTATACTGTATGTTTGTATCGGACTAATAAATATTTTTGCAGGAAACTGTAAGTTGAGACTTGAATATAAAAAAAAAAATGGAGTTGAAAAGGAAAAAACTGTAAATTAGTATTTGTACTCTGATGAACAGCCTTCCCTAGTATTATCTTAATTTCCTGGTTTACTGATTATAAACTGCTATGACTGGTACATGCATGAAGTACCTACTACTGTGTGTAAGTGTAAAGAATTCACTACACTCCTTTGATGAATGGTGACAAGCCATGCTGACTACATCGAGCAATTTCTGGAACAATGAAGTTACTGGAAATTGCTACAATTGTTGTTCTGCTTGAAGGAGCTATTACCTCTAAGAAGCGCCAGTTTAGCCTCCAGTGAATAGCAGTGTATCAGTGTTCTACAACATGAGGAGGGATTCACGCGAAATTCACAGTAATAACTGAACAATACATTTGTGACTTTGTTACAAAAAGTGCTGGAAAGACTATAGCGACAGTGCCTAAATCAAGTTATGTACAAACTAGTATCGCTTATTTCTAATAACTCCATTTCTGTTCTCTGTTAAGAACTACCCTGTGATTTGTATTGACACTAAATTATTGAAATTATGTTTGTGGATATCAGACTTTATAGATACTAAAATTATTCGAATGTAGTTTCATGGAAATACTGATGTCAAGAAATCTTTTTCATTGTATTTGTTAATTGTATATTTGGTTGCTGATTTAATAAATTTATTGTTAAATTTATTGACCTTCTTACACATATTGATGACCTTATGTTGGAGAAGAAAGTGGGTGGATGGGGGCTCGCTAAATATAGATTAAAGATGGATTTGTCTTCTCCTTTAATAAGATGTTTTCCACCTATGGAAATAGTATTTGACCGTAAATGTTTGTCTTTAATGTTGTGGAAGAGAGCAAACGTTTACAGCGCCCGCATATCCGCTAAGTGAGATTCAAGTGGTGTCTGCTGGAGAATTATTAATAACGTAAATTAAGATTCTCATTACTTGTAATTAGTAATGGATGAATAATGAATTAATAATAATAATAACCATTAACTAAGTGGCGTTGGCGTCACATTGTTTTTGAATATAAATCGAAATCTAAACTCTAGGGCAAACACGTACAGTATTCGAATTGTGAATGTCCAGCAAATGACTGCTACAACAAAAATATCTTTTTATTTGTTCAAGAACTAGGACCTGTGGGGTTTTGATTGTATCTCAAATGTCGAATCTGTGTGTGTGTGTGTGTGTGTGTGTGTGTGTGTGTGTGTGTGTGTGTGTGTGTGTGTGTGTGTGTGAGTGAATGAGTGAGAGAGAGAGTGCGCGCGCGAAAGAGCGAGCGTGTGAATATGTATTGAATGACCAATCAAACTACATAAACGAATTTAGCCTCTTAATAATGAGAATAAAATTTGTTTCCATAATAATTATTTGGCTACATCACACTTTCAATTATCCACTTATAACTAAAAGTGTCGCTTTATTTATGGGAAGAAAGCTGAATATAAAACTGAATAAATTTGTACGCAATCAGCTAATACAAACTTATAACTAAAAGTGTCGCTTTATTTAGGTGGAGATAACTGAATACAAAACTGAATAAATTTGAAAACAATCAGCTAAAACAAAATTAAAATATGAAACAAAAAAATAAAATACCGAAATAAAAGATGAGTACACGAAGAACACAACACACTAAAGTGTCAAGTAATAACTGTCCCCTCAAATCCGAAATTTTTACATAAAACGCATATAAAATAACGGTTATATAAGAAGAATTAATCAAGTGTTTTCTCACCAGCTGCATGTTCCAGAAGTGTGTAGTTGGTGACCACACGAGGTCGCTGACGTATTCCGTAACACGTGACATTGCCGAGCTGATGATGTATTGAAACAGCTTCTAACACGATCTCTGAAACGAACGCAAGTGAACTGTTTTACTATGTTCTTAGCACATAGAATCAAAACTGACATTTTCTTTAATGAACAGACGTTGATGAAAAGTTCATTTTGTGATGAGAATCAGACATCTGATTATTCAAATCTCAAAAGTAAGACTTACCATAGATGGAACAACGCTTTTATTCCATTCTGACTTCAACAGGCAATGTGTAGTTTAAAATTTTTAATACAACACATTATTCTGTGCTGTACCATTGTGACTTGTGAAGAAAATTTACAAATCCAAAATGTTGCCTCTAGAATTATCCTTACAGTATCATTTACTCTTCCCAACACCCCTCTTTTAGTTTCCAATGGATGCATGTAAATTAATGCCAACAACAATCTCATGTCAAGTCAGTCTGGTACAATTAATGCCAACAACAATCCCATGTCAAGTCAGTCTGGTACAATTAATGCCAACAACAATCTCATGTCAAGTCAGTCTGGTACAATTAATGCCAACAACAATCCCATGTCAAGTCAGTCTGGTACAATTAATGCCAACAACAATATCATGTCGTGTTAGTCTGTTATTTTTATAATCTATTTTCAGTTCAGTCTGACGAAATCTCTCCCATTTATAATCTATTGTAAGTTCAGTCTGACACAATCTCTCCGTCAGGATATTTTATAAATCTTGCCTGGATCCCATCAATAAATATTAAAAAAAGAAATATAGAAAGGAATAAAAATTTAGATTAAAAAAATAATTAAGAAAACTAAATCTAAATGTAGATGTAAAAGGCAGTTTAGCAAGGACTTGTACAGACATATATGTATCTATTACATCACCTGTAAGACAGGACGGATTGGGTCAAGAGAAGTATGCTAGTTATGTCGTGAGCATTGGTCAGGCAGAAGTCCGGCCATATCATTAAAAAGTAAACATGCATTTTAAGAAAGTAAAGGGGTACAGAATGAAAGATGGAGGGAGGTGATTGTTTAGCATACGCAAGTTAACTGAGCGGAAGGAAGTCGGAAATATTGTTAATTATATGTATGAATGAGAGCTTGAACACAGTCTGCCCTTAGGCCAAACAGAGAAACCTTTAATTAGGGGGTAAACCCAAGCCATGTGCTTTTCCCATGACAACGACAATGCCAGGTGAGTAGCAGAAGCCCAAATTTCAATGTAGTGTAAATCTGAACATTTCTGTGTGAATGATAAGCCAGAAGGCTTGAGAAAAAAGAGCGTATGAGATATTTTTAAGGGAATCCATAAGCTACATTGTTACAAATTACTTTAATCCTTAGTTTTCACTGAACGGAAGGTACTGGCTGCTTTTACATTACTTTATGATTATAATTTTGTGTAGAATGTAATCATGATAAATTGCCATGAATAAATAATTAATTTATGTTTATTTCATGGTAGTGAGATTGTGCTGAGAGAAAATGATTAGCCTTTATTTAAAGAGTACTATGTAGTTGATGTTAGCAGTGTCTGATTACTTTAATTATAAATTGCAGGATTTTTCGCCACACGTCTGGAGGCTTCCCATTCGTAGCAATCGCTTCTATTGTTGGCAACAGTTTGCTGAAGTGTATCAGCCCTTGGTTCAAGAGGGGCCATATTACGTGGCTTGGAAAAGAAGGTCTACATAGACTCTGCCAGTCACAGTTAAACTCCACCTTTGTAACTAATACATTGGATGTGAGAAGGGTCTATAGGTCTATATCGTGAAGGAACTATTGGGAACTTTGTACAAAACTATGATGTTGGGAACTTTGTACAAAACTATGGTGTTGGGAACTTTGTACAAAACTATGATGTTGAGAACTTTGTGCAAATCTTTGGAAAACTCAGAAGAAAACTAAATGAACTTGGTCAGGGGAACATAACTATTTAGGGGAGGCTAACCTTTCTCTGATAGATATTATGAGCATTGTGCTAGGTGTATTTTGTAATTGATTGATTCTGTTCATTTTCTTTATTTGTTTAATTTCCTATATATAAATATTTTATGAATTTTCATCTGTCTTCTGTCAATTCTTATCATCTCCATTTTGTGTAAAATTCATTTAATCATAGTCATCACGTCTCTCATCGTGTCTGTCTGTCTGTTTGTCTGTTTGTTTGTCTGTGTGTCCATATGTTTATTTGTTTACCCGTACTGTCCGTGTTTACATGTGAGGGCCATCCTCTGGGGGCTGAAACGAGTCAATGGAGCAATTGACCTCAAATTGTTGTGTATTTCGTGTCGTCCATCGTACAGGGTTACCAACATCTCCCATTTATAATCTTTCGTCAGTTCAGTCTGACAAAACCTCTCCTATTTATAATCTATTATCTGTGTAGTATGGTTCCTGCTTTGCCACAAACGGTCACCTGCCAGTTCAAACTGACACGGTTTTACGCATTCAATATTCTTCAGATAATTTATGTAACAGTTTAACAACTGTCTGTATTGTTCTTGAGCAAGTCAGGTCACGTCATAAACTTTCCAGTGAGACTTAAGCAGAACAAGGGCAGTTAATTAATAGTCTTTAATACTCTAATTAATACTCTCAAACAAAGCAGACTTACACCAGAACGGGGGCAATTCATTAGCAGTTCAATGCTGACAAAGAACGCCTGCAAGGGCAGTTAATTAGCAATCAGAATGAAGATTTGCAAAGGGGAACAAGGGGCAATAATTAACATTAATAACAATACGTAACTTAACGCTTACTTCTGATACAATTCTTTTCCATCATTTTTCTTTTGATTGGCCTTCCTCTCTTTGACCCCTTTCGTCTTGGATGTGGCCTGTTTCCTTGGTCATATGATGATGGAATCCATAAATTGTGATGCATAATATCTTATTTGGATTTGTGAAAGAAAACAGTTTGTTAATTTTGATTTTCATGTTTCTGTCAAGCACACTGATGAATAGTATCAAAACCAAGCAAACATTAATACTTAGATAATTTAGAAATTGAATTTTCATTTTCATGTTTAATATTATCACATCCAAGCAAACATTAACTCTTAGATTCTATGAAATTTAATTTTCATTTCAATGCGATTAATATTATCAAAACCAATCAATCATTAACACTTAGATACTACAAAATTGAATTTTCATTTCAATGTGATTAATATTATCAAAACCAATCAATCATTAACACTTAGATACTACAAAATTTAATTTTCATTTCAATGCGATTAATATTATCAAAACCAATCAATCATTCACTTAGATACTACAAAATAGAGTTCACTGCGAGGGAAAACACACTTGCAAAAGGTTCACCTAGCATATTCTGCACGAAACATTAAATTTATCAAACATATTCTTAATGAATTATCGATAAGTCCAGAAAAAAAAAGAAACAATTCGTCGTGTTATTTTTTGTAAAGCACGACTATGTCACATTGTTACAAATTATGTATCTATCAATAGTAATATTACTTTTAACAAAATACAAGTCATAATATCTTAAACATAATATGTAACAAAATTCAATAATATGGGGCACTTGTGGATTGACATGGGTTTATATGGAAAAGGAATGACTGCTAGGGATTTTTTGAAAGGATTTATAACGAACATGAATGAATATACAGTAAGGTATAAAGTATATACCATTACTTAGATCCTACAGTTAATTTACAGACTTCCAGCGACTTCATTTTGAAATCAGCACAGCGTGAGTTCCTACACACGGAGCATTCTTTCAATAGGCGTCACTGAACTCGACCATGTGTTTCGAGAAAGCTTGAGACAATAACAACACTTTTATCTGTCGTTCACTGGTGGATTTAGAAACCCCAATTAAAATTTTACAACTGAAACAGTCCAAAGTCGATATGAAAACATTAAGGAGGCAGATGATGCAGCTTACGATAACGGTCTTCTCAGCAACGTCCAAATGACAGAGATAAAGCTGTATTGTCTGTTGTTCAGGAGTCGCAAAGCTTATATGATAGAAAACGTACGACCCACAAATTCATGATGTTTTGGTTCGGAATCGGCATACGTATTACTTAATAATAAGAATATGATAAATTAATTAAGTTAGTGATAGGAATTTGACTGGAATTAATTAGGGTTAGTGATAGGAATATAACTAGAGTTAATTAGGATTACTGGTGGGAATTTGATTGGAATTAATTAGGGTTAGTGATATGACTTTCACTAAAATTAATTAGGGTAATTGATAGGAATTTGACTGGAATTAATTAGAGTTTTTGATAGGAATAAGGCTGAAATTAATTAGGGTTTGTGGTAGAATAGTATTGGAATTAATAAAAGTTAGTGAAAGGAATATGACTGGAATTAGGGTTATTGATAGGAATTTGATTGGAATTAATTAGGGTTATTAATAGGAATTTGACCGGAATTAATTAGGGTTAGTGATAGAAATTTGACTGGAATTAATTAGGGTTAGTGATAGGAATAAAATTAATTAAGGTTAGTGATAGGAATGTTACTAGAATTAATTAGGGTTATTGATAGGAATTTCACTAGATTTAATTAAGGTTAGTGATAGAAATATGACTGGAATTAATCTGGTTAGAAATAAATGACACGATTGCGATTATCGTCCAATTGGGGTAATTTTTGGTGATTGCTAACTGCTTAGAAATATATTACCTTGCAGTTCTCTCACTAACGCAGCTTGCTTCATCACTCTAGAATGTATCCTTCTTAAGATTTAGTAAAAATAAATTTACCAAATTTGTTTATCACTCCAGTTATATCAATTTCATATATTACTCCAATTACATCAACTTTATATATCACTCCAATTACATCAACTTTATCTCCAATTATATCAACTTTATATATAATTCCAATTACATTAACTTTATATATCACTCCAATTACATCAACTTTATATATCACTCCAGTTATCTCAACTTTATATATCACTCCAATTATATCAACTTTATATATATCACTCCAATTACATTAACTTTATATATCACTCCAGTTATATGAAGTTTAAATATCATTCAAGTTATATCAACTTTATAAATCACTCCAAATATATCAACTTTATATATCACTCCAGTTAGATCATCTTTATATATCTCTTCTGTTATATGAACATTACAAACCACTCCAATTATATCATATTATACATTACCACTCCCATAATGTTACCAAACATTACAAACCACTCCAATTATATCATATTATACACGATCACTCCCATCATGTTACCAAACATTACGTTACAACAGTGTACAATCCTTCCCATCACATCTCATCTGTTAAACATGACGTGTACCAGGTGTTTGTCCTTCCCACCACATCTCATCTGTTAAACATGACGTGTACCGGGTGTTTGTCCTTCCAATCACATCTCATCTGTTAAACATGACGTGTACCAGGTGTTTGTCCTTCCAATCACATCTCATCTGTTAAACATGACGTGTTCCAGGTGTTTGTCCTTCCAATCACATGGTTAATTGGATGATTTTCAGCAGTGCACGTCGTGCCACCACATCGAAAGAAAAATGTGGCGATAAACAATTCTGAATGTAATGGCCGTCATAAAAGTGAATATTATCAACAACGACAAGCCTTTCCTTCTCTTCACCTTGGCATAAGTGACAGTTGACAACGACATAAATCTAACTCCCATCAAAACAATAAGTGATATTCAACACCGATGTATATCACTCCCATTACAACGGTAAAAAGGGCAATTATCAACTAAGTATATCACTCCCATTACAACGGTAAAAAGGGCAATTATCGACTAGGTATATCACTCCCATTACAACGGTAAAAAGGGCAATTATCAGTTAGGTATATACTTCTTTCACTACGTTAAAAGTGACAATTAAACAGGTATATCACTCTCATCGCAACGGTAAAATTATCATTTCAGATATCTATCACTAAAATGACCTTTGTGTGTTTTTGGAAATCCCTTTCCCAAATCACCATGGTATGATTTCTTGGGAAGAAATGGAGCGAAATGACTCATTTCATGTAAAGGTTGATATGCGACAGACATTGGGAGTTGTACTTGTGTCGTCGTACGCTCTCTTGTTTCTGAAACCAAACAAACCACAGAAAGATATCTGTTTCTTGAATAATTAAAGTTTAAATAATTATAATAAATTAAATAAAATTTAAATTAGCACCTCTAATCCCACTCCAGCTTTTAAAGTTGTCTAAAGAAAGGATATATGGAAGTTTTAAAATAAAAATAATCAGTGTCTTTATAATGTAAAGCAGATAGTAGAAGTAAATGTAGAAGGGAGGGGGAGGGGGAGAAGTAGCATATTTGGGGCATTTTCGTAGTTACAAAATGAGAACAATAACACAGTAGTTGAGCTAGATATCACCAACATACGCTCAGATTTCATTAATATATTGTTATTAATGTATACAGTATCAAACACTTTGGACAATGTTTTTAACAGATATCATCATCACAATGGTTGGTTGGTTGGTTGGTTGGTTGGTTGGTTGGTTGGCTGGTTTGGTCGATCGGTCGGTCGGTAGGTTGATTGGTTTGAATAGAAAAAAGATCAAGGAATTTTAAAATTGTGCATGAAAATAAAGTCACAAACGTTTCAAAACATTTATTTTAGACACTCCTTACCTGCAGCCTCTCCATCATGAAACGAATCAAAAGTCTCATTTTTTTTTTGATCTCTCTTGGAATCTTCCGGTCTTGTCACGACCATAGAAGTCAGAGGAGTAACAAAGTTGTACTAAAACAGAATGTATATATTACATCGCAGCCATCAAAAAGTCTACGTCATCAGGAATTGTGCTCTCTTGACACACTCGATCAACAATTCATAGGGCATGTTGAGTTATGCAAATTGTGTGTGTGTGTGTGTGTGTGTGTGTGTGTGTGTGTGTGTGTGTGTGTGTATGTGTGTGTGTGCGTGTGTGTGATCGGCAGGTGGTGGGTGTAAGTGTGCATGGGTGTGTACTCGGTTAGACATTGAAAGAGAATGATAATTAAACGTAGTAAATGTTTCAGACGTAACCTGATGGAATTTCAGTTAAATGCAATCTTGCCTGGATTGCTTCCCTTTATACGCGCATCTTCTAGAGTCTAGACATCATAAGCCAACACACACATAGCACACTAATAAGTGCAAGGGAAAAAAAACAAAATCAAACTCTCAATTCGCTATGGCACTTAAAATTGCCAGGAAAATCCTCTCGACTCATTTCACACATAATTTTGGTTATGGTGCTCAAAGTTTCCAGAAAAAAAAGTCTTCCTCAAGCTTACCTCACTTCTAAACGAAAACCAAGCAGTCAAACAATTATGAGTCGACGATAGACTTCTCAATTTGAGTTATTTAGATTGCTCAGTCTTCATCAGACAGAAATATCTTTTAGCCCAAATTATATCTAGGGTTTAAATTTACTTGAAGTTCCAATCCTCCGTGTATTTACTTAGAGCAATGTCATCAAATGTATCACACTCGACAAAAACTCCACGTGAGGTCTATTATAAACAGCAAGCTGCTTCCTTATTTTTATCATTGACTAAATTGCCAATAAAACATTTTGTAGGTAGACCAACAATTTATTTCTCTACTTCTTATTTCCACAAAGGACTAACGATTCATCAAATAAAGGATATTTTAACTCTTATTTCCACAATGGACTAACGATTCATCAAATGAAGGACCTTTTAATGCTGTGATAGTCGAACCATGGGCAAATTATACTATTCCATTATTTCTTTTTCTATAATTGATAATTATTTACGGCGTGGCCGATTATGCAATATGCCGTACCCGCATACGCTACACGAAGTAAAGGATTGAGGTCAAGTTCATTGATCTCGCGTGGGCAGTGGAAACGTGCAGAAGAGGGAAGGGTGACAGTAAGAGTGGGTGAACATTAACAGGATACGGAATGCCCTTATATGGACATATGCGTTCCGCACAATGACGTAAGAGAACTTGTAGTTTGACCCAGAGTCATTCATATATATGTTCCTGATAGGCCCACGCACCGCTCCCACGCCATATGGAAGGGTTGAATTTGAAAGAAAGGTTTGGACTTCTCACATATTAAATGTGTTTATTATTATTCCTCTTTTCACTATGGGAAATACTTTTATTGCATATTGTTTTAATTTATGAGTGACTAGAAATTAACATGACGTGTTTTACAGACGTTCATTAGTAGGCCTATCCATATGAGACTGAAATTTTCACTCTACTCTGCTCACATCTATTAAATTCAAGGAAAAAATCTATTTCAATAAACACATCAGTGTTTACATTTATCAATTGTTAGCCATCAAAGTTAATGCTAGTCTAGCCATATTTTACATAATTGTGCTTATGTAGCAGATACTGCTCTTTGACTTCCATCTTAAAACGGGTTCGTTGATATGTACAGATCTAATACACATGGGATTTATCATGCCATTTAACCAACAGATTAGGACCAGATGCCAACATGCATTTATGAATTGCCTCAACGGTTTTCGGTCTGAACTCGCGGCTCCTGGCGTGTTGCATTTGTGACAAACCCCTTGCTCCTAGTTTTGAACACAGAATGTGCCAATAATTACCACAAAGTCAGATGGTCATATTCATGCTTGTAGTTTTATGTATAAAAAGTACGCGTACGTACCTTCAGAGAAATTGACAGTATTCGTGCGTCTAGGTCCTTTACCACCTCAGTATTCTCCTGTAAAGCCAGTTTCTGTTGCAGTAGTTGCTGGATGGTGAGGTAGGCCCAGGTGCGTTCGGTTATGGCTGACAGATCACGGTCAACGTTCCAGAATGGATTTTGTTCAGCACCGTTCAACGTCAGCTGATTCAGGCTATTTTCCGTTAGAATAAAATTTATCTAAAACATATTTCAGACAATACAAATAATAATAAAGGCCGTCGTTGTTTGATGAGAACAATAAGCATGTCTAATGTCAAGCTATGAAAAGAGTTATCTATCTTGGATTTGAGCTTTATTTGTGGGTGACAATAGTCCCTTTCAAATGCTCTACGCTTAGAATTCATTATTATAAAATTTATTTGGAGTATGAATACATGCATGTGCGTGTATGTTTCTTTTATGCGTGTATGTGTGTGTGTGCGCTATTTTTTATTTCTGAAGTTCCTTGTTTTCTGTTGCTTTATCTTTTCTATTTCATATTTTATACTTGTGGGAGTTAATTAAGCACTAGCCTCTGTAAACAAAAACTACACTTGAAGGTGTAATAGACAAAAGTTTGTTTAGCTGATGCTTAATTACTAATATTACATGAGGAAATTACATAATGGTGAGAAGTACAGGTGTAAAAGAACTTAAATACTAAGATATATTAATTACTTGTAAACACAAAACCCTGTACACACCTTTCCCGACGCCCCCTGACCTGACACGTTTATGATGACGGGATTAACGTCCTCTATACGCCCAGCAACCACAACGTCAGCAGCACCAAACAGAGTGGGAAAGACACATGTTGTAAGGGTGGTGTTGTCGATTGTTATGAGTCTGTCCACGGTTTCTCGTTCGTTGCTGTGATATGTAATTTTCAGGTTCAGTAGAACGACTGTAGCGATTTCTCGGTATAACCCAGTCACCTGCATTGCTGCATCAGAAGCTTCGTAAATCTTACGTGCAAAGCCGTTGTTCTTTGCTGAGATCTAGAGGTCAAAGTTGACGGCAAGATTAATGTCACAGGAAAAGCAGGGAGCCAAATTTTTTTTTAATTTCACGGTCTACACGAGACCACTAACCAATAAGGGAAGTAATCCCCATGAAAAACGCGATTTTCAAAAACACACGTACCCTAACACATATGTAAATATATTAAACTTTAATTTGTTCACCAAATTTCACTTCGCCTAGACAGACGTATGTAGACATAGTACATGTATCATTTCATGCATATATATAAATATATATATATATATAAGGAGAATTATATATATATTGGATGAATGCAAAATATTCATATGTATGTATGCATGGATGATGCTTTTTTGTTTACGAGCCAAATAGGAAATATTAGCTAATGTGCGGTAGATTTTTGCAAAGGTCATGCAGCGTGGCATTCGACATTGGTGACAAAGAAACATCTCTCCTCAAAACATCAAACTTTGAAACATCAGACTTTGTCCAAGAATGCAGTGTTTGTTAGAAGAGATAAGAAGAAGATTAGAATCATGATGATAACGGGAATTGTACATGAGGACATTTACTTCATTTTGTGGTGAAACTTCGTATATGGAAATTATATTGTGTTTACTAAGCGGGAGTGGGAGTATCTCTCTCCACCCGTTTCTTCATCGTCCATCGCCAAGTATTAAAACATCGAGGCAACTTGTTTGAATACACTGTGGCGAAGTGAAAAGTTTAACTTTCAGGACAGCTTATGTACGCAATGTCAGAGAGTCATTCCGTCTTTCTGTCTGAGCTTTGTTTCGAAAGTTCTATGATGCGGTTGGAAGGCTGGTAATTTTGGAGTCCCATGAATCCAAGAGGTACTACATCCATAGACGTGAGGACACATTTCACACAAGGACCCATTTGGTAATGATGGACATCCTGAGGTCTACCCCTCCCCCCTGTCTTCACCGCGACCAGAGAAATCAATGATAATTACCAGGGTTGGCAACAGCCAAAATACAGATCTACCCATACACAGGAAATCTGAGATATGACACCTTGATTTGCAGGTCATTGCTGTTAAGCAATGCTATGATGTTGTCATCTTCTCTTCAAAGCATCCGTTATGAGTGACACGACAGATTGCATCATTGATCTTTGAACATTGACAGTGCTAAGTGAGTAGTTATAAAAGGCAAAAGTGCACCTAGAACTTTATAGCTGATTTAAGAATAAGAACATTTAATCGTATTTTTATCAGTCAGATATTTATTATTATTGTTTTAGGTGCATATATATATATGTAATACGAACTTTAATATGGTGGTAAATCCACGCCTATTTCGTGTATAAATTGTTGTTCATGGTAGCAATACGATTTACCACATAAGAGTTGTATATTTACTTTTATTTTCACCTTTTGAATTTCATCATTTTCATCCAACCCTCACCACAGAGTGTATGACATTGGAAAGGTATATGATTGACTTAACCACTGTGTGAAAGGGAAACGCCCCATTAGGTTAATAAAACCTAATTCATACTTTCAATAATCTTGTAATTCACAGTTTTTGAGAGGGGCGAAAGAGTTTGTATTTGTATTGGTTAGTTCCATTCGTCTGTTTGTGCAATATTCACTACCATTATATTCGCACACTCGTACTCACAGCCAATAAAACGTTCCTTTGCAAGATAGAATAAATCGGGCCCCACCCAAACATCAATGGTGTCTGTCTTGTGTCTTTGGTAAAATCTTAAAGGCGACGTATTACTGCCACATGTCACGAGTTGCCCAGAGAGACACCGAAACAGCCAAACGAGACCCCCAGTCATGACAGTTAACATGGAATTGTACTGTACAACATTATTAAATAAGAATAATAAAGTGTACATAAACTGCAACTATGGGTCAAAGTACACAGTGGCACTGTCACTGAATTCAAGGCTATATAGTTAATAGTTCATCACTATATGTCAAGAGAGGTTTTCTAAAGTAAAAAAAAAAGATATTTAGAAAATGTGTGTTTGTGTGTGTGTGTGTGTGTGTGTGTGTGTGTGTGTGTGTGTGTGTGTGTGAGTATATGTGTATGTGAGTATGTGTGTATTTGTGTATATTTGTGTGTGTGTGTGCACGGACGGATGGAGGTAGAGATAGAGAGATTGATAGATTTCATGATAGGTACAGAAGTGCAATCACACGTAAAGCATGTCCCCAAGTACTTACGTGCATTAATTACTTTATATAATGTGACACAATAACCAAAAATCAAGCATACCTGCTTAAGGAGGTTATAATCGGCACTACCTCCAAATGCCAAGCTGTAGATATTGACCATTGCACCATTCTTCTCGCTGACCTCTGCGATAATCCTGTCCGAACGTGTCTCACCAGCTGTTGCCTCGCCGTCAGTTAGGAAAAACAGCATCGGGACTCTGCTTCCAGTGCGTTGGTCTCGCAGCATTTCTAGTCCACGCAACAGTGCCAAGTGCAGGTTGGTACCTGTAGAGTACACATATTTCAACATATGTACCTTGCGGTTAAAATAAGCATACTCTGCATATTGGCAGCTTTGGAGTACACGTCAGTATGTCCTTCTACCTAGTTGGCAGCTATGGATTATACATCAATATGTTCTACTCGCTGGTTGACAGCTATGGATTATACGTCAATATATTTTACTCGCTGGTTGACAGCTGTGGAAAGCACAAATCAATATGCTATACCCACTGGTTGGCAGCTATGGATTATACGTCAATATATTTTACTCGCTGGTTGACAGCTGTGGAAAGCACAAATCAATATGTTATACTCACTGGTTGGCAGCTTTGGATTATACGTCAATATGTTCTACTCGCTGGTTGACAGCTATGGATTATACGTCAATATATTTTACTCGCTGGTTGACAGCTGTGGAAAGCACAAATCAATATGCTATACTCACTGGTTGGAAGCTACGGATTATACGTCATTATATTTTACTCGCTGGTTGATAGGTGTGAAGTACATGCATATATATAATTGTTGTATAGAGGTTTAGGCCTATAAGTATTTAAATATAAGTTCTTACGGCAGTTCGGCCGACGAATATGGCTTGACTGTTAATATGGGGTACATATTAACTATTGGCCCTAAGATGGGTAAAGCTGAGGTGTGCTGCCAGCTGGCAGCTGTGAATTAAACATATTTAAATAACTGATTTATAGCTTTTCCAACTGGACATTAATGCTAGTTGGCATTTGTTAAATATACATGTTTTGCGCATTTGACTTGTAAAATGCATCCGAATTCGAAACAAATAGCTGGCGAATAAACGTGAATACATTTAATATAAAATTACTTATTTCAATGTAGACAAAAGTGTAAACAACAAATTACATAGGCACAAAGTATATTCAGTGGTTACTACAAAGAATAATGTTTAATTCATTCATTCATTAATGGTGACATATTGCACAGAAAAATACCAAAGCCTACTGAGACAATTTGGTTAACATTAATTAAAAGAAATATTTGAAAGTAGTCCAATGCAGAGATCTCTTTAGTGTTCACTACGGAGTTGAAAAGTGAGAATTTTAGTTGCGAATGCTCACTTTTACATAAAGTCACACACTGAAATTTGGATTATTTACACTATTAAATTAATTACATTCAACATACGAAATTCGTCCGTCAAGAACAAAACTTCTTCACAAGACATAACGATCAAAAGTGAAATAAATACAAGGAGGAAATAAATGTTCACTACATTTACAACCTCACCCCCAGAAGCTTGAATCCTCCTCACAAACATCCGGGCCTGGTCCACATTGTATTTGTTTGCTTTCATCAACTGGTCCTTCCAGAGATTTACAGACGAGTCAAAGAGAATTATATTGAAACGATCTGTTTCTTTTAGATCCTCAAGGATTGTATTCATGGCTTCCTGTAAAGGGAGATAATTAAGAATTCACAAGAACACGAAATTATGAAAAACATGTGTCGTACAGAGTGTGCATAATTCCTAATATGCATACAAACATAAATTTCAATAAGTAATAATTTTTAATCATAGACTGCATTACAAAAAGACATTACTGAAAGCAAATAAAAATGTACATATATAGAGTGAGCAATAGAATACATTGTATAAAAACAAACATAAATAATAGAGACAGTCTGTGTTTAGACAGTAGCAGAATTAAGAAACGGTACACTCCGATTACAAAAGAATTTAAATTTTACTTTTAATTGTTGAACTGGTCCCCCATTCATTGAGCCACTGGTGTCCAGCACAAATACAATGTCCAGGGGCAGAGGCTGCAGGTTTTCGGAAGGTATAAAAAAGTGGACAAAGTAGCCATCCACCACCTGCAGTAAAATTAGGAACTGTTAGGAACTATTTAACAAAACTATGTTACAAAACTGCCAGCAACGATAAGCTTTAATATTACGAAGCTGTCAGCGACAGAATGTTATAATACTACGAAACTATCTGCAACAGTATACTTTAATATTGCAAAGCTATCAGCAACAGTATGATTTGATATTACAAAACTGTCAGCAACAGTTTGCATTAACATTGCAAAACTGTCAGAATAATAATGCTTTAATATTGCAAAACTATCAGCAAGAGTATGCTTTAATTTTACGAAACTGTCAGCAACAGTTTACTTTGTAAACGACCTTTTTGGTATTTATCACCGTTTTAACGTCCTCGTACAGTGTAAACGACCTTTTTGGTATCGCCACTGATTTGGGATTTGTAACAACAACAGGGTAAGCTTTCTGCTGAAAACATGAAAGAAAAAAAAATGACGTTTGAATGAACGACATGAAAATACCAAATGCAGAAAAGTTCCTAGTAGAACCAAACTTTCAAACTGTGGCGTTGTGAATGTGAAAACGCTGAGCTAATTATATTAAAGATAAGTTGACGGTGTTAATGATGACGATGTTAATAATGAACGGACAATGTCAATGCTGATTTGACGATGTTAACGATGAGCGGATGATGTTAATGATAAGATGATGGAGCATAAACACACCAGTAACTCTCCAGCTTCGGCAGTTTCGACATCATACTGCACAACAAACCAGCCGGCGCCATCTTGTGCTGCTTGCCTCGGTGTCGGGCGGTAGATGACGTGAGCGGAAGTGGGTGTAGGCCGAGTGATTTCTGTCAAAGTATTTATGGCTGAAAAGAAAAAGTTAAAAGTAACTAACACTTCCATAGGATTGAAGAAATCTTGTAGTGTCCCGTGTTTGGGCTTAGAAGAGCTATCACTCAAGCTTTAACCCTTTTTTTTTTTTATCAATGTACAAGATTTCGCTTTAGGTGTAAGCCCGTGAAACAAACAATATGAACAACTCCAAACCATTTAAAGAAACCTTTACTGAAATTATTCAGCATGCACATTTGGATTCACATATATTGTTTAGTTGAATGCATTTGATTAAATCATCTGATCATTTAGGCATTAATTTTAATTGTAATTTACTTAATTTTAAGTGCATTATCGCATTCATCGTCCGATCAAAGTATTTTTTAAATGTCATTATTTTTTCGCAATAAAATGTTCAAATGTGATCACATAGTCATCTTCACCAGTTTTCTTAAGAGGAAGTAATTTGTCGTGCAAAACTAATCAAGAATTAATAGCAGTGATGACAAATCTCAAAATCAAAATCAGGTAAACTTCATGTGATCATATCATTAGTAATGTATTTTTTCAAATAAATAATTTGTCAATATTCTTACTCTCCTCCACAGCATCATTTTTCATGACATCTGTGCGCAGGACCGGAGTGCGCACCTCTTTAATCTCCGTCCGCTCTTGAATGTAGATCTCTATGCTGAGATCTCTCACTTCTGTGTTGTTGCTGACGTGAATGGAATGCTCGTACCAGCCAAAACGCCTGCGCAGTAACTCTTGATAAATAAGTTTAAAGGTCACATTGCTCCCGCTTGCAATATTGACTGACACGTCAAATGCATTGGAGTGACGGGGTCTGCAATACAAGTCAAATCAAGAGGAGAGAACTATACTTTCAAACGTATTGGAGTGACGGGATCTGAGATGAAAGTCAAATCAAGTTAGTGAAACCTTAGTTTCTGTCGTATCTGAGTGGCGGGGTCTGAGATGAATGAACAACATATCAAATGGAAGAAATGCCACTTTCAAATTTACCGGAATACGGGGTCTGAATTAAAGAAAGACGAATTGTAGGGTTGGGGGAGGGGGGGGTGAGATGGACTGCAATTGCAGATATACTAGAGTGAGGGACTTTGAATTGAAAAACATAACGGGAGCGGAGTTGGGATGGTGGTACAAATTTACTTAAATTGGAGTGACAAGGTCTAAACTAAATAGAGACTAGCCACGCTTTGGTGACTATAAGGATGGAGCATGCAGATTACAGTGTGGAGCATTTAGACTAATCATACAGACTACAGTATGGAGCATTCAGACGACAGTTTAGACTAGAACATTCAGACTAAGCGTACAGACTACAGTAAGGAGCATACATACTACAGTATGGAACATACAGACTAAGCATACATACAGCATGGAGCATGCAAACTAAAATATGGAGCATGCAGAGTACATACAGATTACAGTATGGAGCAGACTACAGTATGGAGAACACAGACTACAGTATGGAGCATACAGTCTCTAGTATGGAGCATTGGAGTGTACAGTCTAAGCATACATACTACAATATCGAGCATATAGACTACTGTATGGTGATGTAGATCACTACGACAGCTGTAAGTTTGCACGTGTATTAATCATACATCTCTTATTTTAAGAATTTATGTGGCACATATGAACATCTGTTCAATAGACGACCGGAAGGACAAATGTGTGCAGAAAGAAGAAACAGTCAAATTAATTAGCTATAAATCTCACGGAAAAATACTGATACACCATGTTAATGCTACAAATTAATTGCATTTTTAAAAGTGTGCAGTAAAATAAAAGAAATATTTTCTTAATCCAAGCAGCAACAAGCTTTAAGAAGAAAGCAATGACATTACGAAAGAATAACATTCTGCTACACATAAAATGCTTTTCTAGATTTATAATGTATAAGAGAGAGCGTTTAACGAAAGAATAACATTCTGCTACACATGAAATGCTTTTCTAGATTTATAATGTATAAGAGAGCATTTAACGAAAGAAGGCAATATGTTCTAAAAAGCAAATATATTAAAGATGGCAAGACGAAATATATAATGGAATTAAAAAGGGAAGAAAGGGATGATAACTTATTTTAATAGTATGAAATGCCTAAAAGAACTGGCATTGTAAACGGTAGAATAAATTTAAATAGAAATATTTTCAAAGGAAGTAAAATCCTAAAAGAACCGTGGCGTTAAAGACAGGAGAACGAACATTTGGGCAGAGGGCACGGTGGCAAAAGACAAATAAGGACATTAAAACAATGTAAAATACCCTAACATAACAGGAAAACAAATAACATGAAAAATTGGCATTATGCCTAAAACCTCGGACATTAAAAAAGAGGGAAGTATCTTAAAAGGAAATATTTGTAAAACAAAATTGCAAGAAAGCGATACAAACATGGAGACAGTGTCCACAACATGGAATACCTGAAAAGAGGAGAACATCAACTAAGAAGAATAATAATGACAATTTAGAGGATACATTAGCTAAGACAAAAATATAATGACAATACAAATAGTAAAATATCGTAACATCTAAACATTACAACAAAACGGTAAACATCCCTACAACAGCATTAGCAAAAGTAAAGACAGGAGGTCTGATAGACCAATAATATTGGCATTTGATCAATAACACTAGCATTAATTAATATAGTAATGACGTCTTTTGTATCAAAAATATTGACATTAATGTAGTAATGACGTCTTTTGTATCAAAAATATTGACATTAATATAGTAATGACGTCTTTTGTATCAAAAATATTGACATTAATATAGTAATGACGTCTTTTGTATCAAAATTATTGACATTAATATAGTAATGACGTCTTTTGTATCAATAATATTGACAGTAATAAAGTGGGACGTCTTCTGGATCAATAATATTGACTGTAATAAAGCGCAAAGTTCGTTTGGCTCAATATTACCGAAATTAATAACTAGGGTCGTCTTTTGGCTCAATACCTCAGACATTAGTAAAGCTCATACGTCAAAATGAAGATATCTTTGGGCTGAAGTACACAGACAATAATAAAGTGAGGCCGTTTTTGGCTCAGTAACACAGATAATAATAAAGTAAAGCCGTTTGGGGCTCAATAATACTGACATCAACAAATCGAAGATGTCTTCTAGCTCAATAACGTTAGCAATAATAAGCTAGGGACGTCTTTTGGCTCAATAACACTGTTATTAATAAAGTGACGACATTTTTTGGCTCAATCACATTAATTAAAAGTGGCCAAAGCTCTCAAATGAGCAATAACAATTTAAGCGGGTTATATTCTCATTAAGAACAATTTTCTTTTTTTAAAGACTCACAGTTTAAAGGATAGCAGAGTAATACACTTTAAAATAAGGAAATCTGAGAAGAATAATTATATATTTAGCTATGTAGCTATGTAGATAGATAGATAGATAGATAGATAGATAGATAGATAGACAGATAGATAGATAGATAGATAGATAGATAGATAGATAGATAGATAGATAGATAGATAGATAGATAGATAGATAGATAGATAGATAGATAGATAGATAGATAGATAGATAGACGGACGGACGGAAGAACGGAGGACAGATGGATGGATGGATGGATGGAGACGGACGATTAAAATAAATGCAACATAGAATGAGAAGTCAGAGATAGAATAATTTTAAAACATAAACCTTAACAAATACCCTAGTGTGTGCTTGTGTGATGTATATGTTCACACCCAAAACCAAAAACAGACATTTTTATCATTATACACACAAAAATACACACGCGTGTCCTTGCTAATAAATAAAAGACCTAAAGACCTTTGCTCTACAAGTCCCCCGCTGTGTCCTCGACTTAAAGCTGATAGGTACTGCTCTCGTGCCTCATGCTTCGCCTTCACATGACCTGGGTACTCCTTGCCCTCGATCAGCCTTTGAGACAGGTCATAGTGTCAGCATTGAAACAATAACTGTATTATGTTGAAGTGGAGAGTTGTGAAATTAAAGCTCTAATGATATTACAAAAAACGTTGTGTAACATGTACTAAGTTAATAGATGTTAGAGAGAGAGAGAGTGAGAAAGAGAGAGAGAGTGAGTGAGTGAGTGAAAAGAAAGGGAAAAAAGACAAATGAATCAACCATTAGATTTTAGTTACGTCATTAGCCCGTCTGAAAACCAATAAATTGGTCCATGCAATAAATTAAACATTTCTAAGACAACCACTGAGTTCCTATTATATAATTAACTCAAGATCAACCATTGACTTCTTTCTCCTCTTTTCTTTTCAAATCTTTTCTTGAATCATTCTGTATGGTGTTTTCTTCAGCAGTACACTATTAAGTATTAATAATAATACCGAATGAGTAATAATTAAAAGATGATATTGCGATTTGGGATGAACATAGGATAAGAGCATAGTGTGACAAAATCCAATAATAATTATTAGGCCAAAGATATCCATATTAAATTTCAGCCGTGAGCTGCAAGAACACAAGTAGAGATTATTTGATTTATAAATTAATCCTACAGATACGCTTGAGCTCACTAATCAAATGGTCAATCCTTTGACTAACTTTTTCCTCGAGTAGTATTCAAGTTAATTTGCACTCACACTACCGTCAATGGTGTTGTTTACTGGAAACATTCAGGCACCGTCAACTTACATAGAGAAGTTGGCAATGAAAGCATCTTTTGGTAAGGTAACATCAAACACCAGCTCACGAGCATTTTGGTCATCATTACTCATATGACACGTCACTTCCGTTGTTGCAAACCGGAACCGGATGTCTGATTTTACTGCTAGTTTGTGAACTGTCTATCATCGACAGAGGAGAAAATTTGAATAATATTTTCTGAGTTGTTTGTTAAACAATATAATCAATTACACGAGTAGTATTTTAGTTCCATCTATCTATCTATCTATCTATCTATCTATCTATCTATCTATCTATCTATCTATCTACCTATCTATCTCTACCTATCTATCTACCTATCTATCTACCTATTTATCTACCTATCTATCTATCTATTCATTCCTTAGTCTTGTCGACCGTTGGGGCACCACTTATGATCTGACAACCAGTTTCCTCCATTCCATTCTGTTCTCTGCTAATTTTAGGGTTATGGCCCCAACGAAAGAATCATACACTAATATTAATAGGTGAATTTCCAATACAAGAACTATACACTAATATTAAGAGAAGAATTTCCAATACAAACAACAAATACAAATATTAATAAATTAATTTCCAATGAAAGATTCATATACAAGTATTAATAGATTACTTTCAAATAGAAGAACCATACACTAATATTAATAGGTGAATTTCCAATAAAAGAACCATACAATAATACTTATAAATGAATTTCCAATAAAGGAACCACATACTAATAGTAATCGGTGAATTTCCAATAAAAGAACAATACATTAATACTAATAGATGAATTTCTAATAAAACAATCAAATTAAAAAAATGAATAGATGAATTTCTAATAAAAGAACCATACATTAATACTAATAAATGAATTTGCAATAAAAGAAACATACATTAATACTAATAAATGAATTTGCAATAAAAGAACCATACATTAAAACTAATAAATGAATTTCAAAAGATGGCATGTATTAGTGAAAGAAATTTAACTTCACTCAGAACATTTGCATTCATAGAGGAATTTCTAAGAGATTGCAAATAATCATGGAAAACATTTCCTCAGGAATTTTACGTCAAATAGTAATACTAATATCTGATTTTTCTTTAAGGAATCCCAAATGATAAAGCAGGTGTCATGGACAATTTTGTCGGAGAACATACCTAATTATGATGAACTTGCTAAAGGCCAGAATTGAAAATGTAAAATTTTTGGACTGACGTTTTATGAACCAGAATTGGAATTTTGGAAATTGGAACTGAATGTTCGAGAGAGTAGTTTAAGGTCGGATTGTTGAAGAAATAATATACATAGGAGTTTACGTGAGTAGGAGAATAATTAAATAAGTGGAAAATAGTTTACTTACTTGGCAAAGCGTCCATTCATAATTAAACAAAATAACAAGAAAAACAATCAAAACTTTGGCACCAAGATCCATTTTAATCCGTCTGCAAAGAATCAAGCTGCCGTTGTTAGTCTCTGACTTTCCGAAAACTGCCCGACCTGTTCTGCCAGCTGTTTTGCTTAAATCTTGAAAGTGGCTATGGAACTAGGGAGGGGCGTGTTTTCTGAAGCAAACATAAACACATTTCGGATCCATTTACATGTGTGTTTTTTTTTTTATTACGGCTGTTTAGAATCCAGTTGGAATCGCGCCAATGTGAATTTCAAGGTCATGTGAAGGTTTTTTTCCACTCATTGATGTTTCTTTCCTTATCTCACTCTTATTGAAACAAAATCATATTAACTTTTCAGTTTTGAAGTGGTTCATAAGTGAAAGAATAATATGCGGTGGTGTCACAAGCGGTGGTTTTGGGACAAAGGGGCAAGGGTCAACGAATTCAAGATATCGTGACGTCATGATCTTTTAAAGAATTATATTTTCTCCTTGTGCTTTAGTTTGTATCTGACCAGTGAATCAACAATATTCTTAGTTTTATAGCTTTATACTTCCGCCTGTAGAGTATGCAATTGTCTGCCATTATCATCAAGAACTGCTAACAGCGACAAAACGTCGAGTTATGCAACCTATGAAATAATATTCAAGAAATATTTTGCATCTTATTACAGTTAAACTGATAGATTGTATTATATAACTGCCACTAATAACAACTTTGAATTCATCTATTCTATGGAAATATTTTAATTGTGGTGTATACAATCTACTACTTTTATTGATTTTTTTTTTTTGATATTGAGGGGTGGCGTTTAACATTATTTGTATCATTTGTATTAAACCCATTGGGGACGTAAAATAAAAATAGAACTAAAAAACAAAATTGACACTTTTTCAGCAGTTTGTAATATCACATGTTTCTTGTAAAATGTTATTACAAATTTTCATTTAATTCATTGCAGAAATCCATTTTAACTAATTCTATTCACATTCTGTAAAATTCAATTATATTAATAAAAATACATTAAATTTTAAATTGTATATGATTGTATTTCATCACATGAGGAGTGCCTCTGGGAGAGAGAGACTGTGTGTGTACGTGTGCGTATGTGTGTGTGTGTGAGTGTGTGTGTGTGTGTGTGTGTGTGTGTGTGTGTGTGTGTGTGTGTGTGTGTGTGTGTGTGTGTGTGTGAAAGAGAGAGAAGGGAGAAGAGAGCGAAAAAAAGGTAAATCTGCATCAATGACAGATTCATCTGTATAGATCGGTGTGCACGGTTGTGACAAAGGCTGGGGGGGGGGGGTAGGAGTGAGGGATATAAGATAAACTTGTCCCTCAAAGCGGTGTGGTATTTATGGATAGTCATACAAATTTGACAATGACAACAGCAGGAGGAACTAACTCTGCACGTTTATTTAATATTGAAGGATGGGCTAACGAGTATCATGCTAACCAAAGAATAAAGGACGGCACAACCTTTTAAACCTGCAATAAGTGCCCGTACACACACACACACACACACACACACACACACACACACACACACACGCGCGCGCGCGCGCGCGTATTTCACATTTGTGAATATTTATCTGTGACGGTGTGCCGACAATAAATTAAGCTTCGATTTCTCCCTTAAACCATTTCAAGGCCGCTGCTGGTAGTATTTCTTATGATGATACTTTGACTTGACTGATTGGTTGATTCATAAACATTAAGAAGACACATTTTGATTGGATTGATTAGTTTATTCATTAGTACTTTGAAGATACTTGATGACTTGCTTACTTGGGTCTACTCCCAGACATTGTTAATTTCGAGAACAATAAAAGAACGGTCACTGTTTATTGGTTCTGGACGCTCCATGTAACTGTGACAGATGTGTTACTTAAGAGACATAATGGGGCATCACGCAAAAGACAAATATTCAATTGTAATTTGAAGCATGCTGTGTTTGTCACAGACAGATTACCACAGAGATGTTACCTTTGAGGTTACAGAGCATGTTATCAGGAAGCATTGTATGCACGTTATAAACAAGGGGAGACAAATTCAAAAATATCTGGAGGCGCTGATCAGTAGGGTGCATATTGTGAAACGACTACTGAGGGGCCACAATGTCTAAAGATATAGTGTGTCTTGAACAAACACACACCTACAGCGTGAAATGTGTATTGTGTAAGAAAACATCTGTAAACTACTCGCACGAGGCACGGTATGGCAGAATGGCAGAGGTCAAGATTCAATGTCACAATGTGCATTCTGCATGTCGAAAAATGTAAAAATAAAGAAAAATTTGATACCTATTTCACGTCTCACATCACACAATGGCAGGGTTCTGGAAAATAGTATGCATGTCATAGAACGACAACGTCATATGTGGCAAACTGAGCATGAGACAGGATACCAAGTGTGGCAAACTGAGCATAAGACAGAATACCAAGTGTGTCAAACTGAGCATGAGACAGAATATCAAATGTGGCAAACTGAGCATGAGACAGAATACCAAGTGTGGCAAACTGAGCATGAGTCAGAATACCAAGTGTGGCAAACTGAGCATGAGACAGAATAACAAATGTGGAGATGCAGGGCTATATAATCAATGTGTGCAGTTTTCCGCAATCAAGCACGTGACAATGTATCGTTATTTGACATTGTATGGCCGTCATAAAAAAAAACAGAGTAGGAAATGAAGGGTTATGAAACACATTGCTGCAAATCACAGATCGAAAAATGCGGAGGATGCAATGTTTATGACAGAGTGCGCATGTCCCAGAGCAACATAGAGCAATGCTTTGACGTATAGCGTGCGTCACAGAACGAAAAGAAGAAGTATTTAAAGAATAATGTGCGTCACAGACAAACGAAGATAAATTAACAAGGCAAGCTCTGCAAGTCACAAAACATCCCAAATTCCCTTTTCCTCTTTCGAATTTTCCTTTGCCGCTTTCTTTTTCTTCTTTTTTCATAATTGTATTTACAATTGCAATCTTAAAAACAGTGTTTCATTATCAAGATGGAACTCGAACGCTATGAAATCTGATTCTCTCTGTTCTGGTTCTGTTACAGCATTCCACTACTGTTGAAATGTTCGAGGCGTGCCGTATACTTCAGGAAGTATAAGATAACAATATGTTTTTCTCTTTGAAACATTTCTAGGAATCCAATGACGCCCACTCACTGGTTATGAAGACACCTTATATATTGGGGTATTCAGTACGATTGTCAAGACACTTGGTGAATGACTGATTGGGGTACTTAGTGCGATTGTCAAGACACTTGTTAGAGGAAAGAAATGTGTAAGGTCTTTCATAGGAAATGTCTTTACTTGAATTGATTTGCTGTTAACCTTTTGCTGCTTCTGGCGACCTTTGGACTGATGTATGTTTCTTCTTTAGGTTTTAGATTGTTGGAGGTACAGTACATCTATAACATTAAGTCAGTCTGTCGTCAGTGATTAAAGCGCCCCAAACGTCATTTGTGTCTGACTGCGTGTGGGTATAGATAATTTATCTCTTATTGTATGTTTTCAAATGCATATCCTACATTGTGTACTTTTAGGTCATTTCTAATCCTAGATCAAGTTCTGATTGACTCAGAGTATAGGGTATGCTATGTCTACACAAAATAATCCATTTTTTGAATAATACCCGATACAAGATAATTGCATTTAATAAAATCAAATGTTTCTTGGTTAATATTAATTTATTTCTGTTGAAAGATTCATCGATGTGTTATATTTTACTAATTGAAGGGAATGTAAGGACTGAGGTTAAAGAATGGCAAGTAAGAAAAATGTAGGTTAGGAGTAAGGACTGAGGTTAGAAGAATGGCAAGTAAGAAAAAAAAAGGTTAGGAGTAAGGACTGAGGTTAGAAGAATGGCAAGTAAGAAAAATGTAGGTTAGGAGTAAGGACTGAGGTTAGAAGAATGGCAAGTAAGAAAAATGTAGGTTAGGAGTAAGGACTGAGGTTAGAAGAATGGCAAGTAAGAAAAATGTAGGTTAGGGGCAAGCGAGCGTAAATCGTAGGCATGAATAGAATGAACTAAACGGATAAAAAATATGAATGGTTGTATGTTGGGGGGAATGCGAGTCAGACTGAAATGTCAGTTTTTAATCTAATTTAGTTTAACCTCCAGTCTAACCGCAAGAACATTTATTAAATTGTCACAACCAAGTTTAGAAATCTTGAAAACGAGTGCACTGAACAAACGAGGAACTCTTATGTATCAAAATACTCGCTAAAACTTCACTAGTACCTGCTAAATTTCTTGGGAGAAAACTTGTTACTCTCACATGACCTCTGTCATTACAATGTGAGGCTTTCTTTCTGAGTGAAAAGAAATTTTACTTATGTTTTGTTGCAGCCGAGTTCATTAAAGAGTAATGAAAGAATAATATGTGATGTAAAATAGTGTATAAAATCCTAGATTTGTTTCCACTTTTAATGTTTCAGATATGTGATACAAATTCAGAGTAAAAGCTGTGGAGACGTTTTACATGATGAAATCATAATCACTTCGTTCCAGGCAAAATTCAAAGAGATATTTTACATGATTAACTTCGAAGTGAAGTTATTGTCATGGTAAAGTTCATAGCAACATTTGTCATGACTATAGTGAAGGGTTCTTCATGGTAAAATTATAGAGAACTTTTTTCATTATTAAATTAGACAGATGCTGTTTCAAGATAAAGATTATAATGAAGTTGTTTTACATTGTTAACTTAAAGAGAAGTTATGTCATGGTAAAGATTATAATGTGTTATAATGTGACATGTTGTGACTAAATTGTTTGATATTTTCTTTCAGCTGTTACAAGATCTGCCATTTCCACATTTTCATATGCAGAGTAAGACAGTGACGTACATAATGACCTCTAAACTATTCTTGAAATGCATGTGTGCTGATGCATATTAGAACATATAACCCAGAATTAAGCAATTTCCGAAAAAAACAAAGTTACAATAATAAAGACGGATATTTCCAAAGATTATTTAAATGCACCAAACTACTTTCCCCCATTTTCTTGACGTATTTTCCTTTTCCTCTTTATTTTTTTCGTATTTGTTTCTTGTTTATAAACTTTAAAACACAGCCTCCCATTGTTAAGACGCAGGTTGAACGGTATTTGAATCCGTCCGTTTGCTGGTTTTAGTGGAACTTCCTGCATTTTACTCATGCTTGTAAGTGCTACATCCGCTATGGAGTATCAGATAACAATATTTTTCACTTTTACAGAATATATCCACTCCAAAAGAGACATTTCTAGGAATCCAATGGTGCCCACCACCCCCTCTGTTGCGCGTCCTTTTGCGTGAACAAGTGCATCATTGTGCAGGTCGGGCTTACGTCACAGATATATTTTGTTGTGAACATTTTATCAACTACATTTTCTTACTTGCCCCTTTTACTTAATAGACGCACGTTGCAATAACACACAGCACGAGAGAAGCGGATGGTCTTTTAAAAAGTTGTGCAAGTAATATTTAAATAATCGGACCGGGCCGGATCAATACTGACCGCTCTAAAAGGAATCTTCAACACCTCCTTAGACCAAGAGTTATCTTTTATCGTGATCTAAGCCGCCCTCCAATACTCTACAGTTAGTGAGTTATTACTTAATAAACCTGACGATCTGGCTTCATTAATTCTTTGTTCAAACCTCCACCCACTAACTAGGGATTGAACATATAGTCTAAGAACAACGTTGACTAGCATATGGAAGAACATTAATTATAGTTTATTAAAATAAAACTTAATGAAAAAGAGAGTGATTGTAACATTACTTAAAATTTATTAAAATAAAACGTAATGAAAAAGAGAGTGGTTGTAACATTACTTAAAATTTATTAAAACAAAACGTAATGATAAAGAGACTGGATAGAAATAGTTTATGTTGCCCTAAATGGACAGTGAACGTCCCGCCATACACACGTCCGTACGCGTCAGGGTAACGTATGATAAATGTTTCTTAGTTACACACGTCCGTACGCGTCAGGGTAATGTATGATAAATGTTTCTTAGTTACACACGTCCGTACGCGTCAGGGTAATAAATGATAAATGTTTCTTAGTTACTCATGCTGACCATTGTACAGTCCAAGTGTGGTTTCATTAATTAGCTCATTCATAAACAAAAGGTTTATCATGAAAGAGTTAACTAAACATCAGCATTGCGAGTGACGATGAGATTTAAAATAAAGTAGAAACATTTATTAATCATGGCCCTTGGACCTTGCGGAAATGGCATGGCTACTGCAGTCCACAGGCTGCATGGTGGTCGGGGAAAATATAACAACACAGCAGGAAAAGAAGATAAAATCGAAAGTTACACCAACATGGTATCGCACTTGCTGTTGCAAGCATTACGCATAAACAGGACTTCTTTCAGAAGGGGAGGGAGATCTTGTATCAGGCAAACAACTAGCCACAAGCTAGCAAATAACTCTTGCAGTAACCATGATGAGAAAAGATTGGCAAACAACACTAGACCGGAATTCGCTGTGTCTAGTTTCAAATCCAACTTCGGCAACAAAAAAATACTCGATCTTAAGTCGAACTTAAGCACGCACTCACGCACATCTAGCTTCAAAGTCAACTTTGGCAATAATAAAATTTTAAGTCGAACTTAAGCACGCAGGTGCGAACGTATTTGAACATTGTGTTCAAACCCAAATAACAAGGGCGATTCACGGTTGACTTCTTGCCTTAATGAATTAAATAAAACACCAACTATATAATCAGATCAGTTCTTCAGTTTATATTTATTTAGGTTTCTCTCTTTTCTCGAATTTCGCTAACGATGACGGTTTTGAAAGGGAACAGTAAATTTCTAGTGACAAGTGAAAGATAGAACAGGTATTATCAAGTATTCTGTCGGGGGTGTGGACTACTCTGCTCAACGTGTTTCTTTCTATTTTATCCTTCATGGCTTTCTAGCACAGAGGGGCGTTGTAATCTCTTCTGAGGGGTCAGCTTGTTTTCCCATGCCCTGAAAAGGCTTGAGAGTAGCATTGGCTGAATTTATTGTTTTTCTTTTTCCCGCCATTGTTTTCACCACGGGATCGAAAGCTGAGTGCGATCTGTCTCTCTGGAGGTCAAAGTGCATGAAAAAACGTTGACGCCAGACCACTGAAACATTAGACAGGAGTGACACTAAAGGTTATATGTATATGGCTGCAGATATGTATGTAAGAAACTGTCTAGATATGTTTTAGTATTATAATCTTTGTATGATTTGCACAACATTTCAATCAAATGTCTGCATCGTTTGGAATCCGATGCAGCTCTCTCTCTCTCTCTCTCACAATTCATTTCATTTTGCAAAAGTAAACACCTATATTTTATAGTAAGCTGTTTTTCAAGGATAAATAAAAATTATATTTTGACTCATTTAAAGTGTATCTTCTGGTTGTGAAGTAATTTTTCAGATCTAAAACAAACAGAACAGTAATTCCATAAATACGAGACGGCAAAATTGAAACCACACCAATCGAGCACAACAGATTTGTATTTGTATGAGCCCCTTACGTAATTCAAAAGGCAACGCACTTCCATAGTACTTGGAACTGTGAACGCGATGCATAGTTGTGAATAAATGCTGTCTCCAGCTTAATTACAAAATTACATGTAATGACTTTTGATATCTATTTTTAGAATGACAAAACGTTTTATTAATTTCATATAGGTATTATTCCTCAACTTCTTTAGTTAGCCTCCATAGCTCAGTGGTTAGAGCACTGGTCTTGTAAACCAGGGGTCGGGAGTTCGATCCTCCCTGGGGGCTTTATTTTTTTTCTCCATTTTTTAACATTCCATTAATAACTTCTATGAAATAGGTTACAAATGTATAAAGTTTTCTATTCAAAGAGAATTAAGCACATTGTATTTTAGTTATTTCTATTTTTATTTTCCACCCATTTGAGTGGCAGGGTGGACCAACAATGCTAGTATCTGATGCTATCTTGATGAAGTCCCTTTTCATTTTCTATTCAAAGAGAATTAAGCACATTGTATTTTAGTTATTTCTATTTTTATTTTCCACCCATTTGAGTGGCAGGGTGGACCAACAATGCTAGTATCTGATGCTATCTTGATGAAGTCCCTTTTCATTTTCTATTCAAAGAGAATTAAGCACATTGTATTTTAGTTATTTCTATTTTTATTTTCCACCCATTTGAGTGGCAGGGTGGTAGTATCTGATGCTATCTTGATGAAGTCCCTTTTCACACACACACACACACATGGTATGTCTATTCTATTCAAGTTTTCATTTTCCTTGTCATCTGTTTCTGTTTTTAGTGTGCATGACTAGTTCAAACTGAGTATTTGAAGCATTTATAACAGAATTCTTTTGTGTGTGTATAAAAACCAATGGGCCTATACTTTTTTTAATTTGCAATACTTAACCTTTTCTAACCACTTTTTCTTATTACAATAGTACTATACACAAATGAAGGAATGGGGTAAAAAAGTTATTACAATAGTACTATACACAAATGAAGGAATGGGGCAAAAAAGTTATTACAATAGTACTATACACAAATGAAGGAATGGGGCAAAAAAATTATTACAATAGTACTATACACAAATGAAGGAATGGGGCAAAAAAAGTTATTACAATAGTACTATACACAAATGAAGATATGGGGTTAAAAAGTTTTGCAAACTCCTTGTTCAAATTATTACTTTTTTAAATCTGTCATTATCTTCCTTTGCGTATTCTTTCTGACAACAATGATCTGTTGTTTCTAGACTTGTCTGCATGTCAGTAGATTGATATAAATTGCAAAAGACTTCAGGAAATCATTAGTGGTATTTACAGGGGAAAAAATATTTTTATATAGCAACTATAGAGACAAACAATAAATTATTTTAGTCATTGGGCAGGTGGAGATAATTTACTCTCAGTACACAAAGAATATGATTTATACAGTGATTATAGTGGAGTTGCATTTTACTTGGGGATTAGGCTTTAAAATTAGCATTTAACAAATCATGTGTAATCAAAAATACTCTTGAAACTACCAGTATCATAATTGCAGCACACAGGAGCAGAGACCAAATGAGGGAACAGCAGATTCTCATCTCCATTTCACATTCACTCCAGGGCATACAAACTTAATGAATGGAATGGCAAACAAAGTCGATTACATTATTTCTCTCCTTTGTTTTCTTTTTTGGCTGAGCCAAAGTGGATTTTATGGATTTTATGTATGATGCAGCTATATTGTATAGTACATATAGGACTTCACCAACATAATGCTACTTAACAGAGTTCTGTGCATTTGGTGTTATAGAAGCCACAACCAAACAGCAATACTGAATAAAAATTTACAAGACATAACAAAGGTGGGACACATTTAGTTTTATTTAAATTTGCATTTTAAATTAAAATGCTTGGTTATAATATTGACAGGGTAGATCCTAGGCTTATAAAACTGTAACAATCTATGGGTGAGTGCCATGGTATTTTTTACTTAATTATAGGTGACATGATGAATAAGATAATCCAAAGCTAAGACTTCTCAAAACAATATTAACATTTTACTGCCTACTTCCAACAGGTAACTGTGCTTATTGCAGTTCTCTTTACATGCAAAAGGTTAAAAAATATATCTAGTGCTCTGTTCATTTCAGTTTTTCTGGATGCTGACAAATATGTGCCTGCTGATAACTCCAAGATAAAACAATGTTCAATGAGTAGCCTAGCAAAAATTTACATTAGTAGCATAATTTTTTTTAAAACTAGAAACAACAGATTTATTCAATTGAATTTTTCCTCATGTTGCTTGTAGGAATAGTTGCTTGTCTGTTTGTTGACTACATAAGCAGAATATATCATACTTTATGTACAACCATAGTAGCATGAGCTCAAGTTCAGCAACGTTTCAGATTCACACTTAAAAATTAAGAAAAAAAAATGTCAAGAAATCAAACAAAATGTCTTTAATAGTGTTGTAATGCCATGTTAGTCATACTTTACTCAAGAAAATTTGTAGTAATATGTTAAAGCTTTAAATACTGAAAATCTGAAAATAAATGTCATTTCAACATTTCACCATGGAACAATACTTATGCAAATGAAACCTTGCTATAACTTAAACACACATTTACAATCACAGACATGCAATGATTTAATATTAATGTAGACAAAGAATGTTTCAATTTGCAAGCATTCATAGCTTTTTATTACAGTGATTTCAGAGTGTTTTGTGTTCTTATTCCCAAAGTAATAAGAATGTACTTTGACAACTAGTATATGGACAGTATATTTTATGATATAAAATTTATAGTCTATAACATGATATCAGATAACCATGATCTATATACATCATAATACATATTGATAATACATGTCAATCAGATTCTGTATAAGCTGAGGCTTGTGAAATTAAATTTGTATTATTATTATTGAAATCTGCTAGAATTTTAAGCAGAAATACTTGACAGAATATTTCTAAAACAATTAACAAAGAATTTTTAAAATGCCAACAAGCAAAATTCACTATAAAAACAATCAATTTATCATCATTATTACCAGATATACATGCATAAGCATATGCACATATGGTCATACATACAAATGTCAACACTTCAAACACACATCCAAGAAACATTCAATCAAAAAAGAAACAATGTCTGCTACATCTGAGCAAGGGGCTGCAAGCCAATCAATTGCATTCCATTTCTTAGAACCTGTCGGCTGCAGTCAAACAATAACAGACGTGCCTAAACAAGAAATAAAATAATAAAATATTATTATAATGAGATTGAAAAAAGAAATTTCTGAAATGTTCTGACAATTACAGAGATATACTTAAAAGAGCCATTTGGTAATAGGAAATCAATGTCAATTAATTATACCTTGTAATTACCACACTTTCTTTTTAAAATCTTTTTACCAACTGATAATAAAATGTTAAAAAAATAACTTTTAAGTAAAATTTTACCTTGAAACTTAGGTTTGCTTAAAAAATATTAACTAAGACATTGAATACCTATAAAATAGCTATACATTTGTTGAATATTAAAATAACAAACAAATGCTGCTATTAGAAAAGTATTTTTAATGATATTTACATTATATTTTTTAAAGTTGGTTATATATTTCTGCAACTCAAAGTATTTTCTTTTAAAAGAAATGCTTAACACATTTGATTTCTAATTTAGCTGACACACAACTAAACTCTTCAATGTTCTCATGATTATAATGTATTTTAATACAAACTGTCAGTCTCTCTCGAGTCAGGGGCATTAATTTAGCCTGGTTGCATTACATAAATATTAATAAATTAAAATATAAAAATTCAGACAATACAATGATGTACTGTTATAACAGCTAAAAGGCACAAACACGTTAAATTTGATCATGTAAGTTACAAGGAAAGTCTGACTGGATATTTTTCAGAAACCCAGAGTAGGGCAATTGGAAATAATTAAAATAAATTATCTAAACTTGTAGATTTGACCCTGACCTCCAGTAGTGAGTAAAAGTCCAGTCTGATTCAATAAAAGTAGCATTTTTCTATCTATGAAAGGGTAGGCATGTGAAAAATACCTTGACTCATGGGTCAAGGTATGTTGGAGGTGTCAGGAATCACTTAATTCATAGACACCCTATGCTGTGGCGATAAAACAGTCCAATTCACCAAAAAATTGTAAATATTTGTGTGTATATGTGAGTATAGACTCTGGAAAAAAGGTGCACGATTCTCTGTAACGGAATTCAGGAATCGTCGATAAAGGGTAAAAAAAAAAACAGTTTTAGCAGAAACCAAAGGAAAATTGTTTGCTTCAATATTATGTGTGAGAGTATAATACTTTTAAAACCTGTTTATGTGTATAATATGACTATTTGTAAAAAGTAGGAATAATTAGACAGAGAACTGTGTATATTTTAATTATAATTCTTTTCCAGTTAGTGAACTTGTCACACAGAGAGAGTCTGCCTGAAACATTGTTCCCATCAATTGACTGTTGCAAAATACTTAATACTGAATCACTGATTGCTGGGTTTCCTTTTTGCTGGTTTTCCTCACTTGGTTCTGGACATTGTTTGGTTGTACATGGAATCCTTGATCCAGTCTCCAGTCTAAAAGTTCCTTTTGACTGGGACAGCTTGAGAGAAATCCTGACATTATTTCACTTGCCGTGTGGAGTAAAGAAAACATCAGACAAGTAGTTTAACAGATAAGTACTACCGTGAACATTAGCATCATGTCTGTGTGTTCTTATGCTAGTACTCCAAGAGAACAGTTTTTCAACAGAATAAAAATAAAAATATAGATGAATAATAAAATTCTGGGGGAATCTCCAGTTAGAAAAACAGACTTGTGGGCAGGCTTGATGCCTTTGAGATAACTAGAGTGTCACAAAACGGGAGGCTCGTTACAAGCCGACCCCGAGCTGAAGTTAGAGATGCAAGGGGTGAAGTCTATTTTTGGCCTGCTCCGGTGCACCTCCAAGAAAAGCCCATGTGACGTATGCCAGTACTACGTCGTGTCAGGTTGTTACATAGACACACATGACATACACCATTGATGTTTGGGTGGGGCCCAGTTTATTAGTGTCATGCCAAGGAACGTTTTATTGGCGGTGTGTGTTGTGAGTGTGTATCATAAATGTGAATAAATGGACGAACAGACGAACGGTGCAAAACAATAGTACAAATTCTTTCGTCCCTCTCAAAAACTATGAATAACAAGAGAGTTGAAAGATGTTTAAATCAGGTTATTTATTTCCCGATTTAAAAGGGGCACTACTCTTTCGCACAGTGATTAATCATTCATTCAACTTTCCAATGTCATACACTCTGTGGGAAATAAGGGGAGATGAAAATGATGAAATTCAAAATATAAAATAAAGATTAATTACACAATTCTTATGCGGCAAATGGGGCCGCTTTAACAATAGTTGACATGTAAAATAAGCATTACTTTTAACATTAGAGTTCTTATTTTGCAAACGATATAATAGTGTTCATTTTCTTAGAGTTCTAGAGTTAAGTATGTGCGCGTTAGCCGTGCGAATTTTTACTCACTATTAATGTCAGAGTTCCAAGGAGATGACGTAAGCTCACGCGTCACTTATAAGCGGCACTTCAAAGAGAAGATAGGACGCAATTGAGGCGTCGCATTACAGGTGAAGATTCTGCAGAATCTAGGCACCACTTTCAGATTATCACTGGGGAGAAATCTGAAATTTTGCTGACTGTTGTCAGCCTCGATAATGGTCGTTGTAAACGGACACGCCAACGACGTTTAGCATTATCGGGTGGAGTCGTCCAGTGGGATGTGTCGTCGCATTACATTGAGTGTAGAAATCCGGATTGTCTGTAAGAAAATCTCGGTGCTAGCCTTCTCAATAGCGGGATAGACTGCCAAACGAACTCAGACAGGGGGAAGAACAAATTTGGTCCCTCGTGTCGTTAACTGCATACAACCAGCGTCGCATGCATGGGTTTTCTTTGACAGCGAACTTTCCACTTTACCAACAATTATACTGAGTAATTTTGCCTCGTTACTCAATATATGGCATCAGACGGATGGAAAACGGATGGAAAGAGATCTTTGCAGCTTTCCTTTATGAAATCTCTGTACATGAGATAATTCATACGTGAAGTTAGACTGGCTTCAGACGAATCGACGTTTTCAACATTGAGAATAAAGTCTTCATTTTGTCTCTTATATAGCTTTCACTGAAGGTTTCCAAAACTTCCAGAAGCTATGTCCTGTGACATGATTTTTGCCTTGGATATATAGTGGTAATCGTGATGCACGCTTTTCTGTGGTCAATTCTAATGCGCACTGGTCATTTCTCTCGTTAACAACATGTGACGGTATTGCGCAGTTGTCCCATTGTTTAATATACATATCTTTCATAAACTAATATATATATTCAATATGATAATTGACACACACTGCGTCACGAACGTCTGTCTACTAAAGAGATCTTAGGTGACCGTTACTGGAAGTTACATGCTACATACGAAAAATAACAAAACTCGGGTTACTTCAACTAGTTTTGTTAGCGGTTTATTAAAATGAAATAAAATATAATTTCTGTCCCTCATTTCCTGTGACATAGAGTAATGATTTTGATTTGTAATTGATATGTATTTTGATTGACTTGATATCTTATTTTATTTTATAAGTTTTTTAATTATTTTTTCACTCACCTTCGTGTCATTCCTTATCGTCCTCACTTTAGGTAAAATTCATCTTGTAACATACGTACTGTCTCTGTTTTGTTCTATACTTAGTGAGGATACTCACTTGGGGGCTCGTTGAGTCACTGGGAGGTGTGTCACTCAAATGCTGTGTTGTCCTAGATCAGGGATGCACAAACCGCAGTCCGAGACTGTGCTCTATGCAGCCCCCAGAGGACTTTTGGATATTACCATTATTACGAATGTAAAGCACATTATTTCATTATTTGTGTTGTTTTTTTCTACTGAGCCATCTATGTGGAGGCCCTCCACGCACTATCAATTGGAAATTTGGCCCTCTGGTCTAAAAATTTTGTGCACCCCTGTCCTAGATTTTAATTAATTTATGGGCAACAAACACAAATATTCAGTCAAAAACATAAAGTTTTCTCAAACTGAATCTGAAATCAATAAAAATGTATACAATATCACATTATGGCCTTCATCTATACTGCTGGCTGCAGCAAGCACATATCAAAAGGAAAGTCTACAATACATATGCAACAAATTTTGCAAACAGTTTTTGTTCTGTTGTTAATGTTGAAAGCAGGTGTCACACTGACCTGTGCCAAGTCTTCATTTTGTCCTTTAACAGGCAACAATTTATAAGCTCTGTTTACCACATGGCTGCAAAAGGCCAAAGAATAATATTATTAACAGACAACAAATACAATTTACAAACTTCTGAACAATTACAAAGGCCAAAGAATAATATTATTAACAGACAACAAATACAATTTACAAACTTCTGAACAATTACAAAGACCAAAGAATAATATTATTAACAGACAATAAATACAATTTGCAAACTTCAGGTGAAAGACAAAGGACTCATCCGTATAAAGCTTCCAGTTCTACCATACTGAACAACCATATTTGGGCCCCGAATAATCAACTTTTATTTTTTCTTCCTGTTTATATTTTCATGATACTATGATCATTAACAACAAATTCCCAAACAGAAATTTATGTGTATTTCCATCAAACTTGTCAGAAAGGTAAATCTATACAGTGGTGCTGCTGATAAAGTGGTCTAATGACTAGGAATACAAGTGGGGTAAATTTTCGAGGTAGTATTCATTTCATCAAAATGCTAATTAACAAATCATCATAACGCATGTAAATATATAAATAAATAATAATAAATAAATAAAAAGCACTTAATAGGTAAAAGCAACCCATACTCTTTACATACCTACAATGTTGTGATGGCAAAAAATTAATACTTTAAAGAAAAGTTTCAATTAAATTTGTTAGTGCTATATACCTTATTTAGATATGATGTTATAAGCTAATTTCATGCTACAATAATAAATTTTTAATTAAATTTATATAGTGTTAACTAAAGCTTTAGATAGTGATTTTTTTTTTTTAAATTACATGTATCACATACCAGTTTACTAGTTGTGTTTACAATATAAATAACAGCAGTTTTCATCTGTGTTCTCTATAAATAGCAGTTTTCATCAGTTATATAACAGGACAGTTTCATCAATGTCCTAAGACATATTTAGTAGTTTGCAACAGTTTTCTGACATATTTAGTAGTTTGAATCAGTGTCCTATGACATATTTAGTAGTTTGCATCAGTGTTCTGACATATTTAGTAGTTTGAATCAGTGTCCTATGACATATTTAGTAGTTTGCATCAGTGTTCTGACATATTTAGTAGTTTGCATCAGTGTTCTGACATATTTAGCAATTTTTATCAGTATTCTTACTTACATACTTATGATACATATAATCTCAGTCTAACCCCTAGTCCTACACAAATTAACCAAAGTTTCAAAACATTTCTGTCACAGTATTATGACTACACTATAATTAATATCCGCTGACTGGCTTATGAACTTACCACAGCTGCAATAAATATTTCACAACACGGCATGGCTCCAGGCTGATCAAGGTTTTTTCAATCACTTCTGGGTAACTACAAAAGATTTGAATATCAATGCATTTATGCTGAATTTTTTCATGTCTTACCATCACCATATCTTTTAAAGTTCATATGGTAATTTGTAGCATAAAACTTTGAAAGTTAATGTACCAATTTGCAGCATAAAACATCAAAAGTTAATGTACCAAATTTGTAGCATAAAACAATGAAAATTAATGTACCAATTTGTAGCATAAAACAATGAAAATTAATGTACCAATTTGTAGCATAAAACAATGAAAATTAATGTACCAATTTGTAGCATAAAACAATGAAAATTAATGTACCAATTTGTAGCATAAAACAATGAAAATTAATGTACCTATTCAATGCTATAGACCAAAAGCCATTCACCTAATACAAGAAATACATCTGATTAACACACCCAATGATTATCTTTTTCAAGTAGTAGTTTTACATAAATAACAAATAACAAAGTCAATTCAAGTTAATTATCAGGAAGACATATGTCTTATACCTGGCCAGTAAAATTATTAAGTGATGAACAACTTCGTCATTAAGGCAAGAAGAATCAATGCATGTTGACTTCTCCACCCCACAGGAAGTCAGAATGCTGCAAAATATTAGCACGAGTTAATACCTCTAATTAAACAATCAAAGTATATGAAAGAAAAAGCTAAAGATGTAAGTGAGTATGCTCTTCATTAGGTCTCTCAGGATGGTGATTGTGGAGGTCCTACAAAAGTATTCCATAAACTATAGTCCAATATCTAAGACACCTATGTTTATAACTTCTAAGGTCATCTCTCTTTGATGTCATAACTGCATATACCTGGTAAATTCTAATTTTAACACTGATTATTATATATAGCATGACAAAAATAGCAAAGATTGATTATTAATGTATCTTCAAACAAATTGAATCAAAACAGTTCTAAATAAATAATGTATATACATTTTATTTTTAAAAAAAGATAGTTCATTTTAAAATTGCTGTTAAAATTGAACAAATAATTTTTATACAAATAATTTCCAAATCATACCTGCACAGCCGTGCATGTGCATACTGCATAAAGACTCCAGTGTCTCCAGTAAAACTAAGCATGCGATCCCAAGAAAATGTGTAGTTTTTTATCCGATTCCCTTGCAAATCCTGGACTATGATTGTACTCACTGCCAAAATGTCTGCGATTGTCTCTAGATCTTCAACTTTTGTAGCTGAGAAATACAAAATGATTAGAAATGGAAAGTTAAATTCTGATCTCTAATTAGCTTGTCAATGTAAATTAGAGATTTCATTTTTTTCTTTTGCATGACTTTTCTTCTGATAAATAAATTTTTTGCAAAACACAAATGGCAAGTATATTCATTAAATAAACTGACAACATGGAAGTGAAAAAATGATGAATAATAATAAATTCATGCACATCTCAAAACAACTAAAACTCAAAAATGGTTGTGCATAATAAAATTTTAAAAATACCACAAACAGAGGTATGTTAAAAATATGAGCATAATTATCCAAATGATACAGCCTATATATTGTGTAATCATGTATGGGTGTTTCAGAACAAACTTTATGCATATAGATTAGTGCTACAAATTTAAGTAACAATGGTTCAAACAAATGTTAATATGGTTATACCAAACAGGTATTTCTTCATCTATAAACATTTCTTCTCCTTCAAAACTAAGAATAAATAACCACTCTCAAATATTTTCCAATCTTTCTCAACTTGATGACTACTGCACTACACTTTAGTTGACATGTCATAAGACTACTACACTTCCAACATGGATGATCTAAAATATAGACATAAATGTGAGTTTTAAGCCTAAAAGTTTGTTTCATTCCAAAGTGATTCTTAAAACAATTAAAACTAATTACCTATATATTTTAGAGTTAATTATCCAGACTTTGCAAGGATCAATTTTAAAAAAATTAAGTTAGCTTAATAATACTAGAGATTTAGTTTAGAACTGGAAAGATGATGAAAATAATCATAACCACTCACTTTCTCTCTCTTTTTCTTTTCCTTTTTCCTTCCTCTTTCCCTATTCTTTCACCTCTGACTTTTCTCTTACATTTTTATCCATAATTATTTATTACTTACTCAATAAATCATTTTATTCCTTTATAAACAAACTTTCTTATTTTCGTACCACCCTACCCATTTCACAAAATACTGAAGACTTGTTACCACAGACTGCTGGGGTGATCATAGTGGTGGAAATTAACAGAAGAAAAAGATTTTACTTTATTAATATTATATTATGTACTTTGTACCAAACAAATTGTTCTATATTTAGATTTATTTTAAATGGAATTTTAAAAGAACCTACTTTCTGTTTCCTTCATTACCCCCACCATCTTGTCCTTGGCTTCATCAAGAATATCTCGCAAGAACACAACACTGCCACGACGGGAACTCATTCCTAAGATGCGACCAAACTGAATATGTACATCTTCCAGTGGCCTGTAAGAAAAGGAATTTTTCTACATTGAGTAAATTTTTCTTGAAAAGTAACCAGACATAGCTCACCCCTTGAATGCATGGATTTTATTTTTAGACTGACATGTATTTTTACACCCACAGTATAATATGCTCACAACCAAAATGACATGACAGAAGAAAATTAACAAATGAAAATTAGCAAGTTGGTCAGAGTTGTTTCTATGAATATAATTATTATCTATTACCCAACCCATAAATCTGAAGGTTATATACTGTATGTTCTGGACATTGAAGGGGTTAAAGAGATCTACTGGTTGCTATCTCACTTTCTAGAAGGTACAGACTTGTAAGAGGCCCATATTATCTCCCAAAAGAAGTTAAAACATTAAAAGCTTGTTAGCATGTCCTTTGAGTGAAATCTCCTACTTAGTGTCCCATAACAAAGTATGGTTGAATAAGCTTGGAGGACCCATCATCTAATAACATTCCAATAACAAAACATTTTCCATGAACCTGATTTACTGTTAATTCACCAGGTGGTTGCAATGTGTGACAATGCCAAATCACTGAATAACTTTCTTTGTAATTCTGACTGGATAAAGATCCATTCATGCATAGCTAATAATCCTGCATTAACTCTGACTTGATAAGATCCATTCATGCATAGCTAATAATCCTGGATTCAAGTGGAAGACTGAGAGTTTGAGGCCACTGGAGCAGCCTAAGCATTTCAAATGCATTATCAAAATCAGAGTGGTGTTGACTTGTTACCAAGCTTTACCAGAATGTTTAGAATCAAAAAGGATGAAAGGAAGACAAATGCCAACATGCTGTTCCAACTAAATGACAATGTGTCTGCTGCAAATGTGATCTGATTCAAGAAAGAAGAAACGACAACCAGCAATCAAGTATTCCACTGTTCCATGCATCGTAGTGCGAGAAAAACCTATGGGTGGAAGATCTATTCCAGAGGAGAAGGGGTGTTCAATCAGTATAGACCATGGAGGGTGGGAGGGCTGACAGATGGAGGTGAAAAAAGTCTCACCAGTTTGGCTGCACACCTTCAACCACCCTCTGTCATGTACAAAAATGAATAATATAATCTTCAGTAATACAGTACACACATATTTAATAAAATAGTGTTATTAATAAAAGCTACAACTTAACCTTCAAACCAGCAGTAAATAGAAAGGAATATATAATAGGCATATTAGTTATATTGTCATAATAAGTGTACAGAAAGAATTCACTTTAATTATGACTGACATGATGCTAATGTGTAAAATACACGATTGCATCTTTCCTTGTCTGGATTATAAAACAGAAAAAAATAAATTAAAATTAATAAAATAGTACTGTTGAGAACGAAGCCAGATTTTTTGAGTTACCTATTTGCCCATGGTATATCCAGAACTTGCAAAACACCCAGTAACTGTCGGAAATGAAGATGTTGTCCTGCTTCAACCTATAACATCACAACAACTATAATGACTTAGTATGGTAACAAATATTAAATATAAATTTGCATTTAATACATTGTTAAAAGTTTCTTCATTATAGACATTCTTAAAATTAATTTCTGAATTTATTTTATCTAATTCAAATGACTGCACTGCAAAATGCAAGCTGCAAAAAGCAAAATGATTATTTAAAAAAAACATTCAAATATCTTGAATCTTGAATCTTAAATCTTGGAAACTCTTGAAGGATATCAAATTTATACTTAACACATTCAGATGCTAGTAGTAAACTGACATAAAAACAAACTGGAATGTCCCAACCGAATGTGTAAAACTCTTTAACATTATCCAAATTTATACTCTCCATATTGTGCAATCTGATGCAGGTAATATAATGATTATACAACATTATGAAAGCATCTTGACTGATTCTGATGAAAACTGATGAAGCAATGTTATCAAATTTCTACTTACCACATTGTGCAATCTGATGCAAGCAGTGGGCACAATTTTGAAACTAAGAAAAATAGTTTGATCATTTCTTGGAAAAAAATGTGTTGAAGTTTACTAAAATTTCCATTTACCACAAAATGCATTCTTTTGGGCTGGAAAATATTCTGCTGATATAAAGCTGTTGAAGTTACTTTACTAAAATTTCCACTAACCACAAAGTGAACCCTGTTGGGCTGGAATATATTCTGCCAATCTAAAGCTGTTGAAGTTACTGTACTCAAATTTCCACTTACCACATAGTGCATCCTGTTGGGCTGGAATTTGTTCTGCCGATCTAAAGCTGCAGCAACATCCCTTTAAGATATATCATCAAGTTGTCTGCATTTTTTATTTAAATCAAGCAAAATGGAAACAGAAACATCATCAACAATAATGAGGTTAAAGAGGCTTTCTTTAAATCATTTTAAAATCTCAAAGTGACATAATCACGGGAATACACTGCAGCATAATAACAATTTTCTAATTAATTAAATACTCTACCAATATCTTTATTTACCTTCTATATCATAATTTATAACAAGGCAAAACAAAGACCTGTAATTAACTCACCACTATTATCCATTACTTAATATAAATAATTGTGACTGTACTTTAAAAAAATTATTATAATTTAAAATAAAGAATAATAATTTTCATTTATAGATTTGATGGCTGTTTTAGGCTATTCATAATATTTTAAGGTAATTTATAAAATGAGTTGACAAATGACAAAATATTTTTTTAAAATTATGTGTTAAAATAAATTTACAAAATATCAACTTTGAAAATTATAATTAATTTTTTTTTTATAATAGTTCATAAATATTAGAAATTTTATGTGTTTAGTGTAAATGTATGATTGCTGTCAGCAACTAAACATTTGGTGAAATACATGTTTGAATTGTTGGTAAATGTACAATCTGTATTTCTATTGATGAATGTACATGTCTATGTTTTGGGAAATATTCACAGTTGTGTGTTGTCATCAATGTGTGTGTACATGTCTATGTGTTGAGAAATATACACATTTGTGTGTTGCCATCAGTAAATGTACAAGTGTATACGATGTTGGCAAACGTACACACTGTGCATTGCTATTGATAAATGTACATGTTTCTGTACTTATGGTACACATTTACACACAGCAGTGTATTGCTAATGGTAGTTTATGTTTGTGTGTTGTTAGTAAATGTATACAGTTGTGTATTGCTAATGATAAATGCAAATGTCTATGCTCTGTTGGTAATGTACTAGTTGTGTACTGATACTGGTGAATGTATTTGTGTGTTATTTATAAATGTGCACATCTATGTATTGATACTGGTGAATGTATTTGTGTGTTATTTATAAATGTGCACATCTATGTATTGATACTGGTGAATGTATTTGTGTGTTATTGGTAAATAACTGCATGTTGCTATTGATAGACACACTTGTGTGTTATTGGTAAATAACTGCATGTTGCTATTGATAGACACACTTGTGTGTTATTGGTAAATAACTGCATGTTGCTATTGATAGACACATACTTGTGTGTTATTGGTAAATAACTCCATGTTGCTATTGATAGATACATACTTGTGTGTTGTTGGTGAACAACTGCATGTTACTATTGGTAGATTGTGTATTGCTATTGGTAGATATACATTTGTTTTACTGATAAATAAATTTGTATGTAGACTCTTGCTGACGTGTGGTGTTTTGAGAACTGAAAACTGATATTCTATTTTATTTATTTTTTTAAAGAGCCAGTTTCTTTATCATTTGTAAATTTTAAGAAGTGTACATGTAGGTTGTTTCAAGTGTGTATGTATAAATTGTATTTCATTCAAAACAATTACTACTTGTGAGGAGATGGACAAAACAGTCACACAATGTTCATCATCATTATTTCAAAATTTCTAATTGCTGACCTTGAAAGATAAAGAGAAGAACCATCACTCTTCAGTAAGGTAGCCTTTAAATCTGTTCCTTGGAATTTTACATTCATATATCCAACACCTCCATTGCTGTTATAAAAAAGTAAATACAATATTATATCAAAAGGCTGCCAGTGTCAACCACTCTATGATGTTTTACATTCATAAATCTAACATCTTCATTGCTTACATAAAATATAAGTACAATAAAATATCAAAAAGGCTGCCACAATTTCACTACTGTCTCTCAATTAATTATCTACAGTGGTTAGCTTTATATGTAGACACTTAAAAACAAAAATAAGCTACTTTTACTTCTACTTAAAAGACAACAACCAACTCACTCAACAACAGCAATATGCAATTAACTAAAGCAATTTAAAACTAGTAACATCTGTTTGAACAAACTAATGACATTGAGAGTGGGAGTGAGGGTAGAAGCAGAAAGATAAAATCTTACTCAAATTCTAATAAGCCTTTCTCTTTCAGGGTTGCAGCCAGTTCCTGTGCAACTTTACCATAATCTGACTCATACTGTGTATCAGTAAACTTCACACCCAGGCGCTACATCAAAACAAACAGTATTCTAAGATAAGCACAGTGTCAACTTAAAACAGTTAGTTTTTGTTTGTGAAATAAACAAAGGAATTAGTGATTTAGGTACATAACTCCAAGATGTTTGAAAATTATCTTTACAACTTTTATCCAATATAAAATGTCAGCCAGACGATGTAGAAATACTGGGTTGTCCCATTTTACAGAGAAACTCATCAAGTTTTTCTGAATACCAAGTTTTGACAAGTTTTCTCATCTTCATTTTATTTTTCAGATCTTTATTTTTAGTGTCACACAATGAATCCATAGGAGAAAGCATTGTGTTGAGTGGTTTATTCAAACAAAATCTAATATGTACATCCAACAAAGGTTTAGAACTCATTACAACAGGTTGCTCCTATTAAGATCAATTACTTTTGGATTTTCTGTGTCTAAATTTCCTTTATTGGTAATTCTAAATGTGTTACTGTTAGTAAATATCTGATTTAGTATCAAAGTTGTAAAAATAATTTTCAGACACCCTGTATCAACCTAACACATTTCCTATTCATTACATTCTCAGATCTCTGTGGTCTTTAGATATGTTCATACATTACACAGAGTTACTGCTGTTCATTAAAAGTACTGACACCATAAAACGAATATGTTAAACTTAAAGTACAATATGATCAGGAAAGAATATTTATTTATGATAATTATTGCTTGCTTACTTTGTCATTTGCCAATCTGTCACTACACATTTTTTTTTAAATTTTTGTCCTCCATGACACAAAACAGAACTACACTTATTTTCTTTCAAAGTAGCTGTTACTGTAGTCCTACAACAGCTTCTAGTATAAGTAATTCTGTGATCACTATCTTGAACATGTACATTAACTGGATATGTGGTCAAGGATCATAAAAAATAATGACATCAAAACTATTTTCTTCTCAACTTGCACAGTGAAATTTAATCATTCTGACCATGTCATATGTAAAACTTAACTACAGAGATACCATGATCTTATATAGCAGGGGTGCACAAACCGCAGCCCACAGTGGAAAGACTAACTACAACATTATAGTAGTACCTATATAACAGAGGTGCACAAACTTTTTAGGCCAGAGGGCCAAATTTTCAATTGATAGTGAGTGGATGGATGCCACATGGATAGCTCAGTAGAAAAAACAAGACAAATAATGAAATAATGTGCTTTACATTCGTAATAATGGTAACATCAAGTCCTCTGGATGCCGCATAGAGCACTCTAAGCATTGACAGTTAAATCAGTATATATGCGTGTTAATTCTGACAAAAATAATTATCAGTTCAGCCTGAAATGTTAAACAAGTAATGTTTTTGACTTGAAATAAGTATCCAATATTAGGGGACATTACAACAAACAGTCAATTACAACAAGTTGACATGTCATAAAAAGCATAATAATTTGGCATTCATTTTATTTGTTATGCATATATTTACGTTCAGCTAATGAAACTTGTCAGCAAGGAGTGGGGCAAGTAATGAAATATTTTATTTAAAGTCATTATACATTATGTATCAACTGAAACTGATTTCTTTGGGTATAAAATAAATCAGTTGCAAAATTCTATATATTTAATATGAGTACAAGATTTTATTTAAAATTAAAAATAACACAAAAAGCACTGTTTATGTGAAAGTTTCATTGCAGGCATACCTGATACATTTTATTGTACTCTTCCAGACTAAGTTCCCTAAATTGTTGCCATAGCTGCAGGAGTTCGGGATCCCCTAAAAATGGTAAAAAGGTGCAATTGGTAATTCTTATTTTCACCCATAATATGCAAACAAAAAAATGAATTCTTATTGTTGATGTAAAATAAAGAGAACAGTATGCACTCATTCTTATTGTCAATGTACATTGTAACATGGCAAGCAGCAGAACACATTAATATTTACTGTCAATATATAAAATGTAAACAGCAGCACACATTAATAACAACTATCAATATAAAATGCAGATAGCACACACACACTAATATTTACTGTCGATATAAATGTAGACAGCACACTCACACTAATATTTACTGTCAATACAAAATGCAGACAGCACACACACACTAATATTTACTGTCGATATAAATGTAGACAGTGCACACACTAATATTTACTGTCAATACAAAATGCAGACAGCACACACACTAATATTTACTGTCGATATAAATGATGACTGCACACACACTAATATTTACTGTCGATATAAATGATGACTGCACACACACTAATATTTACTGTCGATATAAATGCAGACAGTGCACACACTAATATTTACTGTTGATATAAATGTTGACAGCGCACACACTAATATCTACTGTTACTTGTACAACAAACTGATCAACATACATTAATTCTTACAGCATATACTATTTCTTACTGTCACTTGTAAAATGTACACAGTAGTCAAAATATAGACTATTGTCAACTGTAATAAACAAAAAAACAAATCTTTTTTTTGTTTTTTTTGCTGATGCTGAGGATATCAGAATAATTCTTACTGTTGAAGAAAAATGTAGAGGGCATTGTTACTGTTATTTGTGAAATGTAAAATAGAGGCATTTACAAATACAAAAAGCAGGACAAACTAATTCTTAATGTCTTAATGTAAGAAAATGAAACTGAAGATGTATGCTAAGTTTGCACAAAAACAAATCCAGCAGACACCAAAGCCTTTGTGAAATTCTCACAAAGAATCTATGCAATATTATACATTGTGATCTGTTTTGTCCAATCACAGAGTTCAGCTTATGCACTTGTTAATTCCAAAATACAGATTTATGAAGTGCTATACAGTGATCCTGTTAAAGTAATAAATGAACAATTAAAAATCGAAACTCAATTTACACAGGCTCTTTGTACAGCCTTATGAATGGTTTTTTGTCTTATTATAATAATTTTAATGTGATGAAAGATGAAATGATTATTACAAGTACTATAGAACAACTAATTAAATAAGCATATACTGATTATTATTTGAAGTAACACTAAAAACAAATTTTATTTAATAAAGTACTAAATAAGGCCGCATGCTTCCAGAAAATGTAACTCTAAAAGTGTGACACCAACGCCACCTAGTTAATGTTTATGATTGTTATTAATTAATTAATCATCCATAACCAATTACAAATGGTGAGAATCTTAATTTAAGTTAATATTTTTCCAGCAGACACCATTCATCTCTTTCTCTTGGTGGATATGCAGTCGCTGTAAACGTTTTCTCTTCCACAACATTACAGACAAATATTTACCATCACACAATATTCTGTAGGTGGAAAATTTCTTACTAAAGAAGAAAAATCCATCTTTAACCCGTTCGCTGTCGGCTTTGAAAAACTCACGCAACATCACGGTGTCAGGCACTTTTGCCACCGAACGAATTTTTTTAAATGTTACCCTAAAAAAACGCGAAAAACGACGGTAATTTTACACGGATATTGAAAACATTAATTTGAAAATTAATCTAGACAAACTAATTAAATAATAAAAAGTTTTCTTACCTTTTTCTTGAACTTGAGAATTTCTGCATCGATGTCGTATTCCTTGAAGGCTTTACATCCCCACAAGAAGAATGTTTTATACTCCAAGTGTTGTGGGGATGTTTCGGCAATGTTTAGGATATTTACCTGAATAAACTCCCTGGAAACCACAGACTCACTCGACTACTCAAAGCATTACTCCTCGGAAATACCCACATCCTCCTTAAAACCTTGGATCTCCCAGAATCTTGGTAAGATTCCCAAGACCTTGGATCACAACCGACAGTCTAACAGAAGTCGTGGAAAGAGGCTGAATAATAATAATTTATTAGTGCTTAATATCAAATATGATCTCTAAGCTAAGACTAACAGTCTGACGGAATGGTATAAATAAAAATAAAAATTCCACCAGTTGAGGTTATGCCTTGAAACCACAAACTCTTGTGTGAGAGTTCAGCAACTATCCTCCTGGAAATCCAACTCCCCAAGAACAACAGAATGAGTCTTGTTTGGATGGCTGTGATGTATGGATCCTCATCATGAAACTGTAAAGTTTGAGATTCTTTCCCCTTAATCTATTATATAACATTTCTAAACTATATAGGGAAAACAGAAACAAAAACCTTGTTCAAGCTTGCTGGAAAGTTCTAAACCATCTTTGTAGGTATTACTTGCTGTAGAAGTCTGGGATTTTTCATTCTCAGCATCTTGGTTAATTTGAACATACACCTGGGATAAAAATAGTATAAAATATAATTTAAAATAAATGATAACTTAAACGAAAACAACAGACTATTAGATTTTTTCAATAAATATAAATTACATATGATTAAAATATTCTAGAAGGCAAGTTTACGTGTAGCCTATTTTTAGAGGAGGGGTGGGTGTGGGCTACAAAACCCACATATGACACAGCCAACAATCAGTATCATTTTGAAAAGCAAAGTGCATATAATGGATCATGTTAAAGGTTCTGCCTTGAAGGCAACAATAATCACTAAGCAATAGTTCCAAGTTACATACAATTTCAACTTAAAATCAATTTTAAGAATGAAGAATTGTTCATAATTTGAGAATCATCTATCTACCTACCTACTCAAACACTAAAAAATGTCTGACCTTAAAAGTCTGATTAACCAATATACTAAACATGCTCAACTCTGAAAAGATAAGAGTCAGACTCTTATAAGCAGACCAAAAATATTTTCTTCTTTGAAAAGATAAAGGACTTTAATAATCAGACTAAAAAACATTCTTTACCTTGAAAAGCTGAAGTAATGGATCAGTTTTTAAATGTTCTATGCTTCCATAACGCTGAAAGCCAAGAGCCAGAAGACCTGTAAAACATATCAGTTGCTCAGATCAACAAGGAATCAGAAAATTAAAAACAAAAGCTAAAATAAATACTGTTACAAATATAAATCAAACATGGATACATTATTTCACTCTTCTAATGTCTACCAAGACTAATACTGATGGGGGAAGTTACAAATATAAAGGAACTGGCCTTATTACAAGTTTTTAAAATTATCATTATAAACTCCACTGTGGGCATTATTAATATCTGAAACATGACTATAATGAAATCACAAATTCTATAGCACTTTTTAAATGTTAATTAAAAATCTATCTATCTATCCCTTAATCCTGCCAACCGTTGAGGCACCATTTATGAACTGACAACCAGCTAACTCCATTCCATTCTGTTCTCTGATAATTTTACTGCATCGCTAAGCTTCAGTCCTGTCCACTCTGATATGTTATCCTCCCACTTTTTCCTCTGTCTTCCTCTCCTTCGCCCTCCTTGCACAGTATCTTGCATGACTGTCTTGGCAAGCCCTGTTGATCATGTGACATGCCCATACCATTTCATTTTGCATTTTTTCACAATGGTCATAGCTCTTCATAGGGCCCAATGGCTTGCCTAATTCTGTTTTGCATTTCCTCATTCACGACATTATCTCTATATGAAATGCCAAGCAACCTTCTCTATATGAAATGACAAGCAACCTTCGAAAGCATCTCATTTCAGTAGCTTGTACCCTCCTTTTGAGTTCAGGACAAAATGCTAATAATATCACCAGACACTTTCATCATCTTTTCTAGTGAAACAATGCAGTGGACATAATTATTATCAAAATGCACATGCAAAAATGAAATAAAATAATAACAAAAACAACAGCAAACTACTTTTAATCTTACCAAACTGAGTTCCCCAATCACCAAGGTAATTAATTCTGTGAACAGTGTGACCAGTTCTTTCATATAAGTTGGCAATGAAGTTGCCAATAATTGTGGATCGTAAGTGTCCAGCATGGAAAGGCTTCGCGATGTTGGGCGAGCTAATAAAAGTGAAACACATACACACACACACACAAACGAAAATTACCAGACTTGGGCAAAAAAGAGAGCAAAAGTGCAAGTAAAAATGAAATGGTGTATAATAACAGAAACCAGTTTTTAAACACACACACACAAAAACACCACCCAAACATAAAAAAGGATATAGTATAAAAAGATTGTACCACTGATCTCTATATTAAGTGGATAATAAAGAAATATTACATAAGCATTTCCATTTTTGTTTTTAATTTTTTTAATTGTTTTATAGCCAGCATTCACTACAAACAATTAAGATTTCAATTAAACTAAAGTACATATGGTTCATTTCCAAATTTTACGCATACAAAAACAAAACAAAGTTATTACTGTTTGTTCTAAATTATTATTATTATTATTTTAAATCTTCAAATCATTATCTATTGATAGATGATTTCATGAGATTGCAAGAAAAGTACAGACCATGTCAAACATTTACTTAATGCATGCAGTTAGATTCATCGGTAGGATGCTAACTATAAATGTCTGCATAAGTTTATTTTGTGCAGGCTTGTACAGTGTGGTAGAGAGAGAATGGATGTTAAAATTGTCCACTAGGACACTCACATAAGGTGCATTATAAAAAAAACATACTCAAGTTCTGTGACTGATATTAGGTGTACTAAGTAACTTTCTTGATCTTGAAAATGTATAATATGCCTGTGATGTAAAGTGTATGGAATTTAATTCTCACTATACAAATTTTTCTTTATAAGCTATTTCTTTAGAATAAATTGAGTTAATATATTATGGGATATGTACAGAAAGAAAAGATGCAAAAACTGAAAAAATAGCATCCTTTAATTTTTGTTGTAAAACAGAAAAACTCCTTACTGAAATGAAATGTAAAAAGAAAATATATTTGTACATACAAATCCAATGACATTTTCAACAATGAAAATTGGCAACATTTCCCAAATAAATATTTAGTTTCAGTATTAAGTCATCCAACAATTTGTGCACAGTTACTTTGAAATAATAAAACATTTTATGTGATCTTATTTTCACGGGGCGTGTGCTTGTGGTGGTGCTGACTGGCGCTGGCCTCTCTCTCCTTCTCAGTCAAAGGGTGGGGTTCAGGTCAGATGTCGTGACTTGCCGAGATTACATCGAATAGCCGAGGTGTAAAATGACCATTCTCACATACAGATACCAATGTGTGTTCTTGTGGGGGAAAAATCTTTATTCTGTATGCGGGGTAAAATGTAAGAGTCGGCGTGTATGTATGAGTAGCGGTGTGAACGTGATGTGAGGGACAAACGGAACGAACAAATCAACAACAGTACCAATGCACTTCCGCAACAAAGAGAGAAAAGCCCAACTCTTGTCAAAAGAGTTAACAAAAAATTTATTCTAATAATGGGGGCTAACTCTCTCATACAATGTTAGTCATTCATTCAAAAAACATCCACTCAGCAACATTCATAGGATGGGCAATGAATGATGATAAATAAAATTAAAATAAAATGATAACAAAATTAACAGTATATCTAGAGGTGAAAACCGCAATGATACTACCAAATAAATTACATTGGGTGAAGACCCACAATATATAATAATATGCATAAACTACACTGGTGGTGAGGACCACAATATTATCTCAGTGAACATAATGGCGGTGATAACCGCAAAAAGATTTCAAATGCTAATGACAATTAGCCTTACACAATAGTATAAATAGTGCTTAAATTCACAAAAAGTGGTGAGAACCGTAACATTTTATTATCTAACAAATAAAAATTAATACTACAAAGTTGTCTCAATTTAGAATTAAATGTTTATAAAAAATGTCCTGGAAATGCTTTTATATTACCACACTTTCCAGAAGCTTCCAAAAGATAAACATGAGATTTAATGGCTGCCTATGTTATTTTGGTGCATTCACTAAGAAAATAGTCCCTAATTAAATTTATATTTAAGAACTAAAAACTAGCTAGAACAATTTCTATCTATTATTAAAATAATTATCTAACCCTAACATAAATAATTAAACAAATAAATCAAATTAGTTCTATTAATAAAAAATACACAATCACGCTTGCAAGCTTGCTGACTATTGCATGTATCACGCCATTTTCTCTCCTGACAGTAATCAGTTGATACAATCGCACATTCACTAAAGGGGGGGTAAGAAGGAAAAATAAAAAAATAAATTTTCGATGATTACTCTCCCCTTTTTCTGTGACATAAACAGATCACAACAAATCATTCATTTAGAGCTGGGGTGCACAAACCTTTTAGGCCAGAGAGCCAAATTTCCAAGTTATTGTGCGTGGAGAGACACCACATGGATGGCTCAGTAGAAAAAAACGACACAAATAATGTGCTTTACATTCATTATAATGGTAACATCCAAAAGTCCTCCGGGGGCCGCATAGAGCCTTTTCTCGGGCCACGGTTTGTGCACCCCTGATAGAGTTATCAAAATTTGGCAACATATCCCAAATAAATATTTAGTTTCAGTATTAAGTCATCCAACAATTTGTGCACAGTTACTTTGAAATAATATTTTTTTTTATGTGTTCTTATATATAAACAGATCACAACAGATCATTTATTTAGAGTTATAATCCTTTCACTGTTATGTATATTTAGATTGAAGCCTGGTGCCCATAGTGAAATGTAGCAAATGATTTACTTAAAAATGTCTCAGAAATGTGAGGACCCATTTTTAAAAAGTACTTTTTTGAAAATTTTGGATATTATGCTTACTTTTGAAAATGTTAAGTACAAAATAATTATTAAACATGTGCTTTAACATAAGACAGGCTGAATAATTACCAAAACATTTTAGGATTCAGAATACATTCCATAATTTTCACTAACACAAATTCCAAAAGTAAAAATTTGCAAAGATTTCAATAAAGATCTAAGTTGGTAATTATGCAAAAGCATGGATGAAACAAAACAACATATGGTTATCTGGATGTCAGGCTCTAGCTGGACAAATACATCGAAGACCTAATGAAGCTGTAAAAATCCTCATAAATAATTCTGTGAGAGCTATGAAATCAAAGAATCAGAAAGAGCATGGAAGCACCAGCCAGAATCTGTTATTAAAACAAAAGAAGTCAAATACTTTCTGACTTCGAAATAAGTTATCAACAAAACCAACAGGACAGCAACCAATGATGTTGCTGTACTGAAAGAAAAAGAAATTAAAATAAAGGAGGGTGAAAAGACCTGAGATTGAAATCCAAAGAGTATGGGATGTAAGAGAAGTAATTCTGGAAGCAAAAGAAACACTGTGGAATATAATATTTGATCTAGAGAGTTATCTGAATACACTGAAATCCTCTACAGAACCTTGGATCTCCCAGAATTTTGGTAGCATTCCAAGATCCCGAGATTCACAATCAACTAAATGACAGAAAAAAGCTGCCATGGGAAGGGTAATAATAATAGTAATAGTAATAAAATTAACAAAAAAAAATAAAAATACTAAAACTACTAAATATACCTGACCTGTATTCTACAATGACATTTTCAGAGGCTGTCTTTTCCAACAAGGCATTCTTTATATTTTTGTATCCATACTGATCTCCATCATTTTGGATCATATGCATTATTTCCTAAATAAAACAAAACAAATGAAAAGAACAACTTGTTCATAATCATGGTGATTGCAAGTACAAAAATAAACCACAACAACCAATATGAACATAAAGTCCCATAACTATCCACAGGGCAATGAGAGCAACAGATTCTTAACTAACAGAAATTTGTTAAAGAAATGTCAAGGTAATTCAATATATTTATAATGCTGAAAGTTATGACTGTGCATATACTCTTGAAAGTTAAACAGAAATTAAAACAAAAATTCTTCTGGCACTTCCAGTTTATCTCTCTTACTTCCATATTATGTTTGTGCTATCAATGCACTGTGCAAATATTAACTCTCCATCAGTACTAAATTTATTTTCATGACATCATAAATACAAAAAAGAATTAACAAATAAATAGAACAAATATAATTGCATATTATAAGATGAAAGTGATACCAAAACTTGATTAGATCTGTAACATACTGAAAAATTAATAACTTCTGAATTAACTTGATGAAAGATCAGCAGATATATATATTTTTTTTAAAAACATGCTTTGCTACTCTTTGAAGATCAAAACCAAAGTTTTAAAGAGATGCAGAGACCACAATAGCAATCATGCCTAATGCTCACAAATTGTTTTTAAAAAAGTTCTTTATAATACTCAAAAAGCATAAGAAAAGATTATGAATTTCAAAAATATTAAATATGAAAAAAACTAAGCATACTTCAATATGCATGATGCTCATGTTCAAAACTTTGTTACCATTTTTATTAAATATGCTAATGAATATTTACTTTCTATTTAATTACTATTTTGTGTCAAGTAACATACCAATATCTATGATAAAATACTGGCCAGAAATAGCTCTCTAGTGATTCTACTGTGATTATAGAAAATTAGCCAAGTGTTCACTCAGAATATGTGAGTGCAGTCAGGCATCACTACGTCTCTTAGACAGAAAGAGCTTGGAGACAGTGTGGTGTGATAAATGAATGAAGAGGCTCTAACAAGTCGTCATTGATCAAAAAGGGGGATCACTTGTGCATTTCTGAATAAGAACTGAAAAACAAAGCAGACTTCCATAGTTTGCTTCACTCCAGTGATGTTAGTACCTGTAGAATCAGAGCACTATGTTTAGAATTTTGTAAAAGGTTATGTAAATTGTAAATACTCATTTTCTGCAGTCAAAAATGATTCAACAGATAGATAATTTTAGTTTTTGAAATAGGTAAAGAAACTTTAAAACCCAATCCAGTAGATTGTTAGGATTTCCTTATTTTATTTGATTACTATTACTATACTATCTTTAATATCACATCATTTGACAAGAGATTTAAAAAATAAAACTTTACACTTTAACAAAAGACTGAATGGACTGTTATTGTTAACTCAAGGGCATCCTTACCTTATAAAATTCCTCAGTATTCACACGAACCAGAAGAGCCTTTTCCTGGAGAGATGCTGACTCAATTTTATCTTCCTGTTTTGATCAAAGAATTTTAAATGTTAATGTTAATGAAACAGTCCGAGATGTAAAGTCACCTATTACCAGTACCAATGGATATCTCCATATTTTCTAAGGTAAATATTAAGTAAACAACAAGAACAAAACAACATAAGAATATTAAGTAACAAATGATAATAGATACACAAAAATAACCAATACAGCAAATAAAATACTCAATAGAATAACATTTTTAAATTCAGAGAATAACTATATCCAAGTATTCTTATTTCAGTCACCACGCTATTCCAATCAAGTCATTCTATACAAGACTGTCAATTTTTTAAAGACATTTTATTTCAAATTCAGCAAAGTTTGTGCTCTGCAAAAATGTGTTAAAATAATCTAAAATATAAGCATTAAATAAAGGACATTATGAAAAGAATTTATTAAAATGTTTGACAGTAATCAATTTAAGCATCAAAAACTAGAACTGCAGTGAGTAAAACTTAATTTTTAAAGTACTGTATGACAAATATGGGATCACAAATGCTGAAAACTCTCCCCTGAAACAGGCTATAATAGATTCATGTTTTGTTCAAGCATGGTCCAAATCCAACACTGATTTTGAGAGAACCAAAGATTGTTACTCTGCGAAAAGAAAAAAAAACAAAAAAACTAGAAGAAGGTCTAGAACTTAAAGACAATGGTCCATAAGAAGTTAGGAAAAAGTTCACAAGAACTGAAGCCCAAATTTAAAAATTCTATTGGGAAGGTAACATTTAGCAAATGTGAGAGAGTGAAACTGATACGTTAAATTGTATTCTCTCTATTGAATTGTGTGAATGAAGAATGAGTATGGTGTATTAAAAGTTATATTTTAATGAAGATTTTATATCACAGATCAGTAGGAAATAATTAATTTAAAAACTAAGTGAAACGAAATATAGGTTACTGATTAGCCACAGATAAGAATAAATCCATATGAAATGAGTAATTCTCATTCTTAGAATCAAGACTGCAAAATGTAAACTTTCAGAGATTAGTATGAATGCATTTATTTTGGTACTGAAAATCAATATTTGTGAAAGAAATCAGAGCTGTCGTTCATTTGTGAGACTGACTTCTCACCATAGTAACATAACATTTGATGTCAAGACGTGGAACTACAATCCGCATGCACTCTCTACCACTGTCTTGCATTAAATATGTAGTTTGAGAAATTAAAACATGGTTAAATATTGCAGTGCATACGGCTGCACAAAAAGTGGACAAACTAAAAATATTCAGTCCCCAAAGATCACAAATTAAGAAAAAAGTGGATTACAAAGCTGAAAAGAGAAAACTTTCATCAGACAACACATACGGTAGTGTGCAGCAAGCACTTCCAAGAAGAAGACTATGAAATGCAAAGCAGAGAATCTTTTCGGGACAGTTTAGCAATGCCAACAAAAATAAATAAATAATCTTCTTAAAATATTAAACTTAGTTTCATCAACAAAAGTATTTACACAATGAATTAAAGAGAAGGAAATAATTATGCACTAAGCAAAACATTTCTTAATGAACAAAAGCTGTTTGAATTCTTACAAAATATGATTTTTTATTCTTACCCTTGAATGGTAACATCAAATTATTACAGAACATGCACTTACAATTGCTTCTTTAAAGTATCTCTCTAGACAAAGACTAAAATTTATTATGCAAAATCTGAAATACAAGTACTAATGATTTGTCTCATATTTATGACTTCAAATCCACCTCTTTGGAAAATGAAGGACACAATCACTTCGGGGAAATTACTCCAACAAAATTATGAAAATATGGTAGTCCAGTTAAAAGAAATTATCAGATCTGTCAGTTAAAATTAATGTTTCAAGTTCATAAACAAAGAAAATAGAATTTTGAATTTCAAACTTTTCTACGTCCTCCTGGAAAGTTTCTCTGTGTTCACAAACTTTTAAAGGATTTTTAAGACCAAGAGAACCCTGCACTTTATGGGATGTCTAACATTTTGAAACTGGTGACCAGAATTTTAGTATTTATTTTTACCAGTAGAAAACAAAATATTTACATTTTCGTATTTGGTATCTGATCTCCATCTGGCTTTTGTCCATCAACATTCAGACAGTTTGCACTAAGAAACTTTAATTGAAGCAAATTGAACCACTGCAATTTTTCTTTCCTTCTTATGAATTTTTCATGAAGATTCTTTTTGTCTGCAGAAATGGAGTTCTTTTCAAATATATTTTGCTTGTCTGTTCCTGAGTGCAAGAGTATTTTGCATCTGGGCCATTAAGTTTCAATACTTGGCATCTGAAATTCTGAATTGGCATTAAGATTATCAAAAGATCTGTGAACCCTGCATCTAGAACCTAGAACACATTTACTCCTTTTATGTACCCACCTTACACAAATTACCTGAAAGTTCATCTGCACTTGGGACTTGTGTAACTTTACTAAGTGCTTCAAGGTCTACTCTGTACTGTGGGTCTCCAATTCTGCAAAAGTAAATGGTGCATAATCTGCAGCATTAAAGGACACACTTTAGCTTTGTTTTATACAAATTATAGTAGTAATATTTGTTTTATGCTCAGTTTTGTTAGACTGTCTTATTATTTGATTAATAATGTATCTTTTTCAGTCCCTGCATGAAAGTTTACATTAGTTATTGTGCAAGTTTTTACCTGCTTTTCTCTCGAATGTGAACCAGCCTTTCAAGATCTCTTGATGATACTGTTTCATGCTTAGATAAAGCATGGAAAATCTATTAATAAGATAAAAGAAATCAAACAGTTAAAAAAATCTTGCTATTTTTCAATAATGAGTTGTCATTTTAAGATTTCTGTTGTAAAATTCACTTTACCATTTTTATATTTGATGAAATGAAAAGAAGCAAACTGTATCTGAAATCTGTTATTTTCTTATACAACACTTTAAGTTTAACAAATAATATCCAAAATAATTTATTTCACAAGAAATTATAAAGAAATATAACATCAGATCTTTAGGATAAATATTTATTCTGTTTCTAATTCATCTAGAAATTAGTAGAAATGATGAAGATCAATATGAAATTTCAAATTTGGACTATGGGGATGAAGAGAGGCACTGTGTAGTGTGTTTGCAATAGTTTAATTGCGTAAGATCATTTTAACATTTGGCTATCTAATCACATAATTAATTAGTTCAATTTGCTTATTAAAATAATAATAACTTTTTAATACTCAGCAAACCAAGTGCCTTTCCTCAGACAAAGTAAAACATTTCTAAAACAAACAATAGCCAGCATTTTGATGAAAACTGCTTAAGAAGAAGGCCGAATGTATCACCATAGATAGACCATATCATTCACTTTATTTTCAGTAAATATTATTAAAATTAATACTTATAATAGCCTATTCTTTATCTGGATGCAGATTCTGGTAGAAATGCATTTTAGGTGCGTAAATTATTTTGAGGTGCGCAAATTATTCTACTGATTAATTTGAATTATTTTCTTACTTTATTGCTAAAATTCTTTTATTTATGAATTTTGCATTTCCGATTAATTTCACATTTTATTTCCGTGTGTCATGTTCCTTTCCACAATACAAATAATGGCAGCAATCGGGAGTCAAAGTACTGTATTTCGTTTCGGCGGTTTTCAGTTTAGGAAATTAATTTTTCACCACAGGTAGGTTCAAAAACCATCTTTACTAACATAAAAAATGCATGGTGAAATAATTTATGTACCTCAAATGCACTTATCGTATAATTTAGGCACCTACAATGTTATTTTACTTAGGTTCTTTGTAATTGTAGGAATATTGCCAATGCCAGCTTGTTATTATGAGGCGAAAAAAGGAAACGAAAACTGATCCGATTAACCCATTTTTAGAGATTACGATTGAAGAAGCAGTTAAAGTTAAATCTCACTCTGTTTGCAATGATGCGTCGAAAATAGCCACCCATTCTTAGACTGATGAAAACAATGCGTTATACTCGCATTATATTTGCGGGCGCTGCCATCTTTTATTTTATGGTAGCACTTCCGCTGCCAAAGGAACGCAGCAGACGATTCACTAGTCGGAGTCGCTTCCCCTCTTACTTGCGCTTATTTCTTTTCGTTGTTATTAGTGAAAGGACCCTTCTCATGAATGTGAATGTCTAGTTAAATCATTTAGTTGACAATCACATTCATGAGAAGGGCTATTTTACTAATAACAACGAAAAGAAATAAGCCCAAGGAAGAGGGGAAGCGACTCCGACTAGTGAATGAAGGAAGAAAAAAATCGTCTGCTGCCTTCCTTTGGATGGTCTTATAATCTCGATATGCAATTAGAATTTCTGGTGGTAGCCATATCACCAAAACAACTGAAGGGAGTATGAGAAAGAGAATTGAGGAAAATGATAAGTTGTGGCATCATTTGGGAGGGAGGAGGGTTTACAAAATGTTACAAAACATCAACAACTTTTGTTTTGCTTTGTTTTGTGTCCAACTAATCAGCATAGATAATTATATTTTATAGAATTATATTGCAATTAGTGTTTCAACATGATTACTATCACTCATTCACAAACACACACACACACACATGCGCAGCAGACAATGAAAAGATAAACAGAAACTAGAGACTTATTATGGCACGCATGATATCTACAAAACACTTTTGCTTATTATTACCCATTATGTACAGTTTGATAAATGCAACCTCTAATCATTAGACTAATGGAACACAAAATATTGTTCTTTTTATTTTAGCCATCAACAATAATTTTATCACTTGCTTTAAATAACTTTGTGATAACATGCCTACTAAAAATTACTTACATAGATTTATATCTGGGGTTTTAATTCTGCATAAATGTTATTAACATTTTTATTAATAATTTTTGAAAAAAGAACTGGACTTTGCATTTTAAACTTTATATGCACCATTATGCTTAGTACACCCAAATAAGTCCTTAACACCAATTTTGACAAGCTCTAGGTATCGCAGACTTGCTGGGAAAATGACCCCTTTCTTTAACATTGCACAATATTCTTATTTCTTTCTTTAGACTCAAAACTGAATTTGCAATTTATATTTTCTATAAAATAAATCGTTTACTTGTGGCATTTGTTATTACGACAGATATACTTTTTGTCACAATATTTCAAATGTATTGTTTCTTTCATTTATTTGGGTATAGTCAGATTTTTTTCCCATATGTGGAATTACACAAATGTATCCTATAAATCTTATCATAAGAAGGTTGGTCTATAACACTAGTGGCCAGCCCATCGCATCAGTGATTTATTGCATCATATTGCATTAAACTTTGAAACTGCTCACATTTTTAGTCATAAGCTTCAAAACAAATTAAAATTAATTCTTTTAAAAATATGGAATGGTAATTTTTAAAAAGACTGAACGGATCAAAGGTCCAGTACATTCTTGAGTAGTGACTGTACTAAAGTTTTTCATTTTCACCCTTCTCGCCCTCTTCCACCAGCCTTTACCCCATCCCCCACCCCATCACACACACAGGCCCATGACATAAACGATTAGAGCTTTATCAAAATTATGGCAAATAATAATGCATATAATAATTTATTTAAAGATAATATTGATTAACCCTTGACAGAAATCTTTCTTCTTTAAACTTTTAGCGCTATTTTGTAATGGCTTATGGTTCTGTTTACTTCAGGTCTTATTTTTCTCTAGAGTTACTGAAAAAACTGTAAAGAAACAGGACCATTTAATAGTGATTAACCTTTTCACTTATCCACCTTTTAATTTTTAAAATTAATTTAAAATTAAGATATGTTTTAAAGGTTATTTCAGTAAAACTTATGATTTTTGTTGTTGTTGCTAATCGATAAAAACTCCCATAAACGTTCTTTAGGGGATTTCACTTGCATACAGTTAAATAAAAATTGAATAATTTTTTCTTTAGTCAGGGTAAATTTGACATCACTGTTTCATAGTTTTATTGACTTCCCTTTCATAAAGGTTTACCAGTGTGATGGATTCTGGCAAATTCTGTGTCATGAACTCCTAACCCAGTTCTGCTGATTCAAAATCAAATTTTGAATCAAATTCTTTGTTAAAGCTTTTCCCGTGTTGCACCAGTATCGAGAAGCTAGCAAAGAGGTCAAACGTATTATGTAACTTTGGACCATTGTCCAGCAAGTTCGAATCAACAAGCCTACCATGTGACCAGTCACGTGACGCATTCAATACAGGTTGATAAATACAATAACGCGCGGCAAAACTCTCACTCGCACTCACAGACCCGGTCGACACACAAGCCAGCTACCTAGCTAGTCACCGCCTATTGTCAAGTCATGCTAGAGAACCTGTTGCTTGAAGCAGTAATCTACTTTTGAGAGGTAACACGTCTACTTCTTACAAATATTATTGCATTTGTTAATTGTATTTTGTAATTGAATTGATGTATGTATTTTGTACAGGATTATCGCAATTCTAGCCGAAGTACGTGATTCCATTGTACTGACAAATCTAAAGGTTTCATTTGTACATAAATTATTGTAACTTTTTCTTATCTTTATTTTGTATAAATCTTAAATTCACTTGTGCCGCAGGAACGTCTGTGCACGTTGCGAATTCCTTGTAATTCAAATTGTTTTCTTGCGTATAATTTTCATGCTAATTTGTAAAGCGCTCATGCTTAATTTGAATTATTCCTTTGTGTGAATTACAATTTTTAATGTTGTAAATGTTTGGAAATTCATACGTTCATGTAATGTTAAATGTAACACATGTGAACCGCACTGTATCTTTAAATATGATTATATTTAAATTGTAAACAACACGATAGTCGAAGATTCTAAATTCAGAGCATTTAAATATCGATCATGTGCTTGGGTTTGCGAACACAAACGCAAATCGCTCATGGAAATCAAAACCTTTTATTCCAGAGTGGGTTCTTGTTCTTCTTACTTCTTCTTGGTTCTTGTTCTACTTGAACCTACTCTTGGGTCATATGTTGACTCTTCATATCCCCTGCCTACGTTCTACGTTAGCGCACGTTGTGTTAATCTTGGACGGACGATGACGTAAGGGCCGGGCCGCCATTGATTAACGATTCTTCGCAGAGTACACCTTAACGCAGTAACTGAGGGGACGGTTGACTGTTGATGCTATGAGCAGTACCAGCGATGAGTCAGAGTGATGTGGACCAGATCTAACCAGTTTAGAGACCACGTGGCGTTCAAGAGTACAGATGAGTAACATTCTGTCCTCCTGAAGCAAAAAGACTATTGGCTGATTAACTTTCTATAAACATTGACTGTAACTCATTATAAGCACTGATTTATTTGCTACTGTTTAAATCTAGACTTCGTGCTCGTAATTAATTGTTATCGTTACATGTTAAATATTAAACTCTTTTTATTTTGTTAAAACCTCTTTCGTAGTGATTCTTATGCATATAGACCTAATCGTGGTTTGGATGGGGGTTGACTGAGCTAAATGAACGTTTTGAATGCATATTAATTTAAGAGAGTTTTAACGGTTTCCAAGCCGGCTATTGTACGCAAGTTGTCAGTTCGTAAATCTGTTGTCTTAACTACAAAGACGCATATTTGACTTAGTCGAATGATAATTTGAGCAACCAGTCTGTTTAGGGTGAAGAGAGGGAATTAATTTAATCAAGTACATTAAAGTTTCCATAAAATCCTAAGCAGAGTCTATAAATAAAAACTGGACACGTAACAACCAGACACTATCTTGGTTTTGGCTTCCTTATTAAAGTGTATAACATCTTGTCCCCGCTCATATCATGATTTTTTCATCCTGTTTCTTCTGTGCATTTACGTACAGTAAAAAAGTAAATAATGATAAAAATAATCAGTAGTTTAAAATTAATAAATAAATTAAGTATTATGCACAACTTTAAATTATAAAAGTATTGCAATGTAATTAAATGTAAATTTATATATAAATTAAGAACTATACACAGACACTTATCTTCTTTTCAGTCATTTGGGGCTGGGGGGGGGGGGGATTGATTGGTTTTAGTCCTACTATATTATCAACAAATTCAAGTTGTGCTCAAGTTCCTAGTTATAATCTCTCAAAATAATAAAAATTCATTTGACTTTTGTCTGGCTTTAAAGTTCAATAGAAATAATAAAATTAACATGCAAGACCAATATCTGTAGTATTTATAAATCTCCCAGTTTAAAGTGCAGATAAGAAATATAGAAATAACCTGTCCTACTAGACAGTATAGAGTACTACTAAAAATGTATCACTGATTTCTTCTATTACAAAATCGTCCTTGAATTTCCATTCTGTAAAATAGATAATAATAATATTAATTCTTTTGGTAAATCAATGACAGTGCATTTAACATATTATGGCTAGACTGGCTGAACTCTTTATTATTAGTAGTAAACTACTAGAAATAATTTTAATTTCAATTTACACTTGAGGTATGTTTAACTTGTATTATTAGTATTTATTATTAAATATGTGCAAATAATACTTAACTTACTTAGAATTACTAATAAAACCATATATAAAATTAATGCTTTATTGATTAGAAACTTACCTTGTGTAATTTTGTTGCTTGTTTTATCAACTTGCTTATTATTTGCTAATGATATTGTGATAATTTAAAAAATACATGAAGTTATGTTTTGATTTTTAGTTTGGCCTTACTCTTGAGGTACTAGTCTTTTAATACCTTTTGATATGTATTGACTGAATATTTGTTTACATGAATGGACATTCTTACTACTGCAAACATAAATAAAACATTATGTTAATGAATTCATTCAGAGCATGCACTGGAATTTTCTGGTACATTCATAAACATGAGTGATTATTAAACATCTTGCAGGTGAATTTGTTTAGGTAAGCCATCAATATTAAACAGTTTTAAAAAATTGAAAATTGACTGGTTAGTTTTTGTATAATTTGAAGTGTTTCAGTTATGTAATTAATACAGATTGTGATTATTAGCCTAATATTAAATATTATTGTTACTGATCGATCAGTTTAGTGTAAATTGAGCATCTTTCCTTTATTGGCTTGATTGAAGGCATTTGCAACAAATCAGTGTATTTATAACATAAAATTTTGTTTTATATATAATGTTTTCAAGCTTGAAATATCTGAAAAATTTAACATAGAAATTAAATTTTAAAATATTAAAAAAAAATTAAAAGCTGCTGACTGAGCAGATAAATGAAGTAATAATGTATAATACCAAAGAGATGAGAATAGTAAATGACACCTATTACTGTATTCATTGTGTGTAAAGTTGTGGAATTTGCCAGTGGGTTTCTGGTGAATAGTTATCTTATGTATAAATAATTTGGTATTAATGAAAAAAACTTACAAACTGTCCTGCGATATAAATGAAATTATATTGGAATTAATTATTATTACTCTTCATTTAGTATTACCAATATTATTTTGAGAACCATACACTTCATGGATCCGTTTCTAATTCTAATAACAGTAATATTACCTGTTGACAAAGTGAGTGAAATGAATGTAATAAAAACTAATGTATGATAAAGGTAGAGATATGATTGCAATCCAGTTAAAATTTGTTAACAAAATTTTAAATTATATAAAATGACATTTTATCTTTGTGCGTGGATTTTAGTTTTAAAGGGCTTTTAATGATATTGCTGCTGGATGAACTTTGAGGCAAATATAAGTGATCATTTTGATGAAGCGTTAAATTATCCAGGATGTAGATCTACAATTACTGAACAAAAAATATACACATAATGATATATATATATATATCACTTGATCATCATTCATTAAAAGTATAATGGGGTTTTCTGTTATTGCTTTGTTATTTTAACTGATGTACATTTTGAAGACTTCAGTCACTAGACAGCTCTGAGTTTGACTTAAAGAAGTTATTTAATTACAAATCTCATTTCTTAAGCAAAGTTAAAAAAATATATATGTATATACTGAAAGATGAAAACCACTAAAGAATTGACACATAAACAATAAAGCAAGAATTCACTCAGTTTTATGCCACTTGTATGACGTTATGCAGGCAAGGTCAGAGCTCTACATTTAGAATTTCTTCAAGATCACATGATCTGAGCGTTTTCGAGCTGTCAAACATAAAGGACCAGAATAACTGTTTTTAACTTTTTAATAGGTACATATACATGTATTTGAAAAGTGAGGCTTATTTGATTGTTTATAAAGTACATTGTACTGTAAACAAAAAGTACTGAACAGATTTTTCCTTAGACTCACTGAATGCAATGTACCATACTGACAGTGAGGTAAAGGAGAATTGGTGTTCATTCCCTGAATGCCCCTTATTCCAAATTGCTTTCCCTTTGAGTTTAAACAACAGCAGTACCCCATGAGCACCTGCTTTGTGACATTTAATAAATCACAAGGACAGATATTGCAGACCACAGGTGTGACCTTCGTTCCAGCTGCTTCTCACACAGACACCTGTACATTGGTGAGCTCCAGGTCAGCAGCAGCAACTATATCTTTGTTTGCACCCCAGATAATGACTCACAATATTGTAAGCAAAGAAGCATTTATGATTTTATCTCAACCTTTGTAAATTAACAAAAAATGTATAATTATCAATCTATATTCTGCTGACATTTATGCGAGCACAAGCTAGTTAGTGATAATAACTGTGCCCCCAAAGTTAGGTACCAAGAAAAATGTATCCCTGGTACCCTGTACTTGTCATCCCCTGTATGTGTTTGCATGTATGCATGTTAAATGTATTTTCAAATCTTTTAATATGAGTATTTGTATTGCACTTGCACTTTTTCAAATAGTCATTATGTTTGTTTTCATTTCATTTTTTTCTTATTTGCTCTCATTCATTTTTTTGGTTTTTTATTATAATTTTTAAAAATTACACTCAATAAAATCTAGTAAATTAAAGAATACAGATAGTAGAAATACAGTTATTTTTTAATTAGTAATTAAAATCATCACCTCAAACTGTCACCTGTTATTCTGTCACAATATTTATGACTATCTGGTATTTAGGCTCCACCTCAAACTGTCACCTGTTATTCTGTCACAATATTTATGACTATCTGGTATTTAGGCTCCACCTCAAACTGTCACCTGTTATTCTGTCACAATATTTACTATAATCTGGTAATTTGGGCTCCACCTCAAACTGCTGCATGTTATTTTGTCACAATATTTAAGACTGCACGGTTTCTGGGCTCCACCTCTAAGTTGATGGATTTGAACTCTCGACCTTGACAAAACCGTTGGTAATTAGGCAACTCCTGAACCAGACTGTGGGCCTTGTCTAGTGTCAGGACATCAAGCATATCACATGTCACTTCTACTGTGCCACAATCTATGTTGTTGGACTGAAACAATCCCAAAAGTATGAATGTTAAAAGACTTTTTTTAATTTCCTCTTTCAGTGAAACTTATTTAATCTCCATTATTGCTTCTTCTTTTTAAAATATACAATGCTTAATTAATAGAACAAAGAATATCTAAATTATAAGTATTATAAATGGAAATGAAATAATAAAATTCATGAATAAAATTAATAATAGTCTTTTTAATGAATATAATTTTCTCTTACCTTCAAAATCAAAGGTAGTTTATAGTGAATGTCTAAAACTGGCCATGTTTGATTCAGAACACTGTTTTCCTAAAACAAAAGATATACATAACTAATCCATTATTAAATATTGTATCTCTGCAACAAAAACATAAAGCAAAATGTCTCTCAGAGCTAAGATATATTTTTATATATGGCTAGCTCTTATTTTCCTCATTACTCTCTTAGCTAATATTTCTTTTTACATATAGTTCACTCTTATTTTCACCATTATGTTTTCATAATATTTTTTTTTTCATCATTACTCTCTCATAGCTAATATCCCTTCTTTATATACATAGCTCTTCTTTCCCTTATTATTCTTTCATAGCTAACGTCCCTTTTTTTATGTTTATGATAGTGAGGAAAAGAAGAGCTAATGGAAAGAAAAATAAAAAAAAATAGTATAAAAGAGTAAAAGAGTATAATAGTTCTTTTTATCATTACTCATAGCTAATATCCCTTTTTATACCATGTTAGCTCTTCTTTTCCTTATTATTCTTTCATAGCTAATATCCCTTTTTATACATAGTTCTTTTCATCATTTTTCTTTCATAGTTAATAAGTAATATTCCTTTTTATACATAGCATTTTCTTCTTATCATTACTCTTTTATACTATTTTTTTTTTATTTTTCTTTCCATGTTAGCTCTTCTTTTCCTCACTATCATAAACATTTATTTTTTTATGGAAAAAGCTGGACATCAGATCCAGCAGCCTCTAAATTTAATGGACATTTCTGAAATAATCGACCGTTTTATGGAAAAATTATGGAAACTCTGTATATTCTAGATATATAATGAAAATATTGTTAGATATATATAATGAATATGCTTGTTAGGGAGCAAAACAAGTTCTTAAACTTTTAAAACATAGAAGATTTATCACTGTAAATCATAAGGGGTTAAAGAGCTTAAAGACAATGCACACACAAATTAACTGACATTGTATTGTTATCGACTGGTTGACTAAAGAAGTAACACCTTTTAAAACTTTAAATCCTATGAGCTAAAATAAAATGTAGACACACAGACTCTGTCTGAACTAATGTTAATTTAATCAGGCAGCAGATAAGACAAACTGAGATTCATATTCATGGACTCTAATCAGATACAAAAGGAGACATTATAAATCTTGCATTTACTGAAGATTAAAAATGTTTTGAAACAAGTAGTACTTGAAAATCTGCTCACAAACAACAAGTGCAATTTTATCATTATCAACAAGAGTTAGATTACTCATAAAAAGTACACACTGGCTGTCAACTCCCCAATTGTGTTTATTTATACAACATAATGAAACACTCATTCTACTGCATTTTTCACTGTACTTGTATAACACAACAAATTACTCATTCTACTACATTTTTCAATGTACTTGTACAACACAACAAAGTACTCATCCTATTGCATTTTTCAATGTACTTATACAACATAATGAAACACTCATGCTACTGCACTTTTTCACTGTACTTAAAAAACGAGATGACTTACCCAGTTCTGCTTACCAAACAAAAGTTATTCTATTGTATATCCACTGAAATTATTAAATAAGGAGGAACAACTTAGATAACTGTACACATTCTGTTTATCAATACAATGGTACTCACCCTAATATAAACATTTTTATCATCAAATGTAAAGTCACCCAAATGTAAAGTCACCCAATTGTAAATATACTATTTGTGAATGAATATAAATCCGCCCAGTTGTAACATACTGTTTATCGACAAATGTAAAGACACCCAATTATAAGTAGACTATTTAAGAATATGTAAACTGACCCAACTGTATGCAAAGTGTGATTTCTGGCTGCAAACACTTGCCAGACCAGACCACAATTCACAGGCAAAGCTTGGGGCCAGAGGGCTCAACATGATGCATAAATCTGCCAGACACTGCTGATATTGTTTGCTGTGTTTTATCACTGGTGGAGGCACTTTCTGCAAGAAAGTCCAACAATACTAGTTATGTCTTGTCAGCAAAAAGGTCTTTCTAAAAGGAAGTCTAATAATACAATTATGTCTTGTCAGCAAAAAGGTCTTTTTAAAGGAAGTCTAATAATACTCTTTACATTTTGTCAGTGATAAGGTCTTTTTAAAAGGAATTCCAATAATACTGTTTGTCTTGTCAGTGATGAGGTCTTTCTGCAAGGAAGTCTAACAATATTATTCATGTCTTGTCAGAGATAATAAGGGCTTTCTAAAAATCTGACTATACTGCTTATGTCTTGTCAGTTATAAGGTCTTTCTGCAAGGAAATGAAATCAATATTATTTATGCATTGTCAGTGATCAATCATTCTTAAAAGAAAATAAATAAACACTTTTGCCTTGTGAATGACAAAATACTTTCTGGGAAAATGCAAACAAACACTTTTTATTAGAACATTTTGGATAAGATTTCTGGGAAAATGCAAACAAACATTTATTATTAGAAAACTTGGAAGTGGTTTTTGGAGAAAATGCGAACAAACACTTTTTATTAGAATATTCTGGATGAGATTTTGGGAGAGAATACAAGGTATTGATGATCTTTGTGAATAATGCTAACCTACTCTGTTTTAAGAACCAATTACGCTGATCACATTTTCAATTATTTTTCTACTCTCAGGCACTTAAAATGTATCCATGTATCCATCAGCTTCTTTGATTGCTTTATCTATATCAAAACACTTTGATCCATATGAATTATAATAATCATATTATGAATTGTTATTAGTGTTTCATAGAAAATAAGAACACTAAGTGCTTTAAACTAAACAATGTCAAGCAATTTCAAGCAAAAGTGAGGTTAGGTTCAGTGGAAAAATCTCAGCAAATGAGATCATGAACCCACAACCTCCTTTATGAGAGTCCAGTGTCTAGACATCTCATCCACCCGGCTCCCTAAAATCATGCCTCGGACCAGGAATTATTTATTAACAATCAATTTACTGTCAATTGTGCTGTTCTCTCACATTTATTTCTGATTATAAAATCATACTGTTTGACAACCAAATGTTTAATGAGGTTAAAACAGTTAATATGTGCATATATATATATAAAACATATAATCATACATAATAATTTCTAAAATTTTAAAAACAGAAAAGAATAGGGGTTGCTTTAATTCATGGCAAAAATGAACTAGAATACTGTGTACAATTATTATGAAACATTTAAAATACAAATGTTTTTACATGTAGGATTAAGATGTCAAACACATTTGAAAGCTTTCAGTTTCTTAAAGTTCCTTTGTGTACTACAAGCACTATGAAGCATTTACAATAATACAGTTGGCACTTATGTAAAATAGAAACAATAAAACATTTAAATAAAATGCTTGGTTTTAAACTAATTTATGTACAATTGCACTCATTCAGTTTGTGTACACTAGTACTCAATCAGTAAACATATAACACTTTTTGTACATTCAGCATTCAATACTGTGTATCCAGCAACCGTTCAACACTATATACCAGCAATCATTCAACATTTGTATACTCAGCAATCATTCAACACTATGTACTCATCAATCATTCAACACTATGTACTCAGCAATCATTCAACACTATGTACTCAGCAATCATTCAACACTATGTACAAAGCAATCATTCAACACTGTGTACACAAGCAATCATTTAATACTTTGTGTACACCCAGCACTCAATACCTTTTTTCTCACCTATATGTATTTAATCATATAAATCACAACAAGCACATACACATATTTTATTATAAATACTGTTCAACAGAAAAACAAAATAAAAACAACTCCAATACAATAAATATTTACCATTAATGTGTTTGTATAGACTTGTAAAAAAGAGATGGCTGTGTTTAGCAAGAAGGACTTTGAGAAATGGTATGTAACCTGAAAACATAAGAAAGAAGTTTTACTTTGTGTAAAACAGATTGTAATTATTTGATATCACTGTGTCAACAATGAGATTATTGAATAAAAAGATAACTATTAGTATTACTTTCATAAAATAACATTACTTCATAATCACAGTCATCAATAGCAAGTATAATTACCATAACATCTATTATAAAGTAAAAAAATATGTTTGCCCATCAACAAGCTTTAATACTGTGAATTATATATTGTGGCTGTCTCCCCAAAATGAATGCATATTTCGGCACCAAATATATGTTAATGAAATTGATTTTTTAAAAATATACTACAATATAATAATATTCTACTATACATAAAAGTAAATATCTAATATTTACCATCTGCTACTATGCTTTGTTCAAAAATCCCATATTAGAGTTTGCTGTCACCTAAAACATGAGTCAGTGTAGAGCAATCTACAATGCAGACTAAAAAAAAAAATCCGTCTTAATTTACTATCTAAACTGTTCTACAATTTAAAGCAATCAAATGATATATTACAGTTAATTATACTTAAAAGCTGTCTCCTATCGCACTACAGTGACAGCACGCTTTTAATATAGTTTCCTATCACATTTTAGTAAGAGTATCATTAAAAAAAAAAGCTAGTCTTCTTTCACACTACAGTGACAGCACACTTTTAATATAGTTTCCTATCACATTTTAGTAAGAGTATCATTAAAAAAAAAAAAGCTAGTCTCCTATCACACTACAGTAAATGAATCATTATAAGCTAGTGTTCTATCACATTACAGTGAAAGTATGTATTATTACAAGCTAGTCTATCGCACTATGGTGAAAGCACAATGATATGCAGATTATAAAATATAACTTTATAAAAAATAAGATAAGATTATAAAATAAAATATAGAAGTTATCTGTCTATAAGTGTATCTGGTTTACTTCTCACCTTTCCTTCTTAATATCTTGTTTAATCGTACCCTTCCTTCCTATCTGTCTTGGTTAACTCTTACCATTCCTTCCTTTCTGATTGTGCATATATGTGGTGTGTTCTATCAAAATCATTTTAAAATTGTTATGGCTCCTATTTTGTTCCTATCAGCATTGGTATGTTTTCATGGATTTCTGAAAAAGCATTTGTTATATATATATATATATGAAATAACATTTGACATAATATATATATATATATATATATATATATATATATATATATATATATATATATCAAATAATACTTTAAAAAATCCATGAAAATATACCAGTGATGATAGGAACAAAATAGGAGCCATAATATATATTATATATAATTTAACAAAATCAGATCTGTTTTTCATTTATTTCAAACAGCACCATTCTTATATTCGCTGATGTTACTTTGTTTCTTTGTAAATTCCCTTCAGCAATCAGAAAAATTAAAAAAATTAGTACATTCTTCAAATGAATGATCTGAGCATACAAACCATTTACGGCTCACTGTCAATGCCTTGCAGGACTTGGACATAATTAAAAAAACAAAACATATTATATGTGACACCTCTGGGCACACTTCACTCGTTATGATTATTATATATTATTAATTAATAACACATAACTAATTACAAGTGATCGAGAATCTTAATTTATAATTATTAATAATCTCCCACAAGACCAAAATGTCTCTCACTTGGTGGATTATAAGGATGTCGTAAAACCCTACTCTTTAACAATAATAAGATAGACGTTTTCCTGTCACATAATGTTCCTGTAGGTGGAAACTTCTTACTAAAGGAGTAATAAAAATCGGTCTTATATTTAACAAGTCCCCAACCACCTACTATTACTCCAACATAAGGTTTTAATATATGTGCAAGAAGGTTAGTAAATCTAACAATAAATTTATTAACCCTTCGAACCCGACGTGCCTGTACATAAAAAAAACCCTAACCCAAGCTCCCTGAGCAAAAAAAATGTCAATTTAAACAAATTTTTAAAAAAAAATTTTCTATGTGAAATCAGTTAGCCACTCAATGTGTGAAACACCAAAATTCCTTCTTGGAATGATAATTCGACCAACAGCGGCTGTGAATTAGAATGCACGGGTAGTCTTTGCACGCAGAACATCGAAAGACCATCGCCATATTTAGCCTTGTGCACTACACTGAACTTACCGTGCCAAGACGCAGACACACAAAATCTTTGGAAGAGCTCATTTCTAGGGTAAGTCAGCATATACCGATGATGTAGTATATTGGAATATAATTTTATACGTTCATCCCACTATTGCGGACCACCAGGGAAATCCGATTTTCTGGTAATCCTGCTAAAGCAGGATCTTGAGTTCAAAGGGTTAAATCAAATCTAATATACAACATACAAATATAATAAAAAAAAAAAATGTTGGCATTTACATCTCTTCACAACATTGTTAAATTAAATGTTAGACACTCATTCAGTTTATCCAGTATAGGTGTCAGATGAGTTCTGGACAAATTATGCTGTTTAGTTAACCATTTTATTAATTAATACCTTTCTCATTCTTCTATAATAAGTGTAGTTACCATTAACAAGATTGTGTGCCAGTGGTGCTATAGTTGTTTACGATCTATTAAGATGTAGTTCATTCAAAAGGATGAAGGATGCAGAGGGGTAAAGGGGATGGGGAAACGATAGCCAGATATTAGATGCCCATATTTTGTCATTCGCATTGTGTCATGACGTAGGAGAATTCGCTAGCTGGCCTCGAGACCGTCATATACACGTATTAATGAACCAGCCCAGCATAGCACGATTTAGGTCATATACACATATCAATGAACCGGCCTAGCATAGCACGATTTACGTGAGTGGTAAATATAATTGACTTCTCTAGATTATTTGTATACATTATTGATAGGATGTTATGTAAAATATTTATATGATTTGTTAATGACATTGTTTGAACTAATGTATTTTCTTTCACAGAAGCTAAGTGGCATTAGCAATGATTACGTTTATGTAGGGACGTTGAGATGATACAAGCACTTGTATACGCTATGCTCACGCACTAAGAAACTATCTGTAGCTGGTGGAGCTAAATAGAGATTGGAATGATTGTTTAAAGAATATTAATGTAAACCACTTGTTGGATATATTTTATCTATGAATTTATGTAACTGCAGGAGGGGAACTATTATTGTTCACTTATAAATATTTTTATTGAGTCTATAAATTATATGTTAGTGTGTAGCTAACAAGTTGGGATAAGCTTTGTAAGAGAAGTCTATCACTGTCGCCACGAAGCCCAAATGATTGTTCATGTTTATAGGTTGCTAAAGAAGAAAGATTGTTCATTTCAGCCAGTTCCTGGTCTTTTGATCCATGGACTAAACATCTGGCACACCTATTCAGTATTGAGTTGTTCCTACCTGTACGACAACCACAACGTGACTTCACAAACTGTCAAGGGACACCATGGGCAGTTGCCGTTTTCAGAAACTCTAGATAAGTGTGCACTCGCCGAAATAAACTGATCATTTGAATACGAACTCTATTCAAGTAATCGGGCATGACAGGATAAACAAATTAATTGAATATTTCGAGATTCGGAAATTGATGTTCTTTCTTTCTTATTACTGTTTGTGAAAGTATATTAAAACAAATTATGTATATTTTTGATAACCTTTTTCACATTATTAACTGTTTCTTTTATATACAGGTTTTTCCACAACAGACGTGTCCATTCAGAAACTTCCGCTGAGGATTAAAGCTATAAGAGTCGTGGAGAGACTTGTTTATGCATTAGGGGAAAGTAGGTTAGATCACAGGTGAAGGTCACACCAAAAATTGGATACTAACTATCCACATATGGTCATTTGCTTACCGGGTAATGATGCAGCACTACGATTTTAGTTGACCATCATTTCATTGTAAAACCGCTTGAATGGGTTGGCCACGTCAGACGTGCAGACAGAAATAGTGCCCACATGCCAGGGGTGAAAAATTGCATCCATTACGACCGCGCCTATACAAAAATACCTAGTGGTAATACCTTGATCTCTCTAAATCAAAATTCTCTTTTGTTGAATTAATTCTATGTATTTGTATTGTGAATGTGTAGAATATTCTTGTGAATTTTAATGCTGCTGATGTTAATACATTTTCCTACAGAAGCTAAATGGTACAACGATATTACATTTGTAAATGGGGTGAGAAATGCCATGTATATGTAATCTTATTATCATTGATTAATTGTAATCCCGGTAAAGTTAACACGCACTGCGTGGTCACTAGCTAAATCTGTATTATGAGCAAATATGGAGTAATTTACCAAATATATATTGTAAAGATTTTATATATTTGAATTTTCATGTAATGTAGATTGTGAATTAGTGAAGATTGTAAAGAGTGATTATCGCTGCTGCCATAAGGCCTGTAAAAGTCATTATCACAACACGAAGCTGTGATATAGATAACTGTATATTTCAGCCGGTCCTGAGTTTACCTCATAAACCTGACTTTGACTGCTGAATGCCACTCGATGGGAAATCCAATTTTGCTAAAAGCGTGGAGTCCTACAATGTGTTGAGTGAGTGAGCGTCGTGCTGAATCCTTATCACAGCCTGTTGAACCGCGAGGGTTGCCAAAGGTCACGGATGTCAGCGTGTATCAGTAGAGGACAACAATACATGTTCAACTAAAAGCTAAGTCTAAAAGACAGTCGAAATAGATTTTCATGGTGTGGACAGTAGAGAGACTTATCGGGTCGCATGACAACATTCTGTATTTGCGGAAATCAATTTGTTCATTGTCTTGTTTTCAAATTTAATTTTATTGTTATTAAATTTTATTGTTAATTTTCTTAAACTGTTGACTCTCTATGTTATTATATAAGACCGTGTAATGACCGTGATTGCCACTGGGGCCGAGCCATGAATAGAGGAATAAAGAATTATATTTATTAATCTATAAATAAAGGGGAGATAACATTGTGGCAAGAAGTCAACAAACTTATTCGACTAGGTGTCATGAACAATCAGCTGAGATTGTGGCATTGAAAGGGAGATAAGTTAGGCAAGTCTGGCTGTCGCTAATGCTAAGGATTATCCATAAATTAATATTGATGATTAATGACTAAATTAGAACAGGGTCGTAAAATGGAAACCGGACATGTGACATTGTTATTAAATTTTACCTTTGTTATCTTCACCCACATTTGCATAATTTGTTGTGAATGACAACTGAGAAGCTGATATAGGGGTGGAGCTGGAAAAAGTAATATTATAATTGTAACCGATAAAAGGGAAGAAAACATTACCAACTAGGCATGTCAGCTAATTTATCTGTTGGTATGTCATTTGAATAATAGCCCGAATATCTGGCATATTAGCCAGATCAACAGAAGGATAAGTCAGGCCGTCCAGCTGTTGCTAGTACTGGAAGCGAAATAATAGTCTAATATTGATACTTTAGAGTCTGGTATAGTGGCAAGGTCATTAAATATAACTGGACACATGACAATAGGTCATCAACAGTCAAATTATATAATCAAGTTCATAGATATTGTTTCATCATAGAACAGAGAGAGGAGTTAATTTTAGACAATGTACATAACTGTTTCAATGATGGTGGCTGTCACCAGTGCGTGTTCACAACCAAGCGATTTGCAACAAGTGGACTGTCTTTCTTATTAGATGACAGTTCAAACGTACCCTTCTAGGCACATTACACAATTGTTCTAAAATTTTCAACGCACTCACAAGCACACTCTGGAGAATAGTCCAGAACTTCACATGCACTATCAAAGCATATCAAGAAGAATGTTCCTGAAACTTTATATGCACTATTTGGCACACCAGGAGGAATGTTCAAGAAACTTTCGTGAATTCTCAAGACCAAACTCAAGCCACAATATCCACTGTATTTGCTCTTGAACAAAATTCACAGGAATCAACTTCCAGTAACCGGTTTACTGATAAGTTCAATGACTGGATACACACACCAACATGACCACATAGAGTACAGTAGTCACTGCAGTCTGAAGCAGATACAAGGTTTACAAAACAAAGGCATGCTCCTTTCTGCAAAAGTCAAATCAAGAGTATCGTTAAGTTTCATGCATATTTCATCTTTAAACTCCTTTCTCTCTTACACACATTCTCAACTTACAAATCCTGCAACAATTTTGTTAGCCTGATACACACCACAGCATAAGAAATGTAGCACTGATCAAAATTCACAAGTATAATGTACAATGCAATCAAATTAGTGAGCATAGAAATAATGGTTCAATTACATAAACATTCTCCAATTCAAATCATAGATCAATAACAAACATGTATGAAATACTTCTAAGTCCATTCTTTCTTTATCAGTTAGTTAACTTACTATAAGCTATTGATCACCTTTACGACCAGACTTGATTTATGTCAAAATCAAAGTGATTAGAATATAGAACTTTCTTCAAAAAGTAACTTTTGGTTTGTCCCCATTGGATGAAATTGTTATGAGCAAATATGAGACTATTAGTCAGAAAAAATACTCATTTGCTTGGAACTGGTTTGGATTGCATCAGCAAGGTCAAGCTTATTCTTTACCAGAGTTGTTTTATTTTAACTCTGGTACTTACAAAAATATCATCATGCGAGTACCTTAAAGTCATGTCACATTGACATTTAACAAATTATATAACAATTAAGTTTAGAAATAGGGAGAGGCAAATTTACTCTGCCACGCTATATATATTATTAAACAATCAAAATATTAAATTTTTTCTCTATATTATTAAACATTAATTTCACTGATTACTAAAATATGTAAATAATAGATGCTGTCAGTTTCCAAGTGGTATGACACAGGTTGCCGATGAATAATACTGGATGTGATATGAAAGAAGAATAAAGAAAATGCTATCCAAACTTTGCAAGAAAAGCTTGTTGGATTCGATATTTGGAAGAAGATTAATTCTGTTATTTGTTCTTAGTTTAATGTACTCCAAAAATCATGAGTACAAATAAACACAGGAGAAGAAGCAAGCATATCTAATACTGAATTTAAGTTTTTAAAAATATAAAATCTCTCATGAAACTAAATCAATGAAAACATATCTCATGGTGACTAATATGTCTTTCTGAAATGTCATCATGCATGTGAAGCAGTAATAAAATAATACTCAATTAAAATTATTTAAAAAGTAATTAAATAACTTCGTTCAATTAAGCTGTGTTAATAAATGTTTAAAAATGATTAGCTATATGAAGTAATAGCAAAACATCAAACAGGTGCTTTAGAAACATACCTGTCTGATTGCAGAGTTTCTTGCTTCAAAGAGATTTTGTTCCCACTTCTCAACTAGAACTGTATCACAGTCATCTACATTAGGCGACATCAGAGCACTGATATAATTTCCAATCAATCTCCAGATCCGATTCTGCCAATGCAATATTCCTTTGAATGCTAAAACAGAAAGGTAGTGGATACATTGGTCTCAAGTTTCCATAAGAAATAAAAAATTTCAACCTTCTAAAGCAAAGGTTAACAATAAAATAGAAGCATTCCCAGTGTACTAGGCTAGGCTCTGTATGAGTCTAAGACAGTAGAGCCATTTTTTCCACTCAACATTATACAGTAATGTAATGCCAAGGAATACTGTGCCTGAAATAGGTTGAAAACACCGTCTACATGCTTGAGATGAAAACTGGAAAGTACTTAGAATCTATTCTTAAAATATGTACATTTGTCAAGTATTTAAAACCTATTTTTATGTCTGTACATTTGGAAGTATTTAGAACCTATTCTTAATGTCTGTACATTTAGGCAAGTATTTAGAACCCATTCATAATGTCTATACATTTGTGAATATTAAGAGTATATTCTTAAACTATGTACAATTGATACAATTTAGTACAAATTTATTTAGAAATACCTGTTTGTTTTGGACTGCTGAATATATATTATTGTTATATCATGTATGATGTATAAGTCTGTGCCTTTCGTGAAATCTTATTTGCTGTTTAACCATTACTGTTGAGGAACCTTGTCTATTTTGTAAATGTCTTTTATGTACTTTACCAGCTGCATAAACTTGTCTGCTGAGTAATCTTATTTACTGTATTCCCTTGATGTTGAGTAACCATGTATACTATTAAGTAGCCTTGTTCACTGTATACCCTTACTGTTGTGTAACCTTGGTCACTGTACATTTTGCTGCTAAGTAGTCTTGTCTTTATTGCAAGTTTGCCTTTCTTAACCTTTATAGGTAACACCTGTTATGCAACTTTGTTGTGAAACCTTGCTTTTGTGTACCTTGCCTTTGTAATTTTGATTGTGTAACCTTAATGTTACCAAAATCTTTGTTGAGTAATCCAGTGTGCCTTTGGCTGCCTTCAGTTTGTCGATCAGTATAATGTTTGACAAATTACAACATAAAGATATATATTTACTGTTTATTGATTGGTAAGGCTTATTTTTACCTTCTTCTGACCATTTTCTGTTGGACTGAGGTGACACTGCTGACAAGATACATAAACGGGTGGAATCCACTCCATACTTGTCAAGAATTTCCTAAAAATAAAAAAGAATGAACGAACAATTAGAAAATAAACAAAAGAAGAAAACATTTTATTATATTTTCATGTTTACTGCTACATAATTTTAATTTAATTCACTTGGAGTCTTGGGTGGGTGGAGTGAGAACTCAGTCCTCATTAATTTGCATGCTGTTCTGACTGTTGCTCTTTGAAACAGGAGTCAAATTATACTTGACCTCCTAACCTGCATTCACTTAAAATTCGTTATTTTTGTTTCGTGGACACAGTTCTTACATAAGATTGACGTAATCGTGATACTCTGAAGGGAGAGAGGACTCACCTCGTTATGTAATATTCTGGACAAGAGCTGATTGTAGGTCATACCTGGTAGAGCCCATAGCAAATATGATCTTGCAGTTATTTCACTACTAGCTGTTAACTATTTTATTTTCTACACATGTGGGTTTGTGCAGGCTTAAGAAAAAGAAATACTGGACAGATTATGATTGGACTTTTTTTAACTATATACCCTAGTGCCCTAAAATCAAGATAAATTATATAACATCATGCTAACCCATAAGGGAACTTGCCATTATCCTTAAAACTATGAAAATTTTCCATTAAAAGTGTGTGTCTGCAGGCTTCTCACCAACAACCCTTAAGCTATAAAACTTTTACTGAATACATGTGTGCAGGTCTTGGCTAATACATCACTGTGACCTCCATGCGCAGTGGATGATTTATGTTTCAGATTATGTTTCTTATTCTGGGTATTAAATTTTAGAGTGTAGTAAATATTGTATTTTGGTGTTTGGTAGGTTCATTACACTGTGGTTAGTTTTTTCTTTCAATGCCTACCCAAAAGTGATTATTTTCTTTCTATAATTCTCTCTCTCTCTTCTTTTATCTCTTTCTCTTTCTGTCTTTGATCATGTTCTCTCTTTTATCACATTCTTTCTTTTTGCTTATTAATTATCAATCTATCACTTCTTCCATTCCTTTCTTTCACTCATTTATTTCTCCCTCATCCTGTTTCTGTAAAATTTTTTCATTTCCCTTCCCTCTATCCTTTTAATTAATTTTTCTGTGTGTCTCAGTCTGTTTCTTGGTCTCTCTCTCTCTGCTCATGTCCTTCCTTTATATTTCCCTCTCTCTTTCTCTCAAACATACTTCCATTTTGTAATTCATATCTATTTTATTTCATTCTTTCTCTTACATATTCTTTCATTCTCTTTTCCAGTTTTCTTCTATATATCTTTGTTTTACTCCATCTCTTTCTCTCTCTTTTTCTCTATCTCATTCTTTCTTTTATCTCCCTCTCTTATTCTCTTTCTTTTTCTATCTATTTCTCTTCTTTTTTTCCTTCTTCTATCTCTTTCTCTCTTTTCTGTGTCTGTTTCTCTTTCTACAGCAAGCACACCAGCTCCCTGGGGGCTCAAAGCTCATTGGTCAATTAAAAAAAAATACTATGGTACTGGACCACAAAGGAAGCCAGAAGGAATGACTTAGGAAAAAGCTGGATAATGCACACATCAAATTCAAAACCAAACTTCAATCTACCTTAATAATAAAAATAAGCACACTAGCACTTATGAATTCCATGACAATTAGATATAAAAAGCATGTTTGTGGCATGCTGAATTATGGTTCTTACCTGGCAATAAAAAACAACAACCGCACACTATAAAATAAAGTTACTTTAATCAACATATTATGACAACTGACATACAAGTGAGCAAAGCTGCGGGCAAAAGTTAGTTATAAAATAAAAATATGAATAATAATTTGTTATTACATGGAACATGGGCAAGGTACTTTGAACCATTTATCTACTGTGACTCTGGTTTTTATTATAAAGTTCACTTTGTCAAAACTAAATAAAAGTGACAAATATGGGCTGGGAAAATTTGCAGAATGCATATGATCTTGACAGCATTACCATAAATAAAATTTATGTATGTACCTTTTGTCTTTGTTGGAGGAGATATGTACATACTTTTTGTCTTTGTTGGAATAGATTAGTATATACCTTTAGTCTTTGTTAGAGAAGACAAGTATGTACCTTTTGTCTTTGTTGGAGGAGACAAGTATGTACCTTTTGTCTTTGTTGGAGGAGACAAGTATGTACCTTTTGTCTTTGTTGGAGGAGACAAGTATGTACCTTTAGTCTTTCTTGGAAAAGATTAGTATGTACCTTTGGTCTTTGTTGGAATAACATGAAGCAATAAATATTCTGAAATTCAGAAACTGTAATAACTTTTTTAAAGAGTTATCATATATTAAACAAAATGTGAGGTTGTGAAATTTAATAAAAAGTAAACAGTGAATTAGTGAAGTACTTAAAGAAAAATATATAACAAAACAATGTGAATTTAAATTATAGCTAAGGCCCTGAAAACTAAAAATTTGCTAACCACATTGTTTTTTAATTAAAACACATTTTATCCAGCTGATTCAGAAACTAAATTGACCTATACATTCAACTGTAAAGTTGTCAATCTTGATTTAAAATCTAAGCAGAGTCAGCCACTTTGATTTGAAAAGTAATGAGTGCTCCACACATTTATCTGAAAAGTAAAACATTTATTTGACAACAAGAGTTATCCACATTTTTGACAGGGGGAGCTATCCCCATTTATTTGAAGGCTACGCCACCTAGATTAGAAAAGTAATGACAGCAGTATTCATTTATTTGAAAAGTAACAACAGTGTCCACATTTACTTGACAAGTAACAAGAACTCTCCGCATTTATCAGACAAGTAATAAGAGCAGTCCATGTTATTTGACAATAATGAGAGCTGTCCAGATTTATTTGAAAAGTAAAAAAAGCTATCCACATTTATCTGAAAAGTAATGAGATCCGTTCATAGTTTGGGGGGAAGTAACAAGAGCCATCTACATTTATTTGACAAGCAAGAGCCATCAATTGAATAGTTTTATAAAACGATAGCAATCCATATTTATCTGAAAAGTAACAGGAGCTGTCCAAATTTACTTGAAAAGTAATGAGTGCTATCCATATTTATCTGAAAAGGTAATGTCCATATTTGTTTGAGAGTTTTAAAATAACGAGAACTGTCTATATATTTTTTTAAATAATGAGAGTTGTCCATATTTGTTTAAAAAGTAACGAAAGCAGGCAATATATTTTTTTTTAATTAACGAGAGCAGTACATATATATATATTTTTTAAAACGAGAGCAGTACATATATTTTTTAAGTAACAAGAGCAGCCCATATATTTTTTTAACTAATGAGAGTAGTCCATATATTTTTTTAAGTAACGAGAGCGGTCAATATTTGTTTAAAAAATAACAAGTAGTCTATATGTATTAAAAAAGTAATGTGAGCAGTCCATATTTGTTTAAAAAGTAACAAAAGCAGTCTATGTTTATTTAAAAAGCAATGTCTGCTGGCAATATACCTTGATTTCAAGTGCATGAATTTCAACTAAATTTATTAAAATAACACAGTAATAAATCACTTATTGAATATTTATTTCTGGTTCTGCTGTTGAAAAAACCACTTGATAAATATTTACCTCTGGGTCTACTGATGAAAGAACATACTGATAAATCATTCGATAATTATTAATCTCTGGGTCTACTGATTAAAGAATGTACTGATAAATCATTCATTAAATATTTACCTCTGGATCTAGTGATGACAGAACATACTGATAAATCATTCAATAATTATTCATCTCTGGGTCTATTGATTAAAGAACATACTGATAAATCATTCATTAAATATTTACTTCTGGATCTAGTGATGACAGAACATACTGATAAATCATTCGCTAAATATTTACCTCTGGGTCTACACCATTGTACTTTGACTTGCTCATTTTTTCCCAATCGACAATAATAGGTGATCCTGTCCCCACTTCCTTAAGTTTTTCATCTGCCATGAAAAGATACAAAAGACAGACTGGAATAAACCTCTATCAGATCAAGAATTCAGATTTTAAAACATCATGAACTATAATAAAATATGAAGTTATATCTCTAATGTTCAGATAAAATAATTTTTTAATTTTTTTAATTTTTAATAATTTTTAATACAATGGGAAAAGGTAGGCAGAAATTAGAATTACAAAATGAATAAATATGAAGATTCCATCATGTTAACCTGATAAAAATAAGAAGAAAATAAGAGCCACATTAATCTGATAATATGAGCCATACTTTATGTATGCAACCAAAGCCCTTTAGGGTCCCAAGTACTTGCTTTAGGAGATAGCCCTGTCAGCAGGGACCAAGTACCCTCCTTTGGAGATAAATGATACACATGCCCTCTTGAAAGGGGTCAAGTACACTGAGATATCTGATAATTCAAGGGCCCAAGTTTGTCATCCATCAGTGTGTACAGATGTAAGCCTGTCTGAAAATTCTGGCATTTTCTATGCCCTCAAGACCCAGGAACAGCCTGGTTTAGACAAGGTTTTGTGATCCTCTCAGTGGTGGCATACATTGAGCACCAGGAGTGACCAGACTGGACTTTTGCCAGTGATCAGACAGATCCTACTGTGATATATTACATTCCAGGGCAAATGAACATTATAACAGAGAGTCTCTAAAGAAAGAACAATGCGGTGATGTTTTGGTTTGGAGAGTCATCATACCTGTTGGAGAATGCTGTCCCTTCCAAATCAGACTGTGTTCGCTTTGTCAATCTGTTGATACAAAATGAATGTATAGGGATACACTCTGGCACAGTGATTCTAAACATTCTGGTGAAGCTCAAACTACGATGTAGATGGTGCTTTCTAAGTGGAGGAAGGCTTAGAGAAACATGTTACAGCACTACTGGGAATTCCATGGAAACTGTCAGATTGGATTTGTTCAAACAGCCTCATGCTTCAATCTTCAACCTGAATCTGGGATTGCTGGCATTACATGAATGGATCTTATCAAGTCAACATTGTGAAAGAAGTCACTTGGTAATGCAACAGTGATGTACAGTGTGTGCATGTGTGTGTGTGTGTGTGTGTGTGTGTGTGTGTGTGTGTGTGTGTGTGTGTGTGTAAAGTAAAATATAATTTTTTTTATTGCTGCTGGTGTGATACTGAGACATTTTAAAAGAATTTGCCTATAGTCAGACAAAGAAATGTCAGTTTTGGTGGTTAACTGGGGCCTTAGCATTCTTGAGGTAGATACACGCTTTGGCTGGGGATCCATCAAATATAACCTCCTGGATGTCGGGACAAATAGTAACAAATCCTTTCTTATGGCAAAGATTAGACTTCCTGCTGAGGGTATTCGTCAGTTAACATCTTCCCTTTACTAGTTTCAGAAGTAATAACAATGCCTTTGCCACTTCAGACCCAGTTAGAGCATTAAACTTTTTGAGGTGTAATAAGATCCAGTTAGGGCATTAAACCTTAATAGATATAATAAGATCCAGTTAGGGTATTTAACCTTTTCTACGAATCACAGGCTTCTAGATGTAATAAGATTCAGTTCAGGCATTAAACCCTTCATAAAAACCACAGTCTTATAGGTGTAATAAGATTTGGTTCGGGCACTAAACCATTCAAACAAATCGCCCAGAGTCTATAAAATCAGAGATATTTAATCAAGCATGTTGTTTTCTAGGAAAAGTGATTGACAGAGACCTTGGCAGCTGTGACCTGGAGGACATCTACTGTCAAGATACTGTCTGTAAGATATGTCTACCTTAGTTCCTGACCTGTCTGTGGTAGACATTGATTTGGAAAACACCTTCCACTGTTTCCAAGATATATCTTTCAGCTCTTCACCTATTTGTGAATCCAGTAGCATTTGCTCAGTCTACCACTGTTTTCTCTCGATGTTTTTTCTTGATTTTATTGTTTACATAATAAGCAGCAATCAAACTCAAACATGACCAATTCCTTGTTTGATCAGCTCAATAGCTTATTTAAGTCAAACAACTATATTAATAATAATAATAATAATAGTCATTTCATTTCACTATGAGACTGTGGCTAAAGCTCTTACCTGAAAAATCCACTTGCTTGGAAGTCAAGTATTTTCCGCTTTCTTTCACCCGATAGCTTTGCCCCATGACCATGCCCTGTGTCAGCAGGTTGACAAATGGTTCTCTGTGGCCCAGCAGGCCAATGTCATTCAAGAAATGACAGAAGAACCGAGCATAGTAAAGATGCATCACCGCTTCATCCAGAGACAAGAACACATTACAAACAATCAATAAATAAATGTATCATTACTGTGTCCAAAGAAAAGAACAAATTATATGCAATATATGAATGAATACACTTAAAAGCATGTTCCATTTATTTTGATAAAAATACTTAAAGTGTGATGAATATGCATTTTAGATTCCAGGCACTTTTGCAGCTTCAGTTTAGCTACTTTATTTGACAGGGCTCCTGTACGAATGTGGGCAAGGTAGATTAAGAGGATTTTAATCTGAACTATTTCAACTGGCAATGGTTCTCATATAAATCAGGTTGTTGAAGGAGATTTTAATCTTAGCTATTTGAAATGGAAATTGCTTTCATATTAATAAGGGTGAGAAAGATTATGGGGATTTCAATCTTAATTATTTCAACCAGCACTTGTTCTCAAATTGACATGGGCATAATATCTAAAGGGCCTTTAAAATGTCTGTTCCTCATTTGAAATTTTTTATAACATGATGACAGAACCTTTACTACCCTATAAATTAATGTGTCATTTAAGATGTTGGCAGTAAAAAGAATCTGAGGACTGTTGATTCCTTTTATATTAAATCCATTTTTATCTAAAGAAGTAAAAAATATAAATTGATAGAATAAAATGTGCACTCAGAAAATGTTAAGAAACAAAGAGATAAAAAAAATTTTAAATAAGTTAATAGCAAAATAAGTATTTAAAAATATTTTGATTTAAATATGGAAGCATACACAATTAAAACCTCTCCAGAAATGCAGGAATTCTCTACTTGTTGGCAGGAAAATAAAAAGCTGACTGAGTGTTACGTTTCCAGTATTTATTTAAAGACCCTGCTTAGGAAATTATAGAACTTTAATTTACTATTTAAATTAATTCTCTCTCGTTTAACCTAAACAGACTGGTTGCTCAAATCATCATTCGACTAAATTAAAAATGCATCTTTGTAGTCTAGATCACAGATTTACGAAACTGATAATTTGCGTACATTAGCTAGATTGGAAATCGTTAAAAACTCTCTTAGATTCATATGCATTCATTACGTCATTCGTTTAGCTCAGACAGCCCCCATCCAATCCCATTTGGTCTATATGCATACAATTTACTACAAAAAGAGGTTCTTAACAAAATGAAATAAGATTTAATAAGTTTAACAATTAACAGCAACGATAATTCCGAACACGATGTCTTAAATTCTATTCAGCGTTGTTCTCTCATTTTACCGTCTTTGTTAAAAGTCTTAACGAGAATTCTCTTGTTTAACGAGAATTGGTTTGCCAAATAGTCACTTGATTCTGGACCCTAGTAGATATACTTAACTACACTCTTGGTCGCACGTGGGGTTCAACTGGTTAGAACTGGTCCACATCACTTTGGCTCATCGTCAGTACTGCATAGCATAACAGTCAATCGTCCACTCAATTACTGCATCGCTAATGTACTTGCGACGAATCGTTAACCGTAGTTAACACGAGGTACTTCTGCATAGTTCACGTATGGGTCATGAAGACACCCGAGTCGGTGTACGACTCAAGAAGTACGAAGGTAGAGAGGAATAACATAAGAAGAACCCGGCTGAAACAAAGGATTTGGGCTCTGTAACTATTTGCGTCTATATTCGCAAAACCCAAGCACATGTTTCTTTGTTTAAGGTTCTGAATTTAGAATCTTTGACTATCGTGTCGTTTACAATTCAAATATGGTTATATTTAAATATACATTGTGGTTCACGTGTGTGTTACATATAACGTTACACGAACGTATGAATTCCCAAATATTTACAGCATTAAAAATTGGAATTCACACAAAGGATTAATTCAAAATGAAGCATGAATGCTTTACAATTTTACACGAAAAATTATATGCAAGAACAATTTGAATTACAAAGAAGAATTCACCACGTGCACAGACATTCTGGCGGCACTAGGGAATTTACGATTTATATAAATTAAAGATAAGAAAATGTTACAATAATTTATATACAATAACCTTTAGATTTGTCCCTTTACATCGAAACACGTGCTTTGGCTAAAATAGCGCTAAGCTGCACAAAATACATACGTCAATTCAATTACAAAATACAATCAATAAATGCAATAGATACTGTAAGAAGTAGACGTGTTATTGTTACCTCTTCAAAGTAGATTTTACTGCTCTAGCGCGGGTTCATCTTCGACTCTCTTACGACTCTGGTATGGCGGCGGGACGGAGCTATGTTAAAGCTGCCTGGTGTGTCTGCCGGTCTGGAAGTGAGTGAGAGTTTTGGCGCGTTATGATCGTATTTATGAAACTGCATTGAACGCATCACGTGACCGTTCACGTGGTATGTTGTTGATCTCGAAGGTGCTGGACACTGGCCTAAAGTTATGCAACAATCCGACCTTGCTAGAAGCTTCTAGATACTGATGTATCACGGGTGAATTTCAACAAAGGTCCGTTCAAAAATTTAATTTTGAAACGAGCAATTGGGTCACGAGGTCATGACACAGAATTTGTCACACATCGTCACACCCCCTTGCTTTTGAGGCGTTTATCTTACCAAAAGATAAATGCCTCCTACAAATTATGTGTTATAAAATGTAGAAGTGCAAAATGAAGAAAAAATTTACAATTAAAAAATTTCAACATAACCAGAAATAATGTAACGCGGCAGAGAAACCAACTCTAGATTAACGGCACTCTCATACAATATTTCTCACTTCAGAAATCAGAGAAAAATGATTTAAGAAAAAAATCAAATAAAATGATTTAAGAAAAGGTCCAGTCTAATTTAATAGACATCCATCCAATGGAATAACATGTTCTGAAATTCTCACTATCTGTCCCAATAATCAATAGTTCACACACAACCTAGTTCGATCTAATCAGATTATTCAGCATAGAAATTCAACATCAACCAATTCCACTGAATACGTATCCAACAATAGTGTGAACAAAAAATTGACTTCCAATGAACAACACTATCAATATGCAAGGTTATGAAAAGTTCCAGATATTGATTTCCTGTATCAACCAAATATCAGAGTTTGTGAATTACCAACTCTAATGAACTATCTATCAGTCCACCTGTCATATTCAGAGTTACAACACTAACACAATTCAATCAGTGTTATAGCTTGTCCCAAGTTTTTATGAAATGTCCAACATATTTACAGTAACAACCACCAACTACTGTACAACAAGAAAATAATGAAATTCAAAGAAAGTGTCAAATCATTATTCCTACTGCTGTACTATCCTGCCTAGCACAATCTTCGTAGTTCTGTCCCAATCCCAATACACGTCATCGTCCATGTGTGTCAACATGTCTACGGCATGACAACTGTATTCTTTCTTTCTTACTCTGTTCGTCAGAATGTCACTGTGAGGTGCAATATATTGCATGTCAAGTTTAGACTTTCCATTTCTTGTCCGGTAAGTACGTCCTTGAAGTGTTTTATCTCTTTCAAAACTCCCCAAAGTACTTGTCAAGTTTAAAATGTTTCTAGTAGTGTCAGTTTCTGTATGACTGGTCTCTACCCTGTCTAACAGTTTCAAACTTCTCGATACGTTTCGTATCATGTCAGTGTCACTGTGGCCTTGACTCTGCGAAGTCTGAATTTCAAATCTATCGCTCTTAGCCTTGCCACTGAGCTCACGCAAATGGAGATTTGCTCTCTTGGTGTTTCGTGCATTTGTAGTTACGTCATTGTGTACACATTGAACGTCTCTAGTTCGCATGCACTCAACGTCTTTTGTCGGAATGGCGTCAGATCTACTATGGGTCCATTTCGCATCTAGTCTAACGTCATAGGTTCGCAAATGTGCTCTGTCGCGGCTACCTGTCTTTCTGAAGTACCTGAATTGCAACATTAGCTTCTCCCCTAAATCTGGAGGTTCCGTTCTCCTGATCTTATCATAGACTGAAGTGAAATACCTCGTCCCACTAGTTGTTTTCTGTTTTAACCCATTCACAACTAGGTGTTCGACTGTTATGTCTGTCAATTTGTCTCTCTCCTTGACAACATAAGTCTGTGTCTCTTTTGTGACTCTAGAATTGTCTAACTCCCCACTCGAGTATTCCCTAGTCACTGTGTGGTCAGACTCACTCGCTAGCAAGTCGGACTCCTGTGGTTGTATGAACAAGGGTTCTGTTTTAAACTCTCCAAGAGTTATCGATTGTCTCCCCTGGACCATACCGTTTATTGAACTAACATAATCTGTCTCCACCGACTTAGTTAATTCAATATGTCTCCTCATCAAATCATCAGAATCTATGATGGAAATTCTGTCAGTTTCAGTCACCAACTGGCAGTGAATGTTACCTGTCTCTATTACACTGAATAACATCACCATGTCTATTCTCTGTGTGTTGTAGGCTACACTCCCACTGTTTCCTCTATCATAATTCTCTGCATCTGATGTCAGTAACAGTCCTGATGTCCCACCTACTCTGGTTATCAGTCCGTCACTCCGGTTTTCATTATCTATCAATCTAGTTCTGTCACTCATTTGTACTGTGTCTTTGATCAATTTCGGATTACACTCCGTACTTATCATAAGTGAACCAAGGAACATATCAGTTAATGAAACCCCCTCCTCCTTACTTCTACTTGTCTCAGTTTTTGGTACGTACTCATGACATTCCTTTATCTCAACAGGTGAGTCAATAAAGGTAGTCCATGTACCGTGGCTTCTGTCTACGTCACTAATTCCGTTAAGTGATTTATCTGCAGACGGTTCTGCCATGTCTCCGACAACTGCGTGCATACACGTCAGTACACATGCATTATCGTTGACCGTCTCTAATATCCCTATATTAGATTTCGTCCCTGTACAGTTTTCGACCATATCTTCTTCCATGTCACGTTTGGAAAAGAACTCTGTCTCAGCTCTGACAACTGTCACGTCATCTGAAGTAAATGAACTTATCATAGGCACATTGTCTCCGTCTGTAATGCTACCTATACTGTCATCTGGATCAAATACTTCTGTTTCCCTGGCTATCAATGTATTAGCACTCGAAACCTCGCATAACGCAATAATCTCGTGTTCTAAAATTACGTCATGACTCACGTCAATCATCGGAGATCGAGATCTACCGATGTCAGTCTCAGTCTTCGTAGCGAGCACATTTTCATGACTCCCTCTTAAACTAACAGTTCGGTCAGTAGACTCAGTCGATGCGTCACTGCCTTTCAACGATACACAACTGATAGAATCCGTTTCTATCTTCTCATGCATATTTGTCCTGTCAGAAAAATCAGTCACTGTGTTGCTAGAAGTTTCATCACACCTTAACGGTACACAACCGATAGAATCTGCCTCTATCTTATCATGCGCATTCAGTCCGTCAACCAAGGTGTCACACGTACACGGCGGTGTATGTGTTTGTCCAAATTCTACACGTGTTATTAAGTCCTTAACAACAGTGTCTTTTCTTGTCTCTGTTTCAAGATCAAGCTTTGGTGCGCTAACTGTTTCTGTAAACTGGTTAGCATGTTGAACTGTAATGGTTTCGTCAAAACATTTGTTCTCGTCTATTTTGTCTGCTGTGCTCGGTAGCGCGACTAATTTCTGTGTGTCAGTCTCCACGCTCTCGGTGTTTGACCTCGGCAAGTCAAAGTTCACGGCCTGACCTTCCTGTCGTAATTTGTCAACAGTACTACCGCCTTCCCCAGCAATTTTAGACTCTGTTTCGATTTCTGTCCACAACCATTCTAATTCTAGACTTTCTTTCCTTTCCATAAGCACTAGCCTCTCTTTCTTCAACTTTCTAATTTCGAACGTTAGGTCTCGCATTTCAGCCTCCCCTTCCCCTTTGAATCGGAAATCTTTATCACACAACTGTTTAGCTCGTGAGCTTATTGAAGATCTAATTTCTTCCCTGTGTTCTATTTCCTTTTCATTGAGTGCTAGCAAGATGAAAATACGTAGCGGTTCACCTTTATATTCTAGTGATATGCCTATTTCCTGTTCGCGTTTTAGAATCTCCATGAGCTGTAAGCTCCCCATCCGTTCATCGACCCTTAGATCTATTAAAGTCGTAAGGTGATCATCTTCTATCTCTATCCGTTCCATTGCTAACGCGCCATCGAGTTTTATTCGTTCTAACTCTTTCACGTGTTCCTCTCTCCTCTTTCTCTCTCTCTCTTCCCAGTCTAGTTCAGTTCTAACGAAGTTCATTAACTCGTCTTCCGTTCGGAATCCGATCAAGGAACCTATCTCTCTCAGACTCGCAATAGTCTGTTCGAGATCCATCTTATTTATTTAGCGCGTCTGGCTACAATAAATATCTCTCGTGATTGTGTATCTAACCGTAGGCGATAAAACTCCGCTTTTATCCCACAATAACTTTTAGGCTACGACCTTACAAAAATTATTGAATTTATTCAGAACACCTTCCGAAATAAATTACGCGTTGGTTACACGTTCACCTGCTTGGCTACAAATCTGTTGTCTCCAAGGCTTTCGTAATGTCACGGCTCCAACCATACAACATTACACATTATACTTAGCACCCTAAATATAATAGTCCGAAGTCTGTTACTACCGATAACTCTCCTAGCTGGCGGTATAACACGTCGACCTCTTACAATGAAGTATCCAGTAACACAATACTAAATAAATCATCAATAGCTAACATAATGCTTAACTACGCTTAAACATATATTAACTAACATGCACGCTACTCTGCAAAAGAATACATGCACATGTCACAACAAAAGCAAGATAAATATTTCAACAATCCTGAATCAATAGAATATTGGCAATTCTCAGTTCGTTCGTTCGTTTCTAGGTTTATGATACGCCCTATGTATAAAAAATGTTACAATTTAATACATATCAATCCCATGACGAGGCACCACTTGTTACGTTTCCAGTATTTATTTAAAGACCCTGCTTAGGAAATTATAGAACTTTAATTTACTATTTAAATTAATTCTCTCTCGTTTAACCTAAACAGACTGGTTGCTCAAATCATCATTCGACTAAATTAAAAATGCATCTTTGTAGTCTAGATCACAGATTTACGAAACTGATAATTTGCGTACATTAGCTAGATTGGAAATCGTTAAAAACTCTCTTAGATTCATATGCATTCATTACGTCATTCGTTTAGCTCAGACAGCCCCCATCCAATCCCATTTGGTCTATATGCATACAATTTACTACAAAAAGAGGTTCTTAACAAAATGAAATAAGATTTAATAAGTTTAACAATTAACAGCAACGATAATTCCGAACACGATGTCTTAAATTCTATTCAGCGTTGTTCTCTCATTTTACCGTCTTTGTTAAAAGTCTTAACGAGAATTCTCTTGTTTAACGAGAATTGGTTTGCCAAATAGTCACTTGATTCTGGACCCTAGTAGATATACTTAACTACACTCTTGGTCGCACGTGGGGTTCAACTGGTTAGAACTGGTCCACATCACTTTGGCTCATCGTCAGTACTGCATAGCATAACAGTCAATCGTCCACTCAATTACTGCATCGCTAATGTACTTGCGACGAATCGTTAACCGTAGTTAACACGAGGTACTTCTGCATAGTTCACGTATGGGTCATGAAGACACCCGAGTCGGTGTACGACTCAAGAAGTACGAAGGTAGAGAGGAATAACATAAGAAGAACCCGGCTGAAACAAAGGATTTGGGCTCTGTAACTATTTGCGTCTATATTCGCAAAACCCAAGCACATGTTTCTTTGTTTAAGGTTCTGAATTTAGAATCTTTGACTATCGTGTCGTTTACAATTCAAATATGGTTATATTTAAATATACATTGTGGTTCACGTGTGTGTTACATATAACGTTACACGAACGTATGAATTCCCAAATATTTACAGCATTAAAAATTGGAATTCACACAAAGGATTAATTCAAAATGAAGCATGAATGCTTTACAATTTTACACGAAAAATTATATGCAAGAACAATTTGAATTACAAAGAAGAATTCACCACGTGCACAGACATTCTGGCGGCACTAGGGAATTTACGATTTATATAAATTAAAGATAAGAAAATGTTACAATAATTTATATACAATAACCTTTAGATTTGTCCCTTTACATCGAAACACGTGCTTTGGCTAAAATAGCGCTAAGCTGCACAAAATACATACGTCAATTCAATTACAAAATACAATCAATAAATGCAATAGATACTGTAAGAAGTAGACGTGTTATTGTTACCTCTTCAAAGTAGATTTTACTGCTCTAGCGCGGGTTCATCTTCGACTCTCTTACGACTCTGGTATGGCGGCGGGACGGAGCTATGTTAAAGCTGCCTGGTGTGTCTGCCGGTCTGGAAGTGAGTGAGAGTTTTGGCGCGTTATGATCGTATTTATGAAACTGCATTGAACGCATCACGTGACCGTTCACGTGGTATGTTGTTGATCTCGAAGGTGCTGGACACTGGCCTAAAGTTATGCAACAATCCGACCTTGCTAGAAGCTTCTAGATACTGATGTATCACGGGTGAATTTCAACAAAGGTCCGTTCAAAAATTTAATTTTGAAACGAGCAATTGGGTCACGAGGTCATGACACAGAATTTGTCACACATCGTCACACTGAGTTCTTATGAAAGAAATACAAATGAAAAAGCTGACTGAGTTCATATGAAAGGAATACAAATGAAAAAGCTGACTGAGGCCATATGAAAGGAATACAAATGAAAAAGCTGACTGAGTTCATATGAAAGGAATACAAATGAAAAAGCTGACTGAGGCCATATGAAAGGAATACAAATGAAAAAGCAGACTGAGTTCATATGCAAGCAATTTATGTTTAAAAAAGTTAGAGAAGAAAAATTACCATGCTCTTTTCCTCCAACGTAGAGGTCAACTGGCATGAATCTGTCAGCAATGCTTTTGTCAAATGGTGCTGTAGTGTTGCCTGGGTCAAGATACCGCAAAAAGTACCAAGAGGAGTCTACAAATGTGTCCATTGTATCTGTTTCTCTTTTAGCAGGACCACCACATCTATGCAGACCATGGTGATACAATTATTTAGCATAAAGCTACATCAATGCTATACATATGTATATCAATGTATTTTTTACTGTTTTCATTTGAGTATTTTTGTCTTTAATGTCTATTAATGTCTACACTTTATAAAAAAATTTCTTTCAAACTATAATTTGTTTTTACATGTAATTACATTATTTAATTTAGTAATCAGCCATAAAAATTACAAAAGAGTATGCTAAATGACAAATATATGCAAGTTTCAAGTCAGACATGAGCCAGGTAGTGTGCTAGTAATAAGTAATAAAATATTTGAAGCAATCAATTTCACATACTAAGACACAGAGGCCAACGTAACATTAAGAGTGAACATACTTAGGACACTTAACATTAACCCAGTCATGTTTCTGGACCAAAGGGGAAGGCCCACGCCCAATAAACGTTTCAAGAGAAGGCAACTCTACTGGAAGTTCATTATATGGTACAGGCACTACCTGAAATGAATAAAATGGAACTTGAAAAAATAAAATGGAAACATTCAACTGCAATAACTAAGTATATTAGTAATCCAATGAAATTGATAGGAATGAAGAATTTTAAGTGAAGAATTTCGAATAATTGATAATATGAACTTAAAAACTACAAAAATTAATCAAGCAGGATGATGGTACATACCTAAGATCTATAATCCAACAACTAGAGACAAAGCACACAGTAGGTGGATGATCTATAATTAATCCAAAAACTATAGACAGAGGACACAGATGACCTAAATCATACATGGAAGGTTTTAACTTCTGTTGCATGTCAAAGAATCCAACCCACCATCTATATTTCATTGCTGATATAGTAGATCTGTTTAATTTGGGCTGTTTTAGCTTTGAGGACTGTTGATTCTTTAAAAAAATCATTAACAGCAAAATAATCAATTGACATCATTCCTCTTAGCTAATGCGGAGAGATCAAGATCCAGGAAATTCTATGACATCCCAGTCTGGGACATGGGAGTTATCTTGGGTTATTTAAACCTCAATCATTTTAAACTCCTGTAAGAATACAACACTGTAAAGTTCTGTTCTCCATTGCCATAGGTTCATCATTTCTCAGAAAATACATGATTTATCAGGAATTCTGCTAGCATATTTCTTAGTAGCTGTTTAATTAAGGTGGAAATGAATTCGTATTTCTTACCTAAAAACAGACTTCCTGATTAAGGCTACCAGATGATTGCTATCTTCTCTTGACCAGACTGAAGTCATATCTCCAGTATGCAAAGCCAAGATGAGCCCTTAAATCTAGCTACAGAAATTAAGTCCCATTGCTTAATCATTCTAGACATTTTTGTCATCCCTCCTCAGGTTAGGGATGTTTTCGGTAAAACATTAAACAAGTTTTAAAGAGAACTCTATCATGCTCAGTGTGCTTTGTCCCTGTCATTTCATCCAGTTTAGATTTCTATACAAATGTGGCCCTTAGAGACAGCAGTAGTTGAAAAGCTACTAATGTCTCTAAATTTTAAGATATGTCCAGTATGAACTCTTATCTTTCTTTGGACCCTGGATCCATACATTTGGATCTCACATTATTAGTTTTCTCTACATTTTGCTTATTTGCAATCTGCAAAAAAAGGGTTTTTGCTTTCATTCAAAAAACTTCCCCTCCTATTCTCATTCTGCATGTACAATGGGTGCAATTTGTTTTGGAAAATTATGCATGTCAACTATGACAGTGAATTATGGATACTGCAGAGTTTAAGATTCTATTGGAAAATTATATATAAAATGTAACAAAGAATTATGCACACTGCAATGTTTAAGGTTCTATTTGGAAAATTATACCTGTCTACTCTGATAATGAATTATGGGTACTGTAGTGTTTAAGGTTCTATTTGGAAAATCATACCTGGCAATTCTGACAATGAATCATTGGGATTGGCGTACCCCAGTAACGCTGCCTGGAGATAGACCAATCGCGTAGCCGTTGACTTACATGGTATCCACCAACACCCAAATCCTAAGTAAACAATCCAAGAGTAAATGCTTGTATGTATGACTCGAATGATTACATTTTTCAACAATGCATGAGTAAATTCTATTAATAGCTTGGCTGACTGAATTTTAAACAATGTATGTGTAAAATGTTTGTATTTATGGTTTGGCTGACTGAACTTATCAAACACTGCGAAATGTTAATAAAGAATATCAACAGATTTATGCACGAATGCTAGAAAAATACTTACTTGTATGTCAATTTCTATAACTATGTTGTTTTACTGTGACTGAAGGTGGTTGGTGAGTGAATTGAAAAGAAAGGAAAAGACTACAAACAACGAATGGTCTGAAAGAGTATTAACAAAAAAAATATTAAAAGCACAAATTTACATCAATATTTACCTAAAATACTTGACTGATTGTAAGTGAATTAAAAAGAGAAAAATACAATAAAAAAAAAAGAACATCTATATTTGCTTATAGATTGTAGCTGAACTAACAAGAGGAAAAAATATAAGTTCGCATTAAGATTTGCTTACTGATGCTTTAGTGAGAACTTTTTCAAAGGCCTCTTCTCTTGTCAGTCCATTCATCTGAAACAGCCAATGATCAAAACAAAATACAATTCTACTAGTCAGGAAAACTAATTTTGTACAAGGTCAAAATTGATCTCACAACCTTTGACTGCAACAACAACTACAACAAAGTACACATTAAATCAGTGTGCAGACGACTCGAGACATCCACTGTTTTAAAGTAGAGCTGTGAGAGATGTTTCTAGACATCTAAATTAACTGCAACAACTATAAAATCAGGAAGGAACTGTGTTAACAGTCTTTCACCTCATATGAGTTAATGAGTTGTTCTTTGCCATCACTGTTTTTAATTAGCACTTCTTGATAATCAAGACCCAGTTCATCAGACAATTTTCTGGCCTCTTGGTTCCCACTGGGAATACCTATAAAAGAACAAAGGGACTTAATTCAGCTTTTCATGGCAACATTCACTCCCCACATACTGCACGCTCTGAGTGATTAAAATTACTCTATTAAATTAAAAGTAGTAACAAATATAATTTCATGAGCAATCATTTAATAACACCAGTGTATTATTTAAATGATCAAAATAAAAATTATAAGGTATTATTTGGGGCACTAATGGTGAATTTTTTTAATGCAAAACGTAAACGAAACTTTTTTCTAAATAAAAATGTTTGTTTTTAATTTTTTTAATTCAGATGTTGTGTCAGTCAGTTATTAAATATTTATTATTATAATACATAAAATTCTATCTTTAACCCATTCAGACCCAATGATGCCTGGAAAAAATGTTTTATGGTGGACAAATTCATCCCGACAACGACGAGCGGGTTAAAGCATTTGCTGAACATAAACAGATACATGAGAAATAGTTGTTCCTGTAAATACCTGTCTTGGCTGCAGTTTTTATACCTAAACTGACGTCAGAGAAACATATTTATATCAACACTTAATTGTTTGCCTGTATCAGTTATAATCAGATAAATAGTATTAAATATATAAAAAATAAATAAACATAATAAATAATAATAAATGTGCTAAAATTGTTATATATGAAATATACTTACCCATAAGAACATCACGAAATTCAAACGGTGTCTCTTTTGATACTATTACAGGAATTTCTTTGTGAGTGAATGGGTGTACTGCTTTCAGTGACAGCTGCAAAACTGCAAAAACCATAACGAGTGATTAATAAAATGCACTTATTTGAAACTTGTGGACCTATCCATCACCACTAATCAATCATCTTGTTCATATATGCACCATTTAACAATTGACTGTAACATGAATATAATGTGTATATTAGAACTGTAAACATGAATATAATGTGTATATTACTTATTAGAACTGTAAACATGAATATAATGTGTATATTAGAACTGTAACGTGAATATAATGTGCATATTAGAATTGTAAAATGAATATAATGTGTATATTAGAATTGTAACATGAATATAATGTGTATATTAGAACTGTAATATGAATATAATGTGTATATTAGAACAGTAACAGGAATATACAGTCGAACCCACTTATCTCGACATCAGTTAACTCGACAACACTAGTAAGTCGACGTTTTTGAAGTGGAACCGCCAAATTCCCTCTTTGTTTTAGTAATTTTTCATCGTTTATGTAGATTCTTTTATGTCACTGAACTCTAGTATCTCGAGCACAAAAGAGTGCAAAAATCGCAACTCAACATCAGTTATTTTGATCCCTGTGATGTCTAATCGCTGGCTTTTGAAAATGTTAGTTATTAATGCCACTTCGCCATCTTGCTAACAATAAATGGCCATAGCTTGTTAACAACCTGCAGCTTAAACTTAGAAGGGCATTGTTTTCCTCATCGGGCGCAATGTTTGCCATGGGCAAAATAGGCACACTGTTGCCCTTCAACTGGTTCACACCTCTTTTATGTTAGTTAGCCCACTTTTGAAGTAACCGCTTATACGATACTTTTCAGAGGCGGCTTCAGCCCCTCCTCCCCACCAATGGAGGGAGGTTGAGAGTGTGCGCCTAATAAGTGCGACCTGTTTCACCCCCTTCCTCCTGCCCTCCACCTTAAGACGCATTGCGAGGCTGTGAGAATCCCCCAGAATCAAACCAAGACCAAGAACATCATGAAAGATTTATTGCGGCTTCTGGGGTGAGTGTGAGCGAAACACACACACACACACACAAAATCACTTGCAAATTTAATTTTGATACTGGTTAGCTTTTTGTAAAAATGAACTACACATACACCCCGCAAATTTTTTTTGATTTTGTGAGCAATCTTTGTGTTTGCAATGTTGGAGAATACATGTACAGTACAAACGTTATAATGAAAAGTTTGTAGCGAGAATCAACGGTGGGCCAAATTCCCTCTTTGTCGTAGATTTTCTCATCAATTATGTCGATTCTTTTATGTTGCCGAACACTATGTCTCTTTGTTTGTTTGTTTGTTTCTTTGTACATGTACTATACATATATCTTGAGCACAAAAGAGGGCCCAAATCACCACCCAAATCATCAGTTATCTTGATCTCCATGACTAATCATCACCGGCTTTTGAAAATGTTGTTATCGATGCCCTTCAACTGGCTCACACCTCTTTTATGTTAATTAGCCCGCTTTTGAAGTAACCACGCGTACGATACTTATCAGAGCTGTGTCAGAGTGAAATGACTCACAAATTTAATTTTGACACTGGTTAGCTTTTTGTAACAACGAACTACAGTGTACACCCCGCAGGGTTTTTGTGATTTTGTGAGTGATCTTTCAGTTTGCAATGTTGGAGAATATAATGAAAGGTTTGTACATTTTTATTGTATACATGTACTGGTAAATCTCTGCTGTTAGTTGATGTACATGTACATGTATGTACATTTTTATAGCATGCTGATCATGTCATCAAACAAATCACAGTAACACTGTTGTGTAAAAAATCAAAAACATGTGCATGTACATAAAGAAATTTCAAGCACGTTACATGTAAAATTAAAGCATTTGTTTTCAAGTAGACTGTTAAAGGCAAAAAGCAACAAAGCATTTTAGACTTTGTAAAGAAACCATATTAACCGCATGTACATAAACCTTTTGTTGTTAGCAAACATGTACATGTATGTACATTTTTTATAGCATGCCAATCGCATCAAACAAATTGCGGCAATGCTGTTGTGTAAAAAAATTCACCGAACACGTGCATGTATATTCTCATTCATTAACGCACAAAGTGTACATAAAGAAATTTCAAGCGCAAGTTATAGTACTGTAATATATTGCTGCCGTACTGGTATTAGTAATCTTGATCATCAGTTATCTCAACACATTTTGGTAAACCCCTAGGCTGTTGACATATCCGGGTTCAACTGTAATATGTATATTAGAACTGTAACACGATTATAATGTGTATATTAGAAATGTAACATGAATATAATGTGTATATTAGTGCTGTAACATGAATATAATGTGTATATTAGAAATGTAACATGAATATAATGTGTATATTGGAACTGTAACGTGAATATAATGTGTATATTAGAACTGTAACACGATTATAATGTGTATATTAGTGCTGTAACATGAATATAATGTGTATATTAGAACTGTAACATGAATATAATGTGTATATTAGAAGTGTAACATGAATATAATGTGTATATTTGAATAATTAGAACCTTTCTAAGAAAAAAACATTAAATATTATGAGACATAATTAACAATATTTTTTAAACACTCTCATTTCTTTTGAGATAATAAAAATATGTAATGAGTAATCAGCAAATGATCAAATTTCAATTATGTACACCCATTTCTGAATTTCTGTAATATAGTTTTTAAAAAAATGTGTTTGATTCCATACCTAAATTCCAGATTTTCCTGGAGCATGGAAAAAAATTGTTGTTCAAGATCATAAACCTTTATTATTTATTTTGAGATTATATTAGGCAACAGAGAAAATTGCTAGAATACATCACATACCTGTGATTCTGGCTTTGAAATTTGTCCTAGAAGATAAAGATAAATTGTTTACTAGATTACATACCTGTATTACTATCTTTGAGATCTTCCTGAAAGACAGAGAAAATTGGTCCATGCAAGAATTTGGCATAAAAAGAATCAAACAAAATAATGACTTTTAACAAAATTCAAAGTAAGTTCATTATTAGCTTTATACATTGCTTTTCAGGTCTTATGAAATAAAAGCATCAAGATGGAGTGATTCTACATCAATGACCTGTGAGGTCAACAATGATGTGACAAATCCTTTTCAAACCTTAAAGTTTCAAACTAACTTGACATGGAGCACTCGAACCAAACATTACAAGACAAAATCAGACAATGATATTGAATGAAATACTAAGTAAATTTACAAGAACACAGGCTGTAGAATGTTTCACAACTAATGGACACAGAAATGTTAACATTTTTAACTTTCTGACTGTTTTTTGTGCCAATATAGAGGGATCTTTGGTGTAACAGGTTTGTGAAGCATTTTGTTTGTCAAATTCTTTTGCATTTTTTCATATGTACATAAAAACTGCTTCAAGTATCTTGCAACTGAAGGGAAAACTAAAGTTAACTAATCCAATATATACTTTTACAATCATCTATTAATTAAAACAAATATTCAATATGAAAAGAATGAATTAAAAGAAACTTAACCTTGTGATGCATGCTATCATTATTGCAAATGTTAATGTGTAATTTATAACATATATCATTTGAAACAGTTGTAATTTCATGAATCTTAATTTGGGCAGTGTGCATGGTATAAAATTAAGAAGATACTTCTAAAGTGCTTAAAGTAAAAGTTAAAAAATAATAGTTAGAATGAAAGTTTATAGAGTGTTTATTACACCTAAACATACCTATAATATGATATATAATTTTTTAATTTAATATTTATGATGTCCCAAAGAAGTCATAGCTATATGGCACTTAATCTAGCAGCACTCTTTTTCTCATGGCATAAAGATATCCAACCCATTACAATTCACCGACTCAATGAGCAGTATATTTTTGCATCTAGCAGCACACTCTGCATCCTGGATTGTTCCTTTGAAACTAATTTGGTGAGCAATGTTCATAATTATAAATATTTACTCTTATCATATCCATAATTGTTAATTTAATTTTAAAAAACAAAACAAAACAGCAAATGCACAAATTTTTCTTGTTCTTTGTCCACTATTGCTCTTGTATATTAGATCTAATGGCGCACCACAATCCTCAAACATGCCCAATAATCAATAGATTACTGTAATGAATTCCCAGAATTGAAAAATACTGAACCATTGACAAGGGTGATCAAAATTCACCTAATGATCTTATGATTCATAACTCTTGGAATCAAGTGGTCTGTCACCACCCACCCTCCCTTCTCCGACCGGAGGGGAGAGGGATGGTGGCTTGCCGGCTCCACGTAGGACTTGCATAAAGAGAATGACAAATCCACACACAGAATACCAAGATGTTTGTTTGGCTCGAATTTAATTCTGCGTGTAGGTTACGTATTGCCGACATGTTTGCATGTGTGCTTGCATACGGGTAGGGGTGAAGTGTAGACGGCACAGACGACACAACGTATAACAACGACAACAACCGCTCTTCCGAAACCATAGACAGAAGAAAGGCCCAATATCGGAGTACAAGTTCAAATTTATTGGTCTATAGGTTTCCTCTCACACGTTGGTTAGTCAGTCAGCCATCCACACTCACACCCATGAGAAAGGGGGAAGAAAGAAGAAAGAAAAATGATAAATGATGAATTAAAATCAAAGAAATACAAAACTCAATTTCTTCATGCAGTACTACTTCTAACATTGTTTAGGCATTTTACAACATAATAGAACAGTAATTATTTCAGAGTTCTGGTACCACACATCAATGTTCAATAATAATACACAAAGTTCAAAACAAATGTCATTTAACTTGCAAGTCTTTTCAATGGTTCCATCAATATCTTTTTACTTCAAGGTTTACTTCTAATTTTAGTTTAATGCTTAATTAAGATTCTAGTTTTAGTTTTAGGTTTAGTTTATACTTATGTTTATGTGCTACGTGCTCTGAGATTTCCCTAATTAGTTAGAATTTCTTTTACTCACATAGGTATTGTCACGTTCTCCTTGTTCTCTGTTCATATAATCAGCGTTACTCTCTTTTTGTGCTGGGCTCACATCGTTACACTTTCTTCTTGTGCTGGGCTCACATCGTTATCGGCTCTTCTTGTGCTGGGGGGGGGGGTTCTGATGATACAACAAAACATCGTCGACCTGGCCGCCTTCATTGTTACGACGGCTGCTACACTTCACGCTCTCGTGCGCTTCTCTGCTTCTCTTGTTAGGCCTAATTTCTCAGCTCTCATTGCGTTCTCTCTTCTCTCTTCTTCTCTTCAGTTTCTGCTCATTTCATCTCATCTCTTAACTTCGTTTCTCATCTCTTCTCTTCATCATAACTTCGTTTCTCGTCTTCTGTTCTCTTAACTTCATTTCTCATCTTCTCTTAACTTCGTTTCTCATCCTCTCTTCTCTTAACTTCGTTTCTCATCTCTTCTCTTCTTCACAACGGCCAACCTTTGCCGTTCTCGGCGGTATGCCTCATGCATGACCGCTACTGCTTCCAACGATAGTTACTACCACTATGTAACATCTCGTTCTGTAACATCTCCCAGCGCCGTGACATTAAACTTCCACCAGGAATTTGCCTTCTGCCTGGAAAATAATCGATCACCCGCGGTCTTTGACAGAGTCTTTGAAAACCTGAGATGGCTATCTGATTTGATTCGGCCCATCTAAAAACTGCAGCGGTCATTACGACGCGCTCTTACGCAGCCCAGGTAGACATGTGTCACACTGTTACAGGGTCCAAGAACCCTCTAGTTGCTTGCCTCCCAACTTCGAAGAGTTTTCTTGGTACCAACAAAGCAGGGAGAAACAGAGAGCAAGTCCCGCTCTCCTACAACACGTTACATTTTCCACGTTTCTCTTCCGTGTTTCTCATCCGCCCCTGGCTCTGTATCCTCTTTTATACACAAACTCTTGTACGTCACTTTCTATGAGATGACTCGAACACACCCCTCCTTCCAGCACAGACACTATCCCCCATCCAACACTGCCCATTTACAACCAGCACTGTACGTGCTTAGGAATATTCTCTGCCCATCCTGGCTACCTCTGGCGTCCAGTTCTATCAGTGCCAAAGTATCAAGTTCCCAGTTGACACTGTGATTTACGTATCCATTTAACCTCTAGCTAACTCTCAGAGCACACACTAAAATCTCAGAGCAAGGGTCCTACTCCTATTTTATTTTAAAAACTACATTTACTGGCAGCTCATGGCCACCTGGCAAGCAGTACACACACAGACCAACCTTTTTAACTTAGTACTACAAATATTAACTTTCCAATAACTCAACTTCTATTTCACTAAGTACTTTCACAAAACAATAGTAATTACACAATAGCAATATCAACTTGAACTACCAAACATTTATAGTGGTGATTCTTACAATGATGTTTACATTTCCAAAAACTCAGTCTGCCTCGTCACGGACATAATTGGCGTCCTAGCACCTTCTCACGAACTTGGTACACTGGCCTGCCTTGTACCCTACACTGACATATATTTATGAGCGTGGTGTCCTGACTGCAAAGGGTCAAGCCAGCATTCTCTTGCAAGCTAATTATATCTTTTCCATTCCTCGACACGAACTTAAAGCTAATGTTTCCGACTTAGTTTTTCCCGTTGTTGACAAATGGTCATTTTCACCCTGTCCCTCTTTTAATTAACTTAGCTGTTTCGTTCATAGTTTAAAGTTAGAAGTTACTTAGAGGGAGAGAAAAAAAATTTATTAATAGTTCTTGATTTTCGTGACATGGTCAAAGGAGTACTTAGTTGGGTATACCAATAACACATACTGCATACTTCAGTAGTTTCTGCTATGAATAACAGTAAACTAAATTTTATAATACAACCAACATTTTATTTTAATTTAGCCAAATTTTTTAAAATATGAGATAACTTAAACTAATAAATTAAAATCATTAATTTAATTAAAGAATCTAATTATTTAAATTATTTCATTCTTATACATATATTTTCCTACATAATTTATTGGACTACTACACCCCACTTTTTCATTTCTCAACCCCATTACAAAAAATAAAAAGTAAAATTAAGATGTTAGTGAGGTTTATGTATTTAAACAGTCTTAAACTTTATCAACTGAAGCTAGTTCAGAAAATTATTTGGAGAAATTCAAAATAAGCAAAATCAAGATGTTAGTGAGAAGTTTTGTGTTTTTAATCTCATACCTTGTAAAACTGAGGCTGGTTCAGCCAATGATTAGGAGAAATTGCAATGTAAGCTGCACCATACACAAGCTCTGGTGTTGCTGTGAAGATATCCAGCAAATCCATTTGTTTTCCATCTGATGACTAAAAGAAAGGAAAAGAAACATGTTTATTCATTCTTCTGTTTTCTATCTGATGACTACAACAAAACAAGAACACATTTCTTCATATGATATTTTTAAAATTTAATACAAAACTCAGTTTATTATACAATTCATTTTAGCATGATCTAAGCTTGCAAAAAAAAAAAAGAGAGGGAGGTATTTGTATCAAGAATCACTGAGTCAGTGAATCACTCAGTTTTTATATTTATGTAATATATTTACAGCACTTATGTCCACATCCACCAGCCCTTACTGGTGCCACAAACCAATTACAGATCCCTTGTCAATTCTTCCTCAGTCTACTAAAGTATCACACTGTTTCAGACTGATTTCATTTTTTCTGGTTCTGCTCATGAGGGTGGGGTCTGACCTGACTTTATATTCTTTTTCTTTTTATATATATAAAAAGATATATATATATTTCAACATCACCAGTCTTTCCAAAGGGTTCTCCAAAACTCCAAGAAATAAATTTCCATGATTTTTCAAATCTTTCCAAAGACTTAAAAAAAAAATATATTTTTGTGAATAGTGTGATTTAAATGTAAAACACCTTAAATTTATATCTTTTGGGAAGTGAAAGTTCAAAGTGAGACAAAACAATCTATACAGAATGTTCACGCGATAACATTTCAAAAGAAGCAAATGCAAAGTATGGGCAGGGAACAAAATAAAAGGATCTATCAAGGTCTAAAATTGCTGGCTGTAGAAATACTCTTTTCTATCTCAAGTTCAATAGCAAATCTTACAGCAATAGTCATCAGTAAACCAATTAAAAAAAGGAATATTTAATTTTGTAAATAAGTATGCGTACTGCCTGCAGTTCTGCAGTAAAGTCAAACCTGCAGATATTAAATTTTCACATGCAAATATTCAAAAACAAAACCCCAAAAGTGATGTCCTAATTTTTAATATCACTTTCTTTGTACTTGCTACATGTGTTAGGGAGGAGTAAAAATATTCTTGGGTATAACCAAAAACTGTAGCTGGTGATATAACAAAAGAATGACAAAAACCACCAACTACAAATGTCAACAAACCAACACATGAAAGAAAGCTGACACCCTTTAAAAATTCTGCACAAAAAAAAAAATGCACAGCAAATGTCGTAAACAAACAAAGTACAGATATTGAGGCAAGGAACTTCTCAACAAAGAGTAAAGAAATCAGAGCAAATCTCTGACTTTCAGTCTAAGTGTCTATGTTCCAATATACTAGTGTACTTATATGGTATAATTGTTTAGTATACATAGTAATTAGTATACCAACATAGTCACTGATGTTTACAGTAATTAGTAGATAAGTCAAATAGTGTATAGTAATTGGTTAATTAATGCAATGTTGTTGAAGTATTTATAGTAATTAGTATATTAAATAGTCATATGTATAAACATAATCCTATCATATAAGTATATACTTAATCCTATCATATAACATAGCAATAAATATATAACTAATCCTATCATATAGTCAAAAGTATTTATCTAATCATATATAGTCATAAATATATACTTAATCCTATCATATGCATATCTAGTGGTATGATGGGATAAAATATTTTATGTACAAGAATTTTGTATTGTGTTTATGTTTATAAAAATACAGAATATTAGGCTTAAAACGTTATTAAGGGATCCCCCCCCCCCCCCCCGCCAAATGTTAAACATTATTTTAATCATATATTATCATTAATGAAAATTCAAAACATTTCTGAGGATAAAAATTTAAATTAAACTAAGTTACTGTGAAGTTTACCTTGATCTGGAACTGCAAATTTGTGCCATCACATTGACCTATCCAATGCTGCTGTAGTTTAATTACGTCCTTCCAAAGATATGGATCTACATTTTGAAGACCTTCATACAGGGACTAAAATTGAAATGAAAATTTTAAATGCAACCAAACAATCAATGACTTCATCAGAGTAAGCCTGTTGTGTACACACAAAACTAACAAAATCCTTCATTTCATAATTACATAAATAATTGTAAGATTTTTGGTTACTGAAACTTTGACTGAATGTTTAGATAAGTTTCAAGTGGTAAATAAAATCAGGTTTTGTAAGCATATTTACTTGGACTCCTGTTCACTGAGTCTTTAAGTGAATAATAGTAATAATATTAATAACACTATTGAACTTTTACTGAAGCTATTACTCTTATAAATGTATGAAGCATTTATTAAAGTACTAAGCACCTTTTTACAATAATTTAAAATAAAATACACAAGATTTTCAAAAGTAAATGAGGGACTTTGTAAAATGATTTGTTATGTGCTGGGATTGACAGTATTGCTTTTTATAAGTTATTGCTGTGTCTGGTATAGGGTTTAAATGTTTTACACTAATAACTGACAAACAGATTTGGTAGTTTCGTTTGGATTAATTTAGGCTTAAAGACTAAGTTTGGAGTTACATACATAGAAAATGCATCTCTAGCACAGTGTGCCAAATTTTGTTAATGGAGGAACCCTTTCAATCTCAGTCTCTTGGCTTATTTGTACAGTGCAGTTTACTGTCAGTCTGAGTGGAGATAGAAAGAGTGAAGGCAGTTAGACTGTGGTGAGATATGTGAGTGGAGTCAAGCAGAAAAAAGGACAGGATGACACAGTAGTGAGATAGGTGAGTGAAAACAGTTAGTGAAAGTAGTAGTGAGAAAACAATTAGTGAAAGTGGTAGTGAGAAAACAATTTTTGAAAGTAGTAGTGAAAAAACAATTAGTGAAAGTAGTAATGAGAAAACAATTTGTGAAAGTAGTAGTGAGAAAAAAGATATTGAAAGTACTAGTGAGAAAACAGGCAGTGAAAGTAGTAGTGAGAAAACAATTAGTGAAAGTAGTAGTGAGAAAACAATTTGTGAAAGTACTAGTGAGAAAAAAAGGTAGTGAAAGTAATAATGAGAAAAAAGATATTGAAAGTAGTAGTGAGAAAACAGGCAGAGTGAAAACAGATATAATAGATAAGAGATTGGTGAAATGTGAGAGTTAGACTGAAGATGTGTAGAGTGCAATATGTAAAAGTTAATAGGTTGAGTGAGAAAGATATGATATAATAATTAGTGTTGATAAAAACAGTTCTGTGACAGGTAGAGAGATGTTAAGGAGGCTGTTGTCAGGCAGACAAATAAAGTGGTAATAGATAGATGGTGAAAGGTGAGAGAAAGAATGAGAAAAATAAGTGAATGATAAGAAGAGTGTTGTTAGAAGTAGAGGGGTGATAAGGACGGTGTTGTCGTGTCAACTTATGATATACAAAATGGTGTTAGTCAAAGGGAAAGAAATAAGAACCTGTGATTTAGCTGTTGTTCTGATGCACCACTGTTTAAGGAAACGTTTTTCAACCAAAGCACCAGACCTCCATGAGCGTCCTGCTGCATCAATTTGTTCATCAGCCAGTACTGTCATGTCCACTGGGTCCCAATTCACTTCTCCCTGCAAGTTCCCAAGTAATAAATTATGTTGTATGCCATGATTATGTGGAGTTAATACAAAATTGAATTTTACCAATTAAAACCTACTGAAATAAAACCCAAAGGTTAACCTCAAATTATCAGTTATATGAGAACATTAGAACAGCTCAACCTTAAACTGTTCTGCAACTTTGGCTGTGGGACAGTATTAGTGATATGGACAAGATGTGCATAATTTGAATGAAGTGTTGGCACTCTAATTAAAGAATTATCTTTTACTGTTAAATGATTACTAATTAAAGTTATAATTCATTACTATTTACTAAAATTTCCCATTACAATAATCATACACTTGTGATATAAATCTGAGAATTGTGTGCTTTTACCTAACCTATGCACAAGAAAAATGGCAAAGTCATTTTTGATATTTTTGACTTTGTTCCTTCTATTGCGGTTCTTACAAACGAAATGCAGTTATTTATATAATTTCAACATTTTCTTAAATTTACATACCATGGCAATAGAATTAAAACCTTTATGTCAATATGTCAACAGATAATGCACTTTATATCCAAAATGTTTTTAGTGCACTCATATCCAAAAGGATGTGACTACTCTTGACATATACAACAGTAGGAAAACACAGCAGGTTGTTTTCAAAGGTAGGTAAAATATTATAATACTTGAATACAAGCCTTAAAGGGTTTATGTACATTGAATTAAAATTTAGTTTTAAGGCTAAATTGTGTTGTTAATTTAATTTTCTTACTGTAATCAGACACTTTCAGATCTCGCAGAAAAAATAAAACCATCAAAAAAATCATACAAATTATATTCTCGCATATAACATTTACTGAAAAGACTATAAAGTAATTCTTTGGAAGAATTCTTAAGTAATTACTTTTCTAATAAATCAAGTTAGTTATTATGCATATGTAGGCTCATTTTGGGTTCATGTATAAGAATTTTTGTGGACATTTTTCTGTCATAAAAAGAGAGGGGTTTTTTTTATAAATTTTGTTGTTGTAATTTTAATAGCAAAATCTGATATTTCATAAAATGTACATATCAGAACTATAATAATATAACTTTGTTTTCTTAAACTAAGCATAAACGACTTAATTCTAAAACTTTTATTAGCTTTATTATTTTGTGCATTTTTAATCATTAATGAATGGAATAAAGTCACAACTAGCTGATGTTATTTGCATACATTTATTTTAACAGTTAATAAAAGACCAGGAAGCATTCTGAAAAAAATCTCAATTGTAACAATACATTCTGGCTGTCACGAAAAAAAGGAGGGGGTATGAGGGGGTAATCAGAAAATTTATTTTTCTCCCTGTGATTGTCTCCTCTTGCCCCAAGCGCGACCCAACCGACAGTCGCGCGGGGTCATCTGATGGGTTAATTAGAGGTACTGAAAGCAGTTCGTTTTCAAATTACTGTCAGGGTGTTTAGGTACACTGCCAGCAAGTTGGCTAAGTCTATATTTTTAACATTTTTATAAAAATACATTAGATAAATTATTAGTGTTAGTTGTTTAATAATTATGTTCACAATATGTGGAAAATGTGTCTAGTTTTTACTAATAATTTTATTACAAACTTCATTAGGGACTATGTTATAGGAAGTTTTGCACCTCTAGAGTAATGCACCTTTCTTAGCGTTTGTAGCATAGGAATACATGTATGAGTCTTACTTGTGAAAACTGTTTATGTATGTATAAAAGGATTGAGGAGAACTATTTTAAACCAGTGTGCGTCACTCTGGACTATAGAGAGGTGTGGCCTTGGATTAAGTGCCTACACCGAGTCTGGAAAATCTTTCCCTCTTCGACACGACCAGGGAGGAAAGAAGTGAATATTCGCCATGTAGAGTATAGGATTAGACGTGTGTTTTGTCGCACTCAATTCGCCAGGCAACCTGTAAAGCATTGTCTGTATTATTCTACTGGGTTCAAAACCTGGGCAGTAGTTGACCATCAGCAAAGTACTGAGGGGCCGAGACTGAGTCGGGACAAGAATATTTTGCGCCATTCACATTTCGGAACTGTCGCTGAAGACAGGCCTCCGTGAGCTACAATTTGGAACTGTCACTGAAGACAGGCCTCCGTGAGCTATAATTTGGAACTGTCGCTGAAGACAGGCCTCCGTGAGCTATAATTTGGAACTGTCACTGTAGACAGACCTCCATGAGCTACATCTTGGAACCATCGCCGAAGACAGGTATCAGTGTTCCAGCATTTTTCAACGTAGTGCATCCGCACTTCACTCTCGCCAGAGCTGTGCTTTCGTCATCAAGTGTGTCATCCTTAAACATCAGTAACTGTAACTTTTTTTTGTGTTCACCAGTGCGTCGACTGTCAAGTATATTACAAAAACTAGTAAGTAGGAAAAACTTTTCATAGAGGTGCATTACTAGGTAGGATAGTTAGGGTATAAAAATATTATTATTATTGAACTATTTTTAAAAAAACATTTGACTTTGACTTTAACAAATAATTAGTTATTGGATGAATATTTGTGGTTTAAAATTAACATTCAGTGACGTTGGGTTTTTCACCCACTATTTTTTAAGATAATTCTGTTTAAAATTAGATAAATTTTTTGCGGTCATTACCGCTAGTGTGTTTTGTATTGGGCTACGCCCAAAGTATTGTGCCACTCTATTCTGGCAGTAGTAGAGACGGTCATCACCGTTGATTACTTTATTTTATTTTATTGTTTATTTTTAGTTTATTCATCATCATCATATTTCTTTAATTTTTTTTCATCGCTCATTTTCCCCATCCCATTAATGTCGGGTGTAGACGTTTTAGAGTGAATGACTAACACCAAGTGAAAGTTAAGCCCATTTTTCTTTTTAATTAAATTCTTTGTAAACTCTTTTTCAAGAGTTGGGCTTCCTTTCTTCGTTTTGAAAGTGTATGTTGGTGCGGTTGTTTGTCTGTTCGTTCTGTGCATCCCTCACACGACATTCACACACCTGCTCACACACACACACACACACACACGCCGGCTTTTCACATTTTACCCCACACTCGGAATAAAGTTATCTTATCCCCCACAAGATGATTCGTGGTGTCTGAGTGTGAGAATGGTCATCAACATCTGACCGTTTGATGTGATCCTGGCAAGTCGCAGTATCTGACCTGACCCCCCCCCCCTTTGACCAAGAAGGAGAGAGGCCAGCAACAGTCAGACAACAACAACAACAGCGGCCGTGACACTGGCCTTTGAAAATTTTACTTTATTAGTCTATTCCTACAGAATTCATAAAATGAAAATGTGCGAGGAAATATAGGTAATTGGGGAAAAAATTATAAAGGCACCAAATGTTAGCAAGTTTTCTATTACAAAATATATTTAAAAGTACTTGATATCTAGGGAGCAAATAAATTCTCAGACACAAGAATGGTTGCAGAAACTTAATCTCAAGTCTTAACATCTGAAAACTTAAAATGTCTATTTGTTACAATGTTACAAAAGTTACCAATTTATATTTCAATTTAATAATGTACCATTTTCTGATACACAAGTCCTTTTTCATGCATCTTCAGGAAAAGATATTGGGTCCACTTGTAGTAAGCTGGATCACAAGTGGCAAATTCCTGTTGTAAAAATATGTAACTGATTTAAATTATTGAAATTTACACACCGATAAGAACAAATTTACACTCTGATAGGAAAACACACAGCACAAATAGTAACTTTAAATTTCACTACAAGATAACAATAATCTCCCTACAGCTGACCAGTTTCAAAATAACTAAGATCAAGGCCTTTACATAAGCAATATTCAACATTTCAAGAAATAGTTTAGCAATAAAAAATGCAGTATGAAAATACATCAATCAGAGTACACTTTGAAGAACCCATCAATTACAGTACTCTTAAAGCAATGTTTTCTCTAATATTTTTCCTGTGTGCACAGAACTGGTGGTTGTTTGAGCTTGCCACCAAAACTTGTGCGCAAAATTTTTAAACTGCTGTGCAGCATTTTCTAATGAGCTACATGGCCATGCACTTTTAGAGGGAACATTGCTTAGAAGTATCTATCAATTACAGTACACTTAAAAGTACTCATCAATTAGAGTACACATAGAAGTATCCATTTATTAGAGTACACTTATAATATTTATCAATTAGAGTACACTTAGAATTACTCATCAATTAGAGTACACTTAGAATTACTCATCAATTAGAGTACACTTAGAATTACTCATCAGAGTACATTTCATGCATCATGAATTACTCATCAATTATAGTACATTTAGAAGTACTCATCAATTAGAGTACACTTAGAATTACTTGTCAATTAGAGTACACTTAGAAGTACTCATCAATTAGAGTATACTATGAAGTACCCATCAATTACAGTACAATTTGAAGTATTTAAAGCTGATGAAACTTAGAAATAATATGACTGTTTAACAATGAGTGTAGGAAATATCCAGATATTTTATAATCTAAAATTTATAACCAAAATCAGTGTCAAAACGGATGAATAAAGTGAACTAGCTTAACATATGATTTGCTTTGCAATAGAAGTTATCAAAATTTGTCTATTTATTTTGGCTACAAGCAAAATACTTGTACAGAATATATATGTCAGCAATATATTGCAGAGGTCACACTATTTACTTTTTAAGAAATCAATTGATGGCTCTGGCTAATACATTTGAAACTTGCAACAAACAAGATGTTAATTTGGAATTAGGATTGTAAGATGGGAAGTATTAGAAGCTATACTGTCAATCATCATAAATGTGGATACTGTACATAAAATATAATGAAAAGTGCTTTATTTATACTGAATATAATGGTAAATCTTATATTTCCCCAAAACATGAGATCTAAACAATACTCACATATAAATAACAATATTACTACCACCATTAATAATAATAATATGAAGTTTTAGAAGCACTTCCTATCCTAACATCTCTGAAAACTTCACATTACATAATCAATCTGCTGAGCTCAACAATCTCTAAAAATTTCACAACACACAATCAATGTGATGAACCTAATTTCTAAAAACTTCACACAAAACAGTGAGTTGAGCTCAACATTCCTGAACTTGGGAAAATGTTTCACTGATCAGGGTATGACTTAATTAGATTATACAGTTTCCTGCCAGGACTCCAATGCCTAAACATCTTTGTGATCTATTTTTGAGGATACATACACTTTCTGTGAAACTTGTTGAAAAGGGAACTTACTCTGTGCCAGTCAAAACTGCAACCAAGTCTGTGAAGTTGTTGTCTCATGCTGTCAATGTTCCTAAAACACATCATATTAATGAGAAAACTGATACAGTGTCAAATATCAGGCAAAAATTATATAAATAAGGAAACAGTTAATCTGATGTCAAACTGCTCACCATAGTGTCAACAAAAACTAAAAGAGCTCAACTAAACAATTTGCACTACTGTGTATCAGCTGTGTGAAAATTATCAAAAATCTTATGCATGAAAGTCTGCCCACAACTTTCCTAAAATGAACAATAAAAACTGATAACAACATGGTTTGTGTTGATAATAAATTTGCTTGATCATATGTTCTATTTCAATGGAAGTAGACTCAACAGCATTTAAAGCTGAAATCAAGTCCGGCAGGTGACAGTTAATATCTGCAGGTAAAATAGGAGTAGTTTTCTATGTAAAAGAGGGGTTTTGAATACCTATCAGATGGAACATACTTTAAGAAATCCCATGGTTTCAACAACCATATTGTTTTTAACTGTGCTGAAGAGCATACTAAAGTATAACAAAAAATCTGAGATGGGGAATGGTCTATTTTTTTATATGAAAGATGAGATTTTTTAAGAAATGTTCTTAAATCTTCCAGAGCTGAGATCAAAATTAATTATTTCTGTGAATCTGGAGAAGTTCATCTACATATGCAAATAGCTACGTGTGAATGGTTTGAAAATTTCTATAGCTGCATCCATATGGGTAAACACCCAAGAACTTGTAGGTCAACCAGCTGTCTTAAAAAAAAAAAACAACTAAACTTTGTGAGTGGCTATTTAACAAGTAATTACAGCAAGTGATCAACTACTTGTTCTATGTCCTTACTTGTATGTCCAAGCATCTGGTTTTTCACCCCGCTCAATAGCAGCATTTTCAGCTGGCAGGCCAAAAGCATCCCATCCCATGGGATGAATGACACTGTACCCCATCAGTCGATAGAAACGTGCCATAGTGTCACTAAGTGTATACACCCGGACATGACCTATATGCAGCTTGCCACTGGGGTATGGGAACATAGATAACACATAGTATTTCTTGCTGTGATCAACCTGCAGCATACCCCCACAGTTAGAAAGCAACAATTACCATAAATGATTTTATTTCATTTTAATAAATACATGCAACACCAAAGATCAATCTAACCAATAATTTATATTTATGCACTAATATTTAACATGCATTATATTATCATTCTATTTCACTTTATTAACACTTACAAGACCACTTACAAGATATCTAGCAATTATGTTTTATTGTTATAGTTTACACACAAACATGCACACATGAACACACACTCATTTTCTATTATTCAGAGATATAGCAAAAATATAGGTAATAATCTGATTTCACTTTACAAACAGTAATAAAATAATGGATATTTATTTTTTTAAATAAAAACTAACACTTTAGATATAAATTAATTCATTTCACATTTTGTACCCCTTCACAGATACATGATTTATTTGTGTGTGATGGTATAACTACACAATTACTGACTTTCCACTTACGCATCTACATCTATATATATATATATATGGATCATTCTCTGGGCAAGTGTACCACAAGGGTAGGTCCATATGAAATGTGTTTTCTTAAAAATAAAGATTTGAAATATGTGTTTATATTCTATATATTTAGAACTGATGCGAGAGATACAGAAGACAGTAGTGTAACTATGTGCTTATTTATTTTGTAATTATTTGTAATACAAATTTGTTTTGAACTGAATATGCATCTCTTTTTGTGACATGCATACATAGAGCCAATGTTATAAATAATCCAACAAACTTACAGTAACAAGGTTTTCTTTAGAAGTGATAATACATTAAAGCAGCATTCAATATTCCATTTATCTGCAACATTCAATTTTAGAAATAATATTTTTAAAAGGCATGTTTTGTAACCCTTAGTTTCTATATAAATTGGGTCCAAAACTTTTATTCTTTTACCAAACATCGACATGTTAATGATGTTATACATAAACACAACGTGTTTCTAAATAATTCACTTATTCAAAGTATTCATAAGCTAATATTTCTCAAATTTATTTGTTAAATTCAGAAATATTCATCTTTAGGAAAACTAATTTCACTTTGTTTCCTTTTTAACACTTTACAATGGAATTAATAAATTTGTAAATATAAAATAATGACAATAATATCACAAACTACTTCTCATAGTTTTCAAAGGTGTCATATTCTGGAAAGATAACTCACGTCACTTTTGTCTTGGTGTGATGAGTTTAAGTACCAAATAAGAAAAATAACTTTTGTTTCCATTAAAATCATGTTGTTGCAACAGTAAAGATGGGAAAATTTTAGGAATCACTGATGTTACAAAACAGCTATGATTTCTGACAATCTCAATATATCTTGATTAAATTGATTAACACCATAAATAGCTTACATATTTATATACATATCCATGTGGTGTCTTTTGCATTTAAAGTTTCACATACTTGTGCCTGTTTTAAACCTGAGCTAGTAAGGGTAGAAAAAAATGTGAATTACATTCAAAAATATATAAACAATGATTAAGCTTACTATATATATATAATATAATATAGATACTTTGTTTATTATTTGATTAATAATATTATCTTTTCAGCATAATAACTTGCTCATTTTATGTTTAGTTGTGAAAAACAGAGTTTATTTTATGATGGCTGATAATTTTGTTAATAATAATATGGTTTCCAAGTTACAAAGTTATACTTTTATATACTATTTTAAATTAAAATATATCCAGATTAAGTTAATAATTTAAGTTATGAAAGGAAATATATTTGTTGTAATGAAACAATTATATTGCTTATTTTAAAATATGTTTTCCTGGTATTAGTGGTAAAATGTCTCAACCTTACTTTCTAAATTTTGAACAGAAATTTGCTTTCTACAAATTTCAAACTCTTATAACATCAACATTTTTATAAGTTTTATCTTTTCTTATGTTTTTATGTAGCATTAGGCCCTTTTGTAGACTTTAACATGTAAAATAATTAGATTTAATCCACTTTATTTTTGCACTTCATTCCACAAAATGGTACACTTTGCCAGAGCTATATATGTATATGAAATCTCCAAATGAAGTTAAATTTACTAAATGCATACTACTAAGACTGAACTACAAAATCTAATCTACTAAATTCACAAAACAAATAAAACATATAATGTTCAATGGGCACAAATTGAAATTACCTTTAAATCCAAAAATTCAATACTTTCATTAAATGATTTAAATTCTCTTCTTTACTGTTTTTTTTAAAAAAAAAAAAAAAAAAAAAAGATTATACAGAGTATAAGTCTGAACTTCTAAAAACAAAATTCATTTATATAAAATATCATAAGTAAAGTATAAAGTATACACATACAAAGTACCTTTTGTGACCGGAGACTATCCTCTTCTCTGATTATTGGCATCCAATGATTTTCAATATTGTCAACTTCTTCTATAGTAAGTTCTTTCTTCTACAACAGTAAAAAAAATATATAAAAAAAAAGTCCATACAAATGACAAATTATATGAAATGCAGCATCTTGCCATGGCTGTAGCGCCAGGTCAAAACACACAGACACAAACCACAGATGTATGGATGAATGTCTATGTATGTGCTTCTACAACATTCAATATAACTATAAGCAAATTTGTCAAACTACATTAGTATTGTCTCCTCAACTCAATATAAGCAAATCTGTCAAACTACATTAGTATTGTCTCCTCAACACAATATAAGCAAATTTGTCAAACTACATTAGTATTGTCTCCTCAACTCAATATAACTTATAAGCAAATCTGTCAAACTACATTAGTATTGTCTCCTCAACTCAATATAAGCAAATTTGTCAGGCTACATTACTATTATCTCTTCAAATCAATTTAAACAAATTTCCACCTACAGAAAACATTATGTGACAGTAAAACAGCTATCTTGTTATTGTGTAAAGAGTAGAGTTTTACACCCTTATAATCCACCAAGTGAGAGTCATGTTGGTCTTGTGAGAGAATTAATAACTATAAATTAAAATTCTCGATCATTTGTAATTAGTTATGTTGTTAATTAATAAACAATAACCGTAACGGGTGAAGGGTGCCCAGAGATGTGTCATGGATACCATATGTTAAAAAATATTCTAACATCTCATAAGATTTTAATTTTGTGATTACAATATTTTTTTAATTATTTTATTTCAGAAAAAAACAAAAATGGATTATGTGAATTTTGAAGTTGTAATAAAAACTTATGATGGTGACTTTTATGGCTGTACTAAGATCAGTGCATTTTATCACATGGGCAAGCTGGGCAGTTGTGAGGTTGGGAGCCCCAATCTAATCAATGTATGTTGTGACTTGCAGTCATTTATTATTCCTGTGACGTGTGAGTGATTATGTATGAAGGGGTTCCAGTGTAGTGCTTTGCCCATGGGCCTATAATGCTGTTAAGATGGCCCTGACTAAAAATGCTTGTACTCAAAACACTGATTCGAAGTATTTGGTTTGCTGTAGTGATAGAATTTAAGATAGCAGAATTTAAGATAGGCTTAAGATTGAACATAAATCACATACTTATTTTCATTTTATAAAGAAAACTAAAAAACAAAACAATTAATGAAAGCGTAGTTGAATAATTTATTATTTTACCCTTAAAAAATTTTGGATCACAGCTCAATTTTCCCAAACCTAACAATCTGTGGAAATTGTAATTATCCACTACAATGATTAAAATTTTAAACAAGGCACTTGTATTACATTGTACATAGGTATTATATTTTGAACTTTAAATGAACCACTAAAAAGTCATTATGTTTATGTTTATGCAGCAAGTATTCTATTTACAACTTATGCTGCCTGGTGTTTACTTCATTTTAGATTAGATTATACAAGATTTATAGTTCTTAATTACTGTCAACATTACTGATTGTGAAAGCATCATATTCCAATTTTTTTTAACACTTTAAAAAAAACACAACTAAATGACATTAATAATAATGCCAAACTATTAGATTAAATATGGTAAATGTTTTAAAATAACTGTGCTAATGGATTCAAACATCTATAGATCAGACAAACTAAAATACAGGAGAAAATACAATTAATTACCAGGCTATGTATGTTTTAAACTCAACTATATGCACATTATAAATACAATACTTACAGAAAGCACTATTTATTTACATCTGTTTTTTCACTTTTTTGCTGCAAACAGTACATGGCAGAGTAAGAATCATCTGCTATCACTGTCTGTACTTCAACTTTTGTCACTTTTACTACTTACCCTTATGTGTTTAGCTGAAAACAGATTAAGAAAGAGTGAGGTTAATCCACTATAGTATGTGTTTGAAGCTTTGCCATATGATGTGATATATAATACTATTTATCTACAACTGTAGTGTGTGCTTCTACTGCTTGGAAATTTGCCAGAGGCAGAGATATACATTACTATCTACCCAAATCTGTAGTGTGTATTGGAAGCTTAGTCAGTGCAACAAATTTTTACATATATAAAGTGGCATGCATTACTACTTACCCATATTTGGGTTTTGCTGAAAACAGATCTCGACAGGGTAGGACTCATCCACTGTCGTGCATACATTAATTTTTGCCATATACACCTGTGAAAAGACTTAATTATGTAATAAAGATTTTATATTAATAAATATTTATTCACATACGCATTAATAATCATGCTCTCCAATTATTAATAAACAATCGCCCTCGACAGGGTCTTCGTCTTTGCAGTCTGGGGTGACCAAGTCAAGCCCTGGAAATGTAATGTCGCATTACCTCCCTTCCCAGGTGTTACTCGTCCGAAGTAAAGGCACTAGCTGAACTGTCATGTCAGTTGTTAAGTCCTTCTACTTCCACCCCACACATAATTCCAATCCCAGTTTATTATTAGATTACTCGACTTCTGCATATATGCATTTTATCATGCAACTATGAACTACTTACATCTTTTGAAAGACTGCTTTTCAATTTTTCCATACAAATAATATTTCTGAATTAATATTATTACTGCATTTGTTAGTTTTATAGATTTAAAATATTTTCATGGAGAATGTTGTGTGGATACAACATAGTAAAACATCTTGGCAACTACGCAAGAACTTTTAGTAAAAAATGAAACTGATACATAATGTGATAGCTGTATGTTTTACAAAGTTGAAGAGTAACTAAGAATAAAGCAGGTGATAATTTTAAACACAACGTCCTTCAAGTACTGTGCAACGGATGTAAGTCTTTACATAGTAATAAACACTTTATATAATGAAACCTCTGTTAGAATACTTAGTTAATAAAATACATCATAGTAGGATAAAGCACTGTAGCTAAGATCATTAGTACTGAATAGTAAACATACCAATTAGAGACGCATGCTTGAGCCATTTTTTCCTTGATATCCGAAGAAGGGAAACTACTCTCAGCCGCAAGATATAGTTAAAACAGTACCTACAAATGACTTTACAGTGATTTTACAAAACATAAATTCTATATTTTCTCTAAAGTTATTTTTTTTAAATAAAACAATTTATTACCAGCCTCTAAAATGGGTTCGAATAAATTTGGCGGACAGTAAGGGCAGACACTGGAATAATTATTCAATAATTTATATGTAGAATATAGAATATTGTACAGTGCACCTAGTGCGGGCAAACGCGCTCCCACAAACAGATTTTAATACAAACACACTTTTTTTTTTTTACTGAATGAAAGATATAGATGCATTTACTGTATTTTATGATTAATAATTTTGTGTAGAATGTAATCATGATAAACTGCACTGTATAATTAATTCATGTTTATTTCAGGTTAGTGAGATTGTGCTCAGAGAAAATGATTAGCCTTTATTTAAAGAGCACTAACAGTCTCTGAGTACTTTATTTATAAACTGCATGATTTTTGCCACTTGTTTGGAGCCTGCATCTTGGTACCATTGCTTCTATTGTTGGCAACAGTTTAATGAAGTGTGTCAGCCATTGGTTCATAAGAACGCCATAGCACGTGCTTAGTAGAAGGGACAGTCTACACAGACTCAGCCAGTGACAATGATTAGACTCTGCCAGAGTAACTAAGTGAAAACAGTACATTGGCCAGGAGTGTGAGAATAGTCTCTAACCATGTATGAACTATTGGGAACTTTATGCAAAATATTTTACTGTTGGGAACTTTGTGCAGATCTTTGTTATTGGAGAACTGAGAAGAAACTAGATGAACTTGGTTAGGGAAAACTTAATTAGCTATGGGAGGTTAACTTTTCTCTGATAGATATTATGAGCATTGTGCTAAGTGTATTTTGTAATTGATTGCTGTTTTATTTTCTTTATTTGTTTAATTTTCTTGTCATTTCTTACCATTTTCACTTTGTATACAATTCATTACTCGTAGTCATCACGTCTGTCGTGTCCATCTTCATGTCTATTTATCCGTTTGTCTGTCTATCCGAGAGTCTGTCCAGTTGTTCGTGTGTCTGTCCTTGTCATTATATGTGAGGACCTTCCTACGGGGGCTTAAATGAGTCAATAGAGCGATTGATCTCAAATTGTTGAGTATTTCGTATTGTCCGTCATACGGGGTACCAACAATAAGCAATGTTGTCTTCTGATACTTGTACACAAATATTAAAATTGTCTTAATGTTTGTCGTTTGTTGACCACAAAATATAGTTTGACATTGGGAATTCATGTAACTTGAAAAGCACTGATCAGCTTAATTTCTTCTCCTCCCCCGATTTCCTTTGAAACTAAGTTTAGCGTGCCTGTTTTGATGTGTGGAGACAGCAGTACTTAATTTATACCTTATTTATCTTGAAGTAGAATTATTATTTATCATGACTGGTTACTGTGTGAGTTATAGATTGCATAGCAGTAGCCGTCTTCTGATTTTCTGTGTGTTTATGTCACATTTCAGAGCAGTTGCAACCTGCTTCAACACTTCCTGTTTATTAAAACAATAACAATAACAGCAACAAACAAAAAAACATTTATACATTCAACCACATCCATACACAAAGCAAGAATCAGCAAGAGCATATGTTATGTATTATTTGTTCCGCTCCATAAGTTTTCGACTAAGGTAAACTTTTGAAAATTATCGAAACGAATACGAACAGAAAAGTCAACATATTTTATGAAAACGATCAACGGTACATGCACTGACTTTATGATCAAGCTGATAATTACTTATGGTTAACAATGCTTATTCTTATCTATTTTCAGAGCTGCCTGCAATTATAGATGGCAGTCTGAACGTGTACATCACTGTACAACAGGCCAGTTGGTGATTTCTAAGCAACAGCTGGTCTATAGCACGTGCAGAAAGGGTGTGGTCAATTTCTGTCACTGAAGCAGCCGGCAATGTCGGTGGAATGTAAGTGATCGCACGAGTTAACGTTTGAATGGTTACATTCAACAAAATATTCTGCAAAAATGTCATTCAGAATTATGGTTATTTGAACTTCAGATCCTAAAATGCGAAAATAAGCAGTCATAATCTGCTGACTGAAATGGCTAACTGGGAGCTGGTTGCAGGACGTTACGTCTACATGTGAATGCAAACTTGCTCTATAAATAATATTTAAGCTGCAATATTGTAAAAAGTGGTGAAAACTAGTCTTGCATATTAAAACTAGGGCATAGTGTTGACGAGGATAATGATGATGACCATGACATCAGTGGGGTTATTTGAGAAAGATTAACCACTTTATAATTCAGAATTTAACAAATTTACACTACTGCACAGAAACGTTACTCAGTAATTTCTTGTTTTTACTTCCTTCTAGCTTTTACTGAATACGTGGATCTAAAACTGGAACGGAAACACTTTCAAAACTAAGCAATTAACAGATGAATTAAAAGAAAATTAATCTGAAGCATTAATGTACTTAATACATCTCATTCTCATGAGCTAAACAGTCAGCCAGTAATAGATAGATTGTGTAAGTTACATCATTTCATGAGGCATTAAAGGGGACATTTGGAGATTAACTCTAATGTTCTTTGGGACTGGCGCCTGCCAGCCTCATGCGATTAATTAACCATAAACACATAAAATAACATTAGGCAAATGGCAAAGGTAAAAAAATAATAATACTTCGACACATTACACTCCAGTCCAATATACGTACCAATATTCCAAAGAACGAAATAAAATTATCAGGATGTTTAATAACGTTATTAGAAAATAAAGAGCAATGCAATACTTTCCAGATGAATTAGCTTTTTTTTTTTTCCTTCGTAGAACAAGTTACACACGCGCGTCTTGCGGGCCTTTTGCCTACTTGCAATCTTTTATTACTCTCGACTATTTCACTTTGATTCTAACATGAATAAACACACTTTATACTCACAGACATGCACGAACCATTAATATTCCGGTAAATCGGTGATACAATAAAAACAAATCAAAACAGTTCGGTGAATTTCTACCGCAACTAGGAACATTACGAGAAGGGTTTTTGTCATGCGTTCCAACATTTTCGTAACATTCTTGACGTATATTTGTTACATGGCAGTCAAACGTGAGAGCCCTGCAAATACGCGACGTTCAAATTATGGTTTGACTGCCATACGACAAATATGTGTCAAGAATATTACGAAAATGATGGAACGTATAACTGTTTGTGCGAACATGATACAAGATAGGCACCAGAAAGGTTTGACTATGACCGATAGTATGATAGGAGCTTTATGACAATGATATTTCAACAATAGCGTTTTAGAAATGAAATACGTCAAGTGAACGCCCCTGACAATGGTCTGAGTCAATGAGTGCATGCCGGTTTTATGGGCGTTGAATTTTAAAAATAGTTTTCATACTAACTGCAGCAAAAAGGCCGCATTAGTTCTGCACTTTTTAAAATCAACAACAAACTGTTTGGTCACTCGTTTCCCAAGGAAGATGCAGAGGCCAAGGAACGCGTCAGTGAGAGGCACTCGCACTGTCTACTTCAACTTCTGCATAACGATTGTTTTCTTCTGTGACCAAATGCGGATGGACGGGATTCGGAGAAATGTGTAGTCCTTTCAATGTAATTTGCATTTCATTATTGCTTGCATATCTTTGAATTAGTTATTATGGTCAATTTTAGTTCACAAATTGTCATTGTTGTATTTAATTGCATATAATAATAAATGGATTAGTACATTAGTTCACTACTTCATAGTCATGAACACACTAGTTATTCTAAAGTTACTATTTACATTAGTTCACTACTTCATAGTCATGAACACACTGGCTATTCTGAAGTTACTATTTACATTAGTTCACTACTTCATAGTCATGAACACACTAGTTATTCTAAAGTTACTATTTACATAGTTCCCTGCTTTATAGTCATGAATGCATTGCCCTGTCTAAAATAACTATATGTACTTTAATTCCCCGCTTTGTGAAAGTTAGAAAAGTTAAAAGATGTGAGTTAGACATTTTAAAACGTGCTAGGTTAGAAATGTTTAATTGTGTGAAGGTCAGAATTGTTAAAACCTGTTCGGTTAGAAATGTTTATATGTAAAATTTAGAAATATTACAATTTGTAAAAGAAATGCTACATAATGATTTTTTTATACTAAGCCTTACAACGACAATCACAACACACACAAAAAATGAAAACAGCAATAACATGTTTTCTTGAGTATTTAGATTATAATTATTCATATTTTTAATAGTCTTTGTTACATGTCAAAAAAAATATGTTACTTTAATGAATTCGCCTATGGAGGTGGGGGTGGGCATTTGATCGTACAACCTGTACCCGGTTGTTTCGAAATATTGTTTATTCTGGAAATAGTCACTTTAATAATACAAACTTTATGGTAGCTGACAGCTGAAATGAACTTTGAACCGGCTGAAGGTGCATGTTATTGAAACTAAATTACGCTAATGTTACTGCTTGTGTACGGCACTGTTTTTTGTTTTGTTTTTTGTAATTTGCTTTGGTCAATTACATTAAATTTACTTCCTGCTGACATTCGAAATGCTTACATACGTATGGTTGTATGTATGCACTTAACTGTATATGAATGTATTCCGGTTATATAAATAATATTTATTTGCTATTCGAGTGTTACATTTCTGGGTTAAGTACACCAAAATGCAACAGGTGACTGAAGTATGCAATTCAGAGGGAATAACTCGTTCAACAAGATCTCGGTATTCGAATATCCTAATAATACGTTATGCATTATCAAATAATACAATTCATTCAATCAATTTTACAACTAATCTTTATCGTGTAAATATAATAATAATACAAATCATTCAATCAGGTTTACAACTAATCTTTATCGTGTATTTCGAAGAAACGTCATTCGCAACTTAACTAAAAGCGAATACAGTTCGCCAAGTACACGCACTCAGAGGACAACGCTGCTTTGGGGTGAATGTAATGACATTTTAATTTTAAAATACGTTAATTAGCCACTTGATTATTAAGACTTCTGCCCCTGTTAAATTAAGTCTGAAAAATTGCAATATGACATCTGCAGAAGCGAGAACCTGCAAGATGGCATTAATGAAAGCCATTATGATAAGCTCAATACGAAATTTTACGTCTATTGACGCCACCAAAGCACAGTGAATTTTCTTCAAGGGACACAATGCGCCAAAATTTGAGACGTAATAGTAATAATAATAATAATAATCGAAAGTTATTTCCCTTGCACTTCTGTACAAAATTCTACAAAATGTCTCATTAATTTTTACAGTGTTCATTCAGTGTGTAAATAAAGTGTATAAATTGCACGAGAGAGAATTACTTGCACTTTGTCAAGTTACAGATCTGAGCTGAACGTGTAGTTAGTTGTAAATGAACATACAGGCCAACTGAACGCTTGCCATTCATCAAACTACATGGCGGCGTTCGAATCGCTAACTTAATGATATGAACTGACAGTAAAGGCTAAGTTCTTCAACGGTTAGCGTATCTTCGTTGGCATTTGTTTCTTTTTCTTTTAGAGAAAGGCGTGATTTCCTAACTTTAACCTATACTGATCAACAGCAAACAATTTATTTTTCACCTGCACAGGCATACAGAAGCAATAGATCGAGGATTCACAAGAACTCTTTGCAACCTGAAAATGGTTTGTGACTACAGACACAGGAAGCATGTTGCGTGACATTAAGCACTTTTAAACTTTTCAAGGCAAGGCAAGCCTTCGACTGGCTAAATAAATTGGTTTCCGTCAACAGGTTTATAAATCGTTTATTATAACTCAGTAACATTACAGGTTAATTGCAAAGAGTTTAGAGAGTATTTTACTTGTGAATTTATAGACAAATTGAATTAAGCTAGGCCTTTACAATCTAGACCTCTCAAAGATGTATATTTAGATTACCCTCTCAAGTTCACCTCTCAAAGTAGCATATTTAGACTAGCCTCTCTAGGCCTTTTCAAACTAGACCTCTCAAAGAAAGTATATTTAAATTAGCTTGGCAAGGCGGCCTTTACATACTAGAACTCTCAAAGAAACATAATTAGACTAGCCTCTCAAGGGGCCTTTATAATCTAGACCTCTTAAAGAAGCATATTTAGACTATCCTCTCGACTAGGCCTTTACAAACTTTGAAAATGCCTTTTAGACTATCCTCTCGACTAGGCCTTTACGAACTAGATCTCTGAAAATGCATATTTGGACTAGCCTCTCAAGGAGACCTTTACAAACTAGACCTCTCAAAGAAGCATATTTAGACTGGGATCTCAAACAGGTTTTACAGCTAACTCTCTTAAACGTGTTTAGACTAACCCAGAGGCGCGCAAACCTTTAAGAGCGCGGGCCGGATAAAAATGTTTGAACAGTTTGCAGGCCGGATAGACAACTAAAGGTGACAAAGTCCAGAAAGTTCAGAATATAAAATGAGAACAAAAGTAATGTTAAAACAAAACAAAACAAACTCAGTTTCAACGAAAGGTTAATGAGATGGATGGTGTTGCTTACAATGAATCAGTAATTCAATGACAGACTTAACTGATGTGGCGGACAAGCAGGCCGGATGGCAATGTTAATTGTGAATAATTTGGCGGGCCAGAAAAAAAAAAATCTTCGCGGGCCAGAGTTTACCCGCCCCTGGACTAACCTTTACAAGGAAATCTCTCAAAGAAACATATTTAGATCTCCTCTCAAGGGACCTTTACAAACTAGATTTCGCACAAAGACACATTCAAGTTAACCAACACGAGGACACCTCTTCAAAGAAGAACATACAGACTGGCCAACACAAGGGGGTCTCTACAAAATTAGATCTCTCAAAGAGTCACATGCAAATTGGAATGCACAATGGAATCTCTAAAAGCTAGTCCTCTCAAAGAGTTACGTGAAATCAGACTACACAATTTCGACATTTTAATCAGTGCCCTCTAGGTACTCTAAAACGTCTCGCTTTACTCATTGCAAGCATTCTTTAATCGCGATTGCAAAAATGTCTTTAAAATATTTTAGTATTTTGTGGTAGCAATATTTTATAATTTATCTCCAACCCACCCAGTTAACTGCACCTACTTCACAATTCTACATTATAAATATTTTATGTAGTTTACAAGCTGGTGTCAAAAAATAAGAAATGTACACTTAAAGTAGCTGAGTAAATAGCAGGCGCGCACACAAACACACACGTAAGTGCTGAGCTGTCAGCGCATTTTTCTTGTTTTATGGTAGAACTCCACTCCTACCCAGTTAAAATTCTATATGGCGGAGAACAAAAACTACGTTTTATAAAACAAAGGCAGGAAGTGTATATACTGACATCACAACTGCACAACTAATAAATTTATTTACGTAATTATATAAGCTACTGACTGCTGTGATAAAGTGTATTAGTGGTGATGATGAACATTGGTGATGGTGGTGGTGGTGAGATGATGATGGTGACGGTGGGTAATTAACCATGTGAGGCAATTTAAGGAAGTCCACCATATAAACTCAGCAAAGACCTATACAGCAGATCACAGTTTCTCATCAAATGTTACTTTAAAAATAACATCACTTTTATTTGTACCAGTAATATTTTAAATCAATATACACATGTGGCAAAGTAAAGACGTACTTAACATCTTTCAAATTTGTAGCTTTCCTTGAACCTGTGCAAAAGTAAGGTGAAGTGTCTTTTCTGCTTTGCATTAAAAATTCACACTCTACAAAGAACTGGTGTCATCACAGCTGTCATCACAGCACTCAGGATTAAGCACCACATCCGCTGACAAAGAGCAAGAACGGATTGTTTCTTGGTCGGATATTGACCACAGTTTGCGTTGAATTGTTGCACTTGGTGACTTGACTTATCATACGTCAAGACATGCGTACTTTGGTTTGCTGGAATAAACGGGTGGAATGGAATCGGCAGTCTGTGATGAGCAAGTTTAACAGACTAATAATTCTCCAAAGAAATCTGTATAACCCCGCTCGTAAAAGACTTGGTAAAATGCGAATGGGAAGCTTAGTCAAATCTCAGTACCTCCACTAAGATTAAGAACAGCATTCGCCTACTACACTGCCACACGAATATCACTATGTCAGTTTTGTGTGCCTATATGCCACACGATTGCATATACACGATTTTGACCTTGACCCTTCTCATTATGTTGGCAGGACACTTTCTTAATGATATTTATTGTCTGACTTTTACAAAGATTTGTCCCCACCCACCAAAGTTTGCATACCAAACGTTCCTTATTAATTGAAAAGTGTACGTCTTAACAAAATATAAAGAATTTATTTAACTAAATTAAAAATAATGAACAGAAATGTAACGTGTGAAGTGAGTTTTCTAACTGCACAAATTCTAAATAAATAGAAATTTAACGTGTGAAGTGAGTTTTCTAACGGCACACATTCAATTTGTGCAAATAGTTACAACAGTAATCAAAAAGGCAAAAATCCTGAGTACAAACATTTGACACACACAAATAATAATTCTGTTAATTAATTTAATTAATTATGAAATACTCGGCAGTTCAGTTCAACAATTTCCTGCATGCTTGCACATAGACTATCATGCAAAAATAATCATTGTTCACAGTTCAGTTGTTGATTTTATGAAAGATACTAAAGTTCACAATTCAGTGTTTTTCCATTTCAAATAAAATTGACACAAAGAGATTTTCACAAATGAGTACGAAATGGAAATTCGTATTAGAGACAGTTAAAGAGAGGCTAAAATTGGAATAGTTCTCCTGATGAATTTTTAAAGTTGACACAAAGGGTTGAAGTTCTTTCAATTTTCAATAAATACTGGCGGTCACTTTGGGTCAGCAACCTTGAACAGAGTACAGCTTTATGAAAGGCCAGTCAAAATCTTGTCCAAGATATACACGGCTCTCCTAACTAGACAGCAATGATGCAGTTTTATCATTTCGAAAATTGCATCATAGAAGATGAGGCTCTCGGAAGGAAACCACAAATAGGATAGATGATAAAGGCTTTGAAGCGCTATGAAAATATAGGGAGCAAGTGTGAACATTTCCATAAGAGACCTATTTAAGACTATCCAGCTACCTCTCTCTCTCTCTCTCTCTCTCTCTCTCTCTCTCTCTCTCTGTCTGTCTCAGAATTACAATATTCTGAACCTGTGAAACCACCTTAATTACAACACAATGAATCAATCGTGTTGAAACATAAAGGAATAATTAAAGAACTGATTGTTCTAAAATCATATCCTTTTATGGCTTTGGCCATCTCACATGCCTTTAGAAAAAAAAAAAACAGTGCCTCATGACCGATAACTGTGGCATGAAGTTAACTATCTGATCATAAACCCATTGTTTCTTTTAATACAAAAGTTGGTGTAAGAGACCAGGCACACACTAAAACCTCCTCAATGTTTTCATTGTTTTCAAATATAAATTGAAACTTTCCATTACAAGAGAGATACGTTTTAGCTGACATCACTTAAAAATCTCTTACTTTCATCTTGATCATTCTACAGAACTGCGGATGATTCTTCACCAAAAATCTCCCTTAGAAATGTGGACTAGCCTGAGATTGCACAGGTGGATCAGGTACCAAGAAGGTCTGCAGGCAAAATAAGCTTATCCGTGCGTATCCTGGTACAGTACTAATTTTAACTTTGACCTGATACTCTAGGCAGATTTCACTATGTAACTGTATTGACACTAATGGACTAACTGCCTCAAGACA